>CM029601.1:48181560-48559060 GCA_017311375.1 Mytilus coruscus
ATACTTATCATTACTTTAAAGTATAAGTAAACTACAACAAACCGCAAACCACATCTTTGAATGTGTGGTTCTTTATTATATAATTAACTGTCAAGTATCCAAGCAATTACTTGCACAATTGATATATAAACAATGATAACTGCAAACAGGAAAGAAAACTTGCTTTCAACCAATCTTGACAGCAAGTTGGTAATGTGTTATTTTAACAAACTACAATGTACATCAAGGGATCTTTAACTACTAACCAAAGGGCCGACAGGGGCATACCGATATGGTTATCTGCACTTCTCTCGTCCGTCAATCAGATCCGTATAGATGGGGTTGGTGGAGGGGGGATCATTTTCCTGTGCGGGATATATAAATACGCAGCCACATCCGGTCTGAATGATGAATAGGATGCACTTTTGTTGTTCATCTGAGTATGTTGAATTCCTGTATACCGAAACTGTCATATTTAATCCGTTATTGGTACTATTATTATCTATCTCTTTTTGTTCTAAAGATGTAATTTTTAGCTTCGCACTCTCGAAGAATCGATGCCTACACGAGGCATTGGATTTGAATTTATGCCTGACGTGGCTGCGTATTTATACCTCCCAGACGTCCAAATAAAGGCACCTCTTTAGCAGGGGTTTAACTGTCGGATGGTTTAGTTGACTTTATTTCTTTACCCCAAGGTCAACACAGTCGGTTCGGAAAAAAATAAGACAGACTTACTTTTCTTACCGGTAATACAATTATCATAGTTTCTTGCCTTAGTAAGGACATACTGGTAGTCTTTTTCTTATTTAGAAAAAAGTAAAATAACAAAAATACCGAACTCCGAGGAACATTCAAAACGGAAAGTCCGTAGTCAAATGTCAAAATCAAAAGCTCAAACACATCAAACGAATGGATTACAAAATTAATGTCATATTCCTGACTTGGAACAGGCATTTTCTTATGTAGAAAATGGTGGATTAAACCTGGTTTTATAGCTAGCTAAATCTTTCACTTGTATGACAGTCGCATAAAACTATATTGTATTGACAACGATGTGTGAACAAAACAGACAGACACTTAGCTTAGATTTGCACTTAGATTTGGCACTGCTATTTCAATTGATTTTTATTGTGGCCGGCACGGTATAATGGTTTCCTCATTTCTTTTTTTGGGATTGACGACAACTTTCGCTGTTTGATTAGTATGTTGTGATACCTTTTTACCTTGTGCTAAATTTCGATATTTTTTCCATCTGTTATTAATTCTATACCCACTTTAGTGAAGAAGGGTTGCAAAGAAAGAGCCTTGTTCGTCCGATTATTCCTTTCTGTACTTTTCATCTGGCAACTTATTATAAAGAAGCGAATTGATTTTAATTACGGAATTACTGTAATACTTTTTCTGTCTATGAAGAAATAACATCAAAATGTGGTGCACACTGAATAACCCGCGTAGCGGCTTATTGAAAAATGTGCACCACATTTTTAAAGTTATTTCGAATAGACAGAAACAATATTACAGTCATTCCTTATAATTTAATTCTAAATTCAATTTTAAAGGAGTAAATTTTGAAAAGGGTGACGTCACGGTCACATGACAAAATTATGTCTATGAGCTGATAGACAAAACACTTTCAACAAATCAGAAGACGTGTTACATCCTAAATTAAATTATTGAATAATATCTTTAGCACCTAATATCACTGTGCTTCTTATTTTATTATTTCGATCGAATTGATTTTGGTGTTACTGATGGTAAAGTTTTCAAAAGGGGTGCGGTGCAAGCTCTGTCAACTTTTTCTTCACGATGTTAACCAGACTGGATTTCAGTGAGGCTTTTATTGATTCCTTATCATAATAGCTGCATGCAAAATGTTGATTTATGTTGATAGATGTTTGCTTAACGTCCAATGGCAAATGTTTCATCATGTTCAGGACGATAACAAATCAATCAATTAAATAGATATGTCCATCAATTGGGGGTCAACCGGGATGAAGGGCAGAAAATTTAGAGTGCTACTAGGCACTAGAAAATGAGGGTATATTTGATAGAAACCGAAATTCAGCCTTGAAACAGGCCACCCACGGCTGCGAATTTATACATCCCGCACACCCAAACGGAAGCCCGATTTTAACAAGGGTGTTAATGACGGTCGGAAGAAAACCAAAGGATGACCATATTTGTATACCCTAGTTAACCCTTGATGTTGTAAAAAAGAGGAGAAAGATACCAATTGGACATTCTAAACTCACATGTCCAAGGTAAACCGACAACGCTATATCAAAATACGAAGACGACAAATCCAAAAAAACAATACATAAAACACTAAAGACTGAGCAACACGAACCTAACCAAAAACTGGGATGAAATCAGTTGCTCCGGAAGGGTGAGTAGATACCACTAGAGGCACCCGTCAATTAGCCCATTTCACTTCTATTTAAGATTTAAATCTAAATAACGTGTGTTTTATATAGTCATTAATGACTAATACATATGACTACAACCTGGGGTAGGAACCTTGCATCCGCAACTCCCAATGAACCACTGTCTGGATTTCATTTCAGTTTCATGGAATATTATGTCAGTGATTTCCTAAAATTCCGTCATCAAAACATAGGAATTGACATACGGAAACATGTGAGAGGGATGTTACCGTAGAGCACACTTTTTTCATTTCATATTTTGTAAGCATTTATCTCGTTCCTAAGCGATTTGTGTGATGATAAATGGCAATTTTGGTTTTAAAAAAAAGCTTGATGGTGCAACAAATTTCGACGTTGCTGTAAAGAAAATCATCATTTCGTTATTTTTAAAGTTTTATGAATAAAGAGGCGGGAGTTATCAAAGGAATAGTCATAACTCACGTGTTCAAGAGAGAACGACCGACCGATCAATAAATGAAAACTGGCATATGACATGTACTAGTACAGCCGAAACTTTTTAAATTATAAGAATCTGACGTACGTCCTTGATTTTAAATATAAATCTTGACTGTTTTTGGATGATACGTTTGATTTCATCTAGATGTACTTATCCACACCTGATTTTGATGAATCTGTGTAACAGGTGGGAAAATATTCTTTTAAAATAAAAGTTCAGTTAGTAGGTATATATTGACGATTGTGTGAATCAATTTTGTGATGAATATAGATGAAGTGGAGTTTCTATATTATATCATCGTTAGATCTCCTCTCTTGGATAAACCATCAAGTGCAAATATGCAGACATTTGTTTTTCAAAGGATTAATAAAAGTAAGATAGTTGACATATCTATACTGTTTCCAGTTCAAAATGAGTTTTCTGTCAATTTTGTCAAGTGCACTGTGCTTACACGACGTAAAAGGTTATAGAAAACGAGGAACTGTCTTCTCGTTGAAACGATAGAAATCGGTCGGTTTAGATTTGTTTAACAGACAGCAATAGCTAGTTCTAATACAATAAAATCAATCAAAAATTAACCGAATAAAGTTTCTGGCACGAATGTTTAGTAGGAGTTCTGCGCAAGTAAAATCATAGTTGATGTTTTGTGTTTTGTTCACTCGTGTCCTATAGTTAATAAAATCTAATTTACTAGATTTATTTGGAAATGTTTTGTTTAATTTGAAAAAATGTACTTTAACAAATATACAAATAGACTTGGAATTCCACCCCCAATGTCGGATATAGGATATATCTCCATCGATTTCTCAGTCTTTATTAAAAGTATAGGATGAATATTAAACAGAACCATACTTAAGTCGTCATATGTATTTTAAATCATTTAGTGCAGTAACAATTAGTTTCAATTTACAGTGTTATGATAAAAAAAACTACAAGTAAGAAATTGTACGTCAAATTTGATTTCCGCCCGCGAAGTTTAATGCTTAATTTATAGTTTTAATCAATCCACGTTCTCTGGTGATGTACCAGGGCTTTGGCGTATAGAAAGAATTTAATTTAGCTGTGATATGTTCCCAACAAAGTTAGTTAAAATAGGAACCAAAATTGGAAATCAAAAGGACAATATATGAATGAGACATAATAAAAGCAGTGGACAGTACAATGTATGACAAAAAACAAGAAAAATTAAAGATGAAACTGTTTCACGCGCAACATACTATTTGCGCTATACGAATAACTGTGAAAAAACACAATTCATCTTTTTCACTGAAACTAGTATGCCAAACTTTGCAGAATTGGTGTAATCATAGATCTTTTCAGATAATGCTCATCTGCTTCTGGTGGGATAGTTGCGGACTCGAGGTATTCTTGGATTCTGATTGGGAACTATTTAAAAAGTATCCTTTAATAACTTCTTCAATGGATGAAAAACTATTTTTCTAAATATATTCACAACTTTTAAAAACCCTCATGACGTATACTCTCATCTCTTTTTAATTTTACGACTGTAAAAGGATTTTTAATAAGAATTAACCAGTTTTCAAAAATCTAATCTCTGTAACTACCAAATACTTTAAACATTGTTGTATTTACAATTGGAAGCATCGACAGATAATCGTCATATTTAATGTCAATCAAACGACAAGCAAAGTTACAATGGTCACACATAGTGACCATTTAAATCTAAACGAAAATCCCATTTTAAACTTTAACTTCCGGTTCTCTATATGAATCCTGTCCAATGGAAGAAAAACCCACCCTTCAAAGTTAAATTCGTCAGAGGTTATTTTATCTTGAGCGATGCAGGATTTACGGAGCCTCTGGTACTTTTTATATATATTTTTTTAATTTTTTACATTTTAGTAGATTACCATTATAAAACATATCAGTTTTCAAGGTAAATTTTTCTTTCTCAGATATGCTAAGAACTAAAAATTCTAGTGGAAAATTTCCTTTTTTTTATTGGCGTTCACCAATTAAACTTAATTCAAATGAATACGGTTTGCAAAACAAAATTATTTTTGTACAGATAGAGTACAACTCTCTCCAAGTCAATTGACCAGACGTGGCTGCGTATTTATACATCCCGCACAATCAAACAAACTCCTTCAGCATTGGTCTATCAGTCGAAATGTTCATATGCCATATTTCAATATATTTGTATCACCTAAAGGACGGCTTGGTAACAGAGTAGTCGATTGAGTTGTCGAAAAAATGATATGTCCTATATCATTGGTGAAAAATTATTTGAAACAGTTTCTTTTGGTTTTGTTTTATAACCTCATCTTCTTTCCAGATGAAAAACTTGTTTCATTGGAATAATGTTGACTAATGGGAAATTATACGTATTTAAAATAGCTGGAGACAGACAAATTATGGATAACCTTTGAATCTCATGGGACATTTATTGTATTTTTTTAAATCATGTAAGCTTACTACTTAGCACGAAAGATGCGCGCCTCGTCTACACGAGATTCATCAGTGGCGATCGAATGAAAACATAAAAAAAACTCAAAGAAATAACAAAAATTGTTGTACAGAAGAGGAGGTTGATAATGTTGACTCTCATCAGAATGTCGAACGCATATATTGGCTCGATAACAAGTACTTTCCTTACCAAAAATATTTCAGAGATGCGATAATAGAGTTGAATCTACCTACGGTAAAAAAAGCATTTTTCCAATTTACATCCGTTTGGCTTTAGTTATGTTGGCTTTTTGTCTTTTCGTATTTTGTATTGCTATTCCTTGCCTTCTAATACTTCTATGCTGTCTGTTGCCTCTTAGTATATTCTTACTTTTTAAATAAACTTGACTGTAAATAAAAGGAGATGCGGGTTGTACGTCAAAAGACAGAAACCAACACGATACAAAAAATGAAGACACCTAAAGGTCAAAACACGGTCTTCAATAACAGACAAGTGTGTCTACAGTATGTCAAGCTCTACAACAATTTGAGGAAGAGTAATTAAACAAAGTAGGTGCAGATCTCTAAACTTATTTTTTCGGGACTGAAAGTTGGAACAACAATGAGACTACAGGGAGAAAGTTTCGGGAATTAGATAGATTTCAAAGCAATCACAAGGCAACCCGTCGTAAAAAATAGGTAGATCCAGTTTCTTCGTTTAAAAAATACAAAGATTGTCTTATTTTCTTCATCCCGAATGGGACACAATGCTACCACGAGCTTTATCCGTTTTTCCTGCCCTTTGCCACATGCTCAGCTGTGTATCATTTACAAAACGTATCACATCGTTCGGTCAAGGTTAGGACACGAGACTGTGAAACACATTGCGCCATAAACTTCTAAAACCGAGAAGAAACAATGGAACCAAAAAAAAATATTTTTTTTTGGTGTTATATTCAATACTAGCACACAAAATCTGACTAAGTAACTATTAAAGAAAGGAAATAGCAAACATTCATCGTTTAAACTAATGTTTCAATCGTCAGATGTAGAAGAGGTTCAATTAGAAAACGTGATATCATCTCTTTTAAAACATTTGTTTGTTGTCTGGTTAAGCTGTAAATAATGGTGCTATAATCAAAATTATTACCATCATTATTTATCATATATCCTAGCCCATCATAGTTATCACTGAAGTATAATGATAATTTTCAGTACAGATGTACATGTGAAGAACATGAAGATATTTTCCATTAATCTTAGATAGGCGTGTATTGAGAAGCGGAAGTAAATTAGAATGTTCTTAACCCTGTCTGAAGTGTAGGTGGAAAAATAATTGACACCAATTACCAATGTCAACTTAAAAAAAACTAAGTATTCTTTTTCAAACGTTAACTTCGTGATGCAAAGGATGAATATTGATAAATCCTATATAAGTATTATTCAATTAATCAATATGTCAGGGGCTAATACCAAAAGTAGAAATTGGACAAAAGTATAAATAAACTAGAGGCTCTAAGGAGTCTGAATTGCTCATCTTGCAAAAACAAAGACAATAGAAAATCTGGATAGAAAATGGCACTTCCTTTAGCATGTTTAGCAATTATATTTTTTTCCTTTTCAATGTAATTTAAGTTCATAAAAATCATCATTAAATGGCAATAAATCCAAAAAGTACTCTCTTGACAGTTTTGATGAATTAAAAGTAGATTCTGACTTTAGGGACACTAGAAATAATTATCCACTTCAGTTTTTAAGACGTAATACTGTCACTGAATCCAAAAAAAAAAAAACATACTTCATGTATTAAGTTTATTTTTCGTATAGTTCAGAAATTTGGGATGTTATAAGCCTTTTAAAAACATTAAAATCTCATTCTAAAACTGTCAGTACATCACGCTTATCCTTTGATTCCTTCAGTAGGACTACATATTAAATTTTGTAAACTTTTACTTGGTGTGGGCAAAAGGCGAACACTCTTTCGTAACTATCGAGATTTTCTATGCATTTTGACATTGCAAAGTCTATGATCAGATATTTGCATAGGCTTACATATTTTGGATCATATTCTACATTATTATAGGAGGCATATTTGGAGAAAATTGCTACACGAGTAAAACATTCCGTCATGTAATTGCTTACATCCACTTTATTTGAACTTTGGTGGATAGTTGTCTCATTGTCAATCATACCTCATCTCCTTATTTTACATAAAAGGTGTTTGTGGTTAAGCTTCTGCAAGCAATTATATAGCTTTAAATGTTCATACAAAAATAATCTGTATCATTACTATTAGGATCAGTGGAGACTCCAAATGCACAGCTGTACTGATGGAAAGCTCTGTAGCTACAACACTTTTAAGACAAAGTTTGGTCTTGAAAGATATCCAGTTCTATTAAACGATCCCCTGAGCGGAGAAAAAATTTCACTCGATTGCGTATTTCGTGAAATAGACCGAGTGTTGAACAAGGTCGTTATCGCGGTACTTCCCGACAAATCAGAGTATATTTAAGGTGAACTTCACATGAAATTAATGATGAAAGATATTTTTAATAAAATTGAGAATGGAAATGGGGAATATGTCAAAGAGAAAACAACCCGACCAAAGAGCAGACAACAGCCGAAGGCCACCAATGGGTCTTCAATGCAGCGAGAAAATCCCGCACCCGGAGGTGGTCCTCAGCTGGCCCCTAACTAAAATTGTGTGCTAGTTCAGTGAAAATGGACGTCACACTAAACTCCAAAACATATAAATGAACTAAAATTAAAAACATACTAGACTAACAAAGGCCAGAGGCTCCTGACTTGGGACAGGCGCTAAATTGCCGCGGGGTTAAACATGTTTTGTGAGATCTCAACCCTCCCCTATACCTCTAGTTTATTTTCGTGCACGTCGTCTCAAACTAAGAGAAACTGCATGTATTCCAAAATTAACTCTCTGTCCCAACTTTATGCACTTGATTTCAAGCCTAGAAACTGATATGGTTACTTAATGTAGATAAAGTTGATATATTAATATCTGATTTTGATTGATGAAGGCAAAATATAGATACAACTTCTCTGCACTAGGCACGAGGACGGCATGGTGGTACCTAAACTCATTAATAATAATATGCCCTTTTGTATGTACTTAATCATAGACAATAAGGTGTATCCCCATATATATACATTTGTACTATGTGCACATGGGCATGTCATTTAGCATCGTCCCTTAGTGCCGCCTGCAGTTGGGCCATACACGATATGTATTGACTCCTCTGCATCAGACATGAGGGTGACTGAGGTGCCAGTTTTGTCAATATCCTCCTAATTTTTAATAAATTACTACTACTATTATCTACCCACATAGATATAAGAAGATGTGGCATGAGTGCCAATGAGACAACTCTCCATCCAAGTCAAAATTTATAAAAGTAAACCATTATAGGTCAAAGTACGGTCTTCAACACGGAGCCTTGGCTCACACCGAACAGTAAGCTATAAAGGGCCCCAAAAATTACTAGTGTAAAACCATTCAAACGGGAAAACCAACGGTCTAATCTATATAAAAAACGAGAAACGCTTATGAACCACATCAACAAACGACAACTACTGAACATCAGATTCCTGACTTAGGACAGGTGCAAACAAATGCAGCGGGTTTAAACGTTTTAATGGTACAAAACCTTCACCCTTTTTCTGAAACAATAGTGTAACATCACAACACAGAAAGACACACTATAAAATATCAACTGAAATAGCTTAACTCAATCAAAGGACATATTAACACCATTGAACATACACATACATATATATGTATACCATGTGCGTCCATCACCCATCTTGCCATGTAGCACTGTCCCTTAGTGTCTTTTGCTGTTAAGTTACATATCTAGGGTTTTTTTTTCCAGAGACGGAGGTATTATATTTAAATATTTATATATATATATACTAGTATATTATATATATCTGGACTTAATACATGTTCAAACTGTCTGTACTTTGTAAGTATACTTTATTAATGTTATTTTGTTGTTGTCTAAAATAATGTATAATATTGTAATTTGCTCCTTGTTAGTCCATTTAATGGAAATAAGGAATCTTTTTCTCCTTCGTGTGTTCTTTTGCCCAACAGTTTTGATCAACATTTAATGAAGCCAAACACAACATACCTGCTCATTTCTCTTGAATTTTGAATTCTGCATCATGAAAAGGGGAAATTAAATATTTTAGATAATACAGATAATTAAGTTATAATAATTCTTTATTGTTATATAAGTACAACATTATCTTGTGACAGTTATAGAACTGATCATAACAATTCCTATAAAAGTTAATAATTTTGTATAACATTAGTTAATAGAAAAGAAAGGATATGGGTATCCTTTCATGACACAAAATCAGTACATACACGGCAAAAAACTCAAAAAGCAAAGGAACAACGATTTTATTGCTGTTCTTCATCCCAATTCATAGGTTTGTTCATTCTCTGATTTGTCTGGGTTATAAACTTTAAAATTGCTTTGTACTAAATGCACTTTCATCATCTAAACTGACGAAAACTTTTTGCAAGAGCTCTTTTTTGGGTAGACCAAGTTGAATGTATAAAAATAAGAAGACGTGGAATAATTGCGATTGAGATAACTCTCTAGAGAGCAAATGACATAGAAGTTAACAACTATAGGTCACCGTACAGCTTTCAC
This sequence comes from Mytilus coruscus, assembly GCA_017311375.1. Taxonomy (NCBI): domain Eukaryota; kingdom Metazoa; phylum Mollusca; class Bivalvia; order Mytilida; family Mytilidae; genus Mytilus; species Mytilus coruscus. Next base: position 48,191,511 of record CM029601.1, read on the forward strand.
CAATAAGCAAAACCCATACCGCATAGTAAGCTGTAAAACGCCCCGAAATGGCAAACATTAAACAATTCAAACGAGAAAACTACTGGCCTGATGTATGTACAAAACAATAAGCGAAAACAAATATGATAAACAGCAACAAACGACGACCATTGAACGTATATATATTGACATCATCATGGCATAACAGCCTCCAGGAAACTGATACATTTGAAAAGTACATTCTCACCACCTTAAAACAGAAAAATGTAATTTTCGTAACATATCGCAACTCTAGCAGTCTAAAAAAATTGGAAAAAATGTTGTTTATATATAGAAGCTAATGATAATCAAATATATATCTGCAATATTAAAATTAAACCTGGTCACGAGGAAAGGTATCCATTGAAATAAAAGCAATGTGACACAAATAGAAATCCTGAGTGCAAGGAATTCTAATCAACCACCTTTGTCGAAGCGGCTTCAAGTTATTTCATTACAGACCTCCACGGGTTCTTTAACGAACTACAAAATCGACTAAAGCCAAAAAAATAATAATAAACAATGATCCATCATTTGCCACGTGGTTAAGGTAGAATAGTCCATTGTCTTTTTTTTTTTCATACTGAACTGTCTGTAAGTTTGATTGGTCAAGTCATGATGGGTTTGTGTGATTGTTTATTTTTTTTCGGTTTCTCAATGTATCTCATGTTTGTACGGTTAAACTTGTTTTACAAAGCAAGTACTGAACTGTTTATTTGGAACCTCTACTACAATGGTAGATGAAGATGTCAGCCTCAATGCTAAAACCACTTCATAAAGTAAGTTAGTGACCTAGTGACTTATACTTGCTTATATTCATGTCATTTGTATTTCGGTGGATTGTTTTCTCATTGGCAATCATACCACATCTCCTTATTTCCATATAGTGCAATGGTATGTGTTCATATGCTCGAATATCTATAGTCCTTACAAGTTATTAAAGTATTTAGCGACATCCTATAGATAAAGAACAAATAATCAACTATTTACAATAAGAGTTAACTTGTGTCTTTGCAGGGGAGAAAATTTATTCTATCGGGCGTAGTTTTTTCTTTATCTCAAAGATCATCTTGTGTTTCCCTCCATTTAATATTGATAATGCTGTTATTTCTCAAATCGTTGTAAGTCAACAGTTTTAAGTCGACAGTCTTGTTCCCACTTTCAGATTCTTTGTTCTTCAAGATATGTCTTTTCTAATAACTGAATAATGATATATTGTAATGGTGTTAGAAGGGGAAAAACTTATACTTCAAATAACTCTCAGACTTAAAACACACAGACAGTATTGGCGGAAAGTCGTCAGAGAGAATAGTTAAAAAAACTTACGAATAAAGGAATCAATTTGCTAGATGAAATAGATTTTTTTATCTTTTTTTTCTTTTTATCTTAACTGTATTGATAAAAGCATAACTAGACCGAAATTATGTAATATAGAAGTTAGGAGAAAAAACAGCTGTACTTTTATAATGAAAGGAAGTTCTATGCATCCCTAAGTTCTACTTCTATATTTACTTTGACAACGTTTATTTTTCTCCCCTGTAATAATATAGAATCTTCTATTAAATACAATCCATATTTTCCTACAGTACATGTTCGTACGCATCTGTAACGATAATTATTAAATTCTTTTGATATTTGAGAAAATCTCTATCACCAATGACTTTTTACACTGCATTGAAATTTTATATTATAAATATGCACCACGAAAAATAATAATTGTTCGACTTCAACATAAAGCTTTCATTGTATGCTGTTACATAATTGGTGAATGTTTTATGTCGGGCTGGTATTTTCACACGTATGCTATTTGTAACTGTTTAGTCTGTTCGACGTGTTATTGTTATTCAATGATTGGCAACTCTCCAATCCATGATATATATTGTAGTAAATACGTTTGTAGGTCACAATTTGTAGTAAACACTGTATGCGATTAGACAATCGATAAACCTGCCGGTAACATTGTAAAGATTTTAGTTTACGTCAGCTACTATATTTAACCATTTACAAAAGACTTGCATATAAAAATTTCAAAAGTTGTACTCCTCGACAAATAATGTTGGATATTTCAATTTTTAGATTTCAAAGGTATGATATGATGGAATGGGTAATTTACTTTAAACGGTCTGGTCTGTGCGTATAAGATGATTATGATAAAATTGTCATATTCTCTTAATCTCGTCAAAGTATTTATTGCATAAGTCCTCTTTGTTATAATTATGGAGTGCATTCTATAGAAATGGTTTCAAAAACAAATCACAAGTAAATTTCATATTATTCTTTTAGTTATGTACTAAAATTTGATGAAATGAACAGCCCTTAAATACTTTCAATGTGAGTTTTCAAAAAGAAAGGCTATTGTATACAGAAAGATATGAAAACAGGCAAGCTGAGTGAAACCACTTTTCTGCATATTTTTGGGGTTGTCGGTCGCTGTATAATCAAGGGAGTTTGTCAAAATTTATCTGTATAGATCACTGTGGCCTTTTATCAAAACTGTAAGATGTTCAAAATTTACTCATTTGTAAAATTGAAATATTTCATATGTTCGTCATCATTCGCCCGCTTTCCTCGGAAACTTAGATTACAGCTTTGAATTGTAAGAAAGTCAAATTGCTTTAAAAACATTGGTTGTCGTATACTTTCCAAAATTAGCTAAAAAATAATGGTTATGGCCAAAAGAAATCCTATTTACCATTAATTTTCTTTGTTTACTTTGTGGACTATGGGATAGAAAGTGTCTAAATCTACTTAATATACGCTTAAATGCAGTAAAACGCCACTAGAGTAGGAAAGAAAGGAGGTTGGTACTTATTAAACATACCATAAAGTTCATCTACAAATTCTTGATTTCAACTTCTATATCTTAATTCTGGATTACAAAGTCCATTCTCTTTAATTATATTGCAAAGTTAGTTTCCTTACCTTATATTATATATAAAAAGGATACAAAGACTCACAAATTTAACTGGACAGTACACTAGATCATATCAACCCCCAACACCTGATTCCTATTGAAAAAAAAAATAGGCGTACAGACAAAACACCACAAACAACACATGATCCAAACAGCCCGACTAGGTTCAGGCACCAAATATAGTTACATGGTTCTTACTTTATTGCAGAGCGTGAAACACAAAATACATATCTTTGCTGAATCAAAGTTGATTGTTATGCTAAAATATATATTTTCTAGTCCCATGTGTTTTAAATATTCATAATATGTTATTTTATGGAATATACCAATGACACATTTATTTGAAGTCATTCCGTTTGGCTTTCGGAGTTTTTTAAGTCGATTTATCGTAGTTCAATTTAATTCTAGCGTATTCTTTAAAGTCGAGTAAATGTAGAATTTCGATCGACAGTGTGCATGAGGTGTAGAATAGTTGACTAATTAATGGCGCAATCGATACAACGGTTCACAGAGTTACTTATGCAAATGTTGATCATAGATGTAACACTTCCTTGAGTACAGGTGCGATGCCCCACCCTTCACCCCGCCCCGTCATGTGATTTAACAAATAACATAAATATCTTGTAACTTGTATTTAGTTGCAATATGGTTTTTCTTACATGTGAAAAATTGAGTAAACTTTTAATATGAATGAATGAAGAAATGAGAGAAAAAATATCGGATTTCATTTGGATATGGATATTTATTCTTCAACCCATTGTTGAAGGTAAGAATTTATTATTAATATAAATATTGACTTCGTATACCAAATCTGTATTGAAACTTCTCTGAAATAATGTAAAAGGGCAATCTAAAAAAATTGTCTATGAGAACTCAAATAAAAAACAACTTTTTTGAAATGTAAAAAAAAAAATATTTCAGATTGATTTATACGAGAATAAGGCTGATTTACTATAAAAATATTGACTAAAAAATTTAAGCTAGAAATTAGAGTTTTAATATATATATTTATTGCGGATATAGGTAGTTAACTGTAGCGTATTTCAGTAGTAAAAACGAAATCCTGTTTGATTGTATTTTGACTTGATCAGGGACAACCAGACCATATCGTAAAACTATTTTCCCAAATTTAGCATTAATCACATGCGTCATTTATCAAAACTTTACTTTAATGTTTATAAATGCAGAAAAATCAATTAGTAATTCTATATTTGAATCTTTAATGTGAGGAATAGTACACGACAATTTATGACATTAGAATTAGGTCTAAGTTTACCTGTACCAGGGTAAGAATGTGTAAATATAAGTATAGTTTCAGATTTCTGAAAGTCGTTTAGTATGTATATAAGTCGCTGTAGGGTTAGGAAGTTTCTTGTCAATTTTCGTGTAAAAAAGGAAATATGAGGTTACCCATAGAATCAAACAAAACTCTGAAATGACGTCTATTCCGTCGATTGTTTTTGGTATCAGGTCTGTAAATGAATTTAACACAAGAAGCATATAACAGGAAGGGAAACAAACCGACATTCCAATCAGCATGAAAATACAGATATTGTTAGATTGGAATTCGCTGTTATAAAAAATGTTGAGATCATTTCAAATCATGGAATATATCTCCCTGATGCAAAGCTCTGATTCCTTGTTCTGGATTTGGCTATACTTTATAGGCCCTTTTTGTTTTGATCAGCTTTTCAAACGTTTTTATTAGGTTTCGGATTTTCAAATATTTCGGGCTCGGGCATCACTGAAGAGACATTAATTGTCGTAATGCGCATCTGGTGCATACACATTTGATTATCTTTTCTCAATAATTTGCATTTCAATGTCTGCTTTTGTCACCAATAATAGCAGTTATTTCAATATGTAGGTAAAACAGTGTAGCTTCAATTTAAGTTGTAAAATACCGTCCATATTCACTTTAAATAACAAGGTGGAAAGCATATGTTTCGTACGAAAGTCCGTTCAGTATCGGACGGGTTATTGGCTGCCACTCGTTGTTGTTCTCCACTTCCTGATATAATGCTTGCTTTAAAGGGTCTGTAGGTGACTTATAAGCGGGGAAAGTTTCTGTCTCTATCTAACATACCCTCTATTTCCTTTGTCAGTCTAAATTTCCCGCCCTTCACTTAAAGAACCTCCCTTATTGTTGTATTGGATTTTTTTCTGTCTTGGATATAAATTATATAATGACAGATGGACGTTAGGCAAACAGCAGTCATTCATGTTTTTTTTTATACTGTACTAATTATTGAAGGTTACGTGATATGCTTTACTATTTATCAAACAATTAATTCAAAGAATGAGTGCAGATTTGATATAAATTTGTATTATATATCAGAGATTCAACCACAAATCAAAACCCCTTTAATAAAAAGCACTTCCTCAAACTATAAATAAAGTAGCTTCTCTCATTCGACATGTATAGATTTCATGCATGGTTTCATGTATAACATAATACTAGCCTTGACTTTAGTCAAACTCGAAAAAAAACCGGCATGGGAGAGGCGGTGCTCCTACTTTTGTAGAGTAAATTCGATAAAAACTACAGTGTCTGAGAAAAAATCAATAAAAACCGTATTGCCTAGGCGAAACTCGATAAAAATCGTACTTTGTATGGGAAACTCAATAATACCTTGCCTTGCTTGAATGTAAAAATAAACCTTGTCAGTACACCTTTACAATGACGATAAATCAAGAGAATGTTTTAGCTGGAGTGCTTGGTCTTCGACGAGCAATATAATGACTGGCACTCAACGTAATCAGCTGGAACCGATATTCATTGTTTGTCGTTTCATACCTTGTTTTGTTAAGAAAGTAAACATGGTTGTTTTTCATTGCGGAAGTAGAGATGAATGGTTAGTTTTGAAAGATCCAAGACTTTCATTAATTTAAATACACTGCTTGTGTGTTCTTATCAAACGCACCTTGCTAGAATTTTAATAAAATCTAAAAAGAAATCGCGTATATGGAGTCATGGTAATGCATATTTCAGCAATAAAAGTGAAACGCTTACATTCATATAATCATGTTTATCATGAGGAGTGGCCATCTCTTCATTAGCCTTAATAATAATATGTTAACAAACAAAATAACATAATTATACTAATTCGGTCGGTATCGCACTTTTCCGAGAATGCTGGGTTTTTAAAAGCTTGCTATATTTTTTTTTAAATCGGGATCATCCGAACACTCCACCATGTAAAAATTATACATGCAAAAACTGTTATAGATATTCCTTGGGAGTTTTCAAACAGTACGAAAAGGCTCAATTTAGGTCGTAAGCGGCCATTTAACAATATAGGCCACTCTTGACAATGCTCCGAGGTATTATTACTCCTAGTACAGAATCTCGTCACACAGTGGACCGTTTCACAATGCAACAGTGCAATCGCAAGATTAAAGTTTGTACTTGTTTACAAACAGTTACACGCATGCAAGTATTATGACCGATTAATCAATTTGAACCGAACTTAGTTTAAAAAAAAATCCACTGTGCTGAAAAAAAAAACTATGATTTTTGTTACACAATGATGTCATCAGTGTACGTATTATTCCTTGTATTATATTATATATCTAGGAAGTACGAAATAAAAATATGACAGGTTACAAAACACCAGAAAACACCAGCTAATGAGGAAATAATTGAGAATTTGTCAATCAGTTGTAATTATGTGTTTTTATCAATAAAAAGTGAATGTTATACAATAGTATTCTAGAATAGCGTCAAAACTGGAAGGATTTTGACTGTTTGTCATGCTTATAAAACAGTTTTTCTGACTCTTTTGTATAATATAATTGGGGGAAAGAACCATGGTAAATGTGGTATTGTCCATTCAATGAGTCTTACTTTATAATGTTAAAAGGCTTTAAAAATCAGACAAACCATTATTTTTTTTATTAAGATACATTTTATTTTATTGTGTTATTAATTACGCGAAGGTCTGCAAATTATTTGCTCTAGCAGACAAGTAAATGCACTTCAATACAAATCATGCACGTTTATGAAAATGCTTTAAGAATTTTTAGATTTCGATCTATCTTTTAATCATTAAAATAAGGATTAACATACGGCAATTACATAGATCTTGATAGATTAAATTGAATACCGTAAGCAATCATTAATTAAGACTTAGTACTTTAGAGTTTTGGAGTCAATGAGTTTAGCATTTGACAGTTTGGTAGCATTGATTGAATGGTTGCGGATTGCTTACTACAGTAACCATTACGAGAGTTGTATTCACAAGGGTGACTAGGGGATAGACTATTGTCATTTTTTGTCTTCTTCCGACCGGCAGTTAACCCCTTGCCAAAGTGGAGCATCCTTTTTGGTTGTACAAGATGTAAAGTTCTTAGCCACGTCCAGTCGGAATTAGGACGTAAAATCCGATGCCTTGTGTAGAGAGAGTGTCACACTGTCTGAACCCATGCAATAACTCTTTGAGGGGTTCGTATGTGGCCTAATGCAAGGCTAAATTTCTGTCCCTACCCACTGTAACCTCTTTTTCCGGTGGTATTCAAAATTTCGCTTCCGGTACTCCGTTACACCCTTTATTGCATTTATTATTAACTTGTTCTCGTCCTGTACATGCATGAAATATTGCCCCCTGGATGATAAGCAAACAACAATCAATCAATCAACATACGACAAAAATTACAGTCATGAGCAACTGCTTCTTTTTCCATATCATCTCGGTTTATATTTGATTTGACCATAAAAAAACTCATCATTGTGTAAATGACTTTTCTTTAAATAATTGAATCAGTTTCTTTGCGGGGGCCTCGGTGGACAAGTGATCTAAGTATTTCATTCACAGTATCACTTCCCTGTTATTCTGAGGTTGTGAATTGAAACCTCGATTATGACAGGTGCGTTCAATTCTAATCTTAATTGACAAGGATTGTGAGTTTGTTGCCAAATATCGATGGTTCTCTCCAGACACTCAGACGACCTTCGCCTATAGCCAAGAGTGTTAAAAATGGCGCTAAACACTAACAATCCATCAATGTTTCTTTGTGAATATTTAAGTTCTTTTGTTCATGCAATGTAGTAAAGTGTTATAGGAAGGATTTTGCAACCGTAAACTACTTATAAATCATTGCTTTTCCTTTATTGATTTAAAAGTCATACGGTTGCAGACGTATCATGAAAAGTGACATTCAGGACTATATATTGTCTATGAAAACTTCCTTGATGATTTCAAAATGGCACAGGGCGCGATTGGGGCCTAATTTGCCCAAATTTTGGAAATGATTTTGATTTTTATTTGCAGAGGTCCAGTGTCTAATATTTCATTCACTGTCATGTTCAGTACGAGAACAAATTTGTGTTAAATCTAATCGGTAGGTGTGGCAACGTAGGCTGACTAAAATAAAGGGTGGGGAAATTGGATTGCCACTCCGAAAAGGGATATATGGATAGGACAGAAAGTTTGCGTTGCAACAGACAACCTACAGACCTCACAAAGAGTTTTTGCAAAATTGAAAATAACACTTTATCAATTTGGTGCGTCTAAAGGGCTTTTTGTATTAACCTTCATCAGTAACTGTCTAACACAAAACTTGCGAAAGCCAAAGATGTTTAAGTACTTGAACACATGGGCGACCAAAAGGGACTTACAAAGAATAGTAGTCAAATCCATCTTAGTTCAACGTTGCCTGAGGGAGTTTGGAACCTTTAAGTTAGTTTATTGATATTTCTAAGCTGTTGATTCCAACGTGAACTAGCAGTCTACCGTCAGTTTTATCATACCAGTGCTAAAGAAGAAAATACACAATAATTTTTGCAAGGGTTTAACGTATCGAGAGCTTCGAACTTCTCTTGCGCGAGGCATCTGCTTTAAGGTTCCCCTTATGACCGGTTGTGTACTTGCCACACAGTCAAAGGACGCCCGCTGTGGGGAGGTGAAATGATGGGCTACTCCTTAGTGTACAATTTCTATACCAAGAAATATGTAAATTGACTTTTAGATCCCTTTACATTTATCCCATATCTTCCTTTATTCATCTTTACTATATTTATAACATTTCATTTGTATTAATATAATGACTAGAAGTCATTCATTTGTTTTGTCCTTAAAAGTAATACGACAATCAGAATTACTGCAGTTAAAGCTTAGTTTTTATAGTGGCAGTGGATATTCTTTTTTGACAGACCGGGTGGTGTAGAAGCAGCCAGGATGGGGATATCTATTTATTGTTGGTGTATAAATACGAAGCCAAGTAACCTTGTTGACTGTTAAAAAAACTTTACATATGTGTATAGCAACTCAAAAGATCCCGTAAAGCAATTTCGTTTGAAAATGCGTATGCATTTTTTTTTTATATCAGTATCAATGACATTCAGACGTCTATTATAAACTACTACTACTACTAATACTTCTACTACTACTACTACTACTACTACTACTACTACTACTACTACTACTACTACTACTACTACTACTACTACTACTACTACTACTACTACTACTACTACTACTACTACCACCACTACCACTACTACTACTACTACTACCACTACTACTACTACTACTACTACTACTACTGCTACTACTACTGCTACTACTACTACTACTACTACTACTACTACTACTACTACTACTACTACTACTACTGCTACTACTACTACTACTACTACTACTACTACTACTACTACTACTACTACTACTACTACTACTACTACTACTACTACTACTACTACTACTACTACTACTACTACTACTACTACTACTACTACTACTACTACTACTACTACTACTACTACTACTACTACTACTTCTACTACTACTACTATTACAATGGGGATATTAAACGACTTTGACTACCTAAGAGGGTCTGACTCGGTCGTCTTTAATTTGACTACTTCAGATTTGTTTTCTTTCATTTGACCATTTTTGAATTTATACATCATATCCACAGTATAATCTGTGAACTTTCAAATTGTGCTTTCCCATTTGTAAGTATAAATGTACTTAGAAATACGCGACCTTGAGAGTTGTAAAACCTGCCAAAATAGTATCACATATATCCTATTTTTCGTCCGCCCTTTATTGATTGCAGCGCACGCCAAAGAGCTTTTGAATGTTAATCTCAAAGAGCAATTAACATTTGTATTGTTTGTGGGCGAATCTTACTCTTAGCCAAAATAGAAATGTAACGCACGTTGTACTATGTTGTAAACCCGTAAAGTGTACACCTATCTTTTATATTTTTTCTACCGACTTTATATGACTAACAAGCTGTTAAATAGTGAGAAATAAACATAGAAGTCAATGCATCTCTCTGTAGATCTGCATTTTGTACAGAAGTGTTTAGAATTAATTGTAGTTTAAAACTTGACATGCGGTTATTTATCGTGCATCGTTAAAAAAAAAACCTTCTATATAATCTATGTTCTTTTCCTCTTTTGCTATGGTCTTTAAATATAAAATAAAGACAACTAATTTATAGTACTTTAAACAATATTTTAAACGCAATTTCAAATAAATACTGTTCACAGTATTTGATAAATACAACAATGTTTAAAAATCAATTAATTGTATATGTCATCTAGAAAAGATAATAATCCACAAGTTATTTAGGCACTGCCATAAACAACTGCTCTTTGGAATCCATCACCCAAAAGGATTATAACCCATTTGCGGTATTATAGCCGAAATAGGATGGAAATAAATTTAGACCTTAATTTTTTAATTTAGCAAAAATATTGAAAAGTGCATTTGATTATGTCAATAGTAGCAACTTTTGGTTAACGACGTTTCCAGAAAATGAATAAGTTGCTAGATTGATTCCTCTAAAACTCTGAAAAACAGCATCTTCTAAAGGATCAAACCCATGAACAACGTATTCAGAAAAGTTGCTAACCAAAACTTGTATTTTGTAATGTTTTCTCTTAAATAAGATAATTTAAAAAATTAAAAAAAACAACATCTTTTTGCACAATAGAGTTATATCCCAAATGGGATATCATAACCCAATTGAGTGATTGTACCAAACCAACTGTTGTTAACCGTGCCCGGAAATTTAGAAATGATCCTTGTAAACTTATCGCTCCTTTAAATAAACTTATTCTAAAAGGTTATCAATTCAACACTGTAATGAGATCATTGAATATTGTTTTTATTGGTACAAATATTGATTTTGTTATCAGTAAATTAAAAGCAAACTAAATATTACTAGTATGTTTTATAAATATACACATTCATGGATCTACAATCTGTCGATACCTGTATCTTGGCATTGCACAAGGTCATGTTTTTCTCTGACTGTTTATGACGTCTTTACACTAAATCCATTGGATGTTGGATGTGTACGATTGATAATTTAGTCTTAGATGCATGATTTTTTTATCAGTTGTGAGTGGCTTTGAACTAGCTGTCAGATAACTGCGAGTACTCTCAGATCTGTTCCTAGTGTCTTTTTGTTGTTTGGATGTACAAGTACTCTGCCACGTCCACTTGTATTTTTGTCCATCTGATGAGTTAAGCCTTTTTCAACTGATTTTTATAGTTCGTTCTTATGTTGTACTGTTATATCACTGTCCCAGGTTAGGGGGAGGGTTGGTATCCCGCTAACATGTTTAACCCCGCCACATTATGTATGTATGTGCCTGTCCCAAGTCAGGAGCCTTGTAGTTCAGTGGTTGTCGTTTGTTTATGTGTTACATATTTGTTTTTCGTTCATTTTTTGTACATAAATAAGGCCGTTAGTTTTCTCGTTTGAATTGTTTTACACGTTTCATTTCGGGGCCTTTTATATCTGACTATGCGGTATGGGCTTTGCTCATTGTTGAAGGCCGTACGGTGACCTATAGTTGTTAATTTCTGTGTCATTTTGGTCTCTTGTGGACAGTTGTCTCATTGGCAATCATACCACATCTTCTTTTTTATATGAATAGTTGTAAGAAATGAATAACGCAAATGCATACTTTGAAATTCATTGCACAAGATTTTGTAAGAACTTTTTTATTTGTGATTTTTACAAGCTAATTTTTAGTGATTTGCATGTGCATATCAATGAATTTTCGTCTTTGGAAATATCATTTTGCAGTCTATCATATATTTCGGTTATTATGAATGCAGTGTGAGTCAAGTACAGACTATGAATAAAACAAATTCGATTCAAGCAAAAATGCACCAAAAGTCAACAACTTTAATGTCATTAGCTCGATCTCTTATACCAACATCATAAGCTGTTTACTAGAGGATTTAGCTTAGAAATATATTTATAGCTTTATTGAATGGATAACCGTCTTTTGAAACTTTCTTCAGACCTGTGAATGTACACTGTCTGTGGCTTAACATCATTAATTCCATAAAAACCCATTAAATGCATGCTTAAAGTGCTGAAGTTGGAAATTTGTTTTGCAGACCAATTACCTCTCGAGACGGATTCTTGCATTCACAGATAAATAAATTGCTATTCAAAGACACACTTTCGATCTTATTTTGTAAGCAGACGTCTGTTTATTCAACTATTATTTAATTACAATAGAAGAATTGTAATTGTTTTTCAAAAGTTTCTGTCTCAAGTAGATTTAAGTGTATATTGATGTCCATCGATCCCAGCATGCAATTGCACCCTCCGTCACGTCTGAACCTGACCTTGGCGTCTAGGATGAAGGACAGGTTAAGCGTTCAAAAGGAATTGTTTGTTAAAATAGTTCGTCTACTTTGCGTAATTGTTTTTCCCGTCATTCAGAAAAAAAGTTAACCACTTCAATATCGATAAACATTTCATGCTCTGACAAGAGAATGAGTTTATCAGTTACGATTTCCAAACAGAGTAATGGCGTTTAAAGACGCCTTTTATGACAATAACTATCAGAAGTCTGGGACCGACAATCGAAAATGTTTGATTTAACAGTGAAGATCTTAATCATGTCCAAAGGAGCTTAAGTATCTATTTGGTAAATGCATTATATCTCTTGCAATGCAAATAAAAATAAAAGCCCCAGCAAATAGTTAACAATTTTGTCTACACGACATTTGTTTCTAAAAAAACTCTTTTATCAGGTTCGTTCTAGATAAATAAGAAAATTGATTGATTGTTAGTTGCTCAACCTCATGAAGCAAATATTTCATGCATGTGTAGGACGATAAGGAAATTGAAAGGCCAAACGTTAAGGAATAAGGAACTTCATACCATATTTCTGTAAATATTTTTTAAAATGTCAACCTTTAGAGAGGCTTGCCTAACTGAAAATTAAAGAAATAGATCAAAAATTATATATGTTATTGGTTGATCTATTTTCATTTTTTTAATTATAATTAAATTCAAGAAAGCCCAAATGACCTTTAAAACACCTCTTCTTTTAAATCAGGGAATTGCTTCAAACATAATGTGGACGTATGGTACACATACGCCTAAACAAACCTGAAAACTGAAACAAAAAAGTCGAAAAGGTTCAGATATTTCTAATGAAGAGACAACGTAGACATGTTAATTAAGCGAACGGTAATATCCTTGAGGTCTAATAGATTACCATGAAAAAAAAGCATCGATCAAGGCAGTGGTAAACAAATAATAAGCACTCAAGAAAGAGTGCTGATTCATGATAACAGAACTTATTGACAGGAAAAGTAATGAATATTACAAACATAAAAACATTAGAGGTTTAGTAACAGTTGCTTTTAAATGAAGAGGTCAGATTTTTAATATCTGGGTTTTTCTTGTGTTGAACAAGTATCTGGAGGTTCAATTTTAATCACATTTTGGGTATGTTAACATTGCGTGTTTTATTTAACGGTGTCGTATCTCTGAAAGAAAGGTACTGGTGTTTTTCTGTTGAATTGCAACACAGATATGTTGACATTATTCCATTCCTGTGTTAATGAATTTAGTTTTGGAGGTAGAAATGTAATTCTGATTAAAATTAAGATGTATCACAACTCACATGCTCGTATTTACATATGAGGATAACGAAATCAGAGATCTATATTTTAATAAGATTGGTAGATATTTCAAAAGTGGATTTTATTGACAAACATGCGTTGTTTGAAAACACGATAAAAAGAGAAGTAGTATTTCTCTGTTAAAACAAATTTAGATTTTTTGTTGATTTGTATTAACAATTATTGTGTTATTTGTGAAAAAAAACCCGCTATATGTAAGTAAATAATGTCACCATGTATACTATATGTTGTATATTACCTTATTGAAAATAAAATGTTTAGCCACCATGTGATGTAAATAGTATATATAAAAACTTAAGCAGATAAACTTCTGCATGTTTGTACAGATTTGTTTGTGTGTGTGAAAAGAGACAATAAATTAAATATAAAACACCTATAGTACACTTTTTGTACGATTTATATGTTTCCTTTTTTATACAAAATCTTGTTTTCACGGTAAGGTGGCAAATTAACCTCACATGAAGAAAACAGATGTCATTTGTTTAACTTTGTAATTATTGTCTGTGTAAATCATTGTTTATGAGACGCTACTTGATCTTAATGCATTTAAAAAAAATTCATTAGACGTTCAATTTGTCTGTGTAACAGTTACGACATTTATTTACGCATTTGCTGTCGTTCAACCTCATTACTTTTTCCGAAAGGAGTAGTTATTTTTTTTGTGAACTAAAATACAAAATAATCAATAAAATATTTCACTGAATTTAACAGGTTCACAAAAATTATTATTTTGTATATATTTTGAAAATCAATTTTGACAAGCTACAGTAACTGATACCATTCACAGGGCATGGGATGTTCATTTAATTAAACAAAAACTCAAATGAAAAAAGTTTGTATAGGCCAAAACAACTTCTTACACTAGCAAAAGTGTTATGCGATCACATTTATAATTATTGAACATTCTTATTTTCTGTCGGACATTTCTTTAATTAACTATTTTTACAGCCTGGTTGTGCAATTCATGCAAATGCTTATCTTTTCTTGGCTGAAAGACGAATCTTTTGATTCTCTAATATGCTTTTATTTCGTATGAAAATAACCCATGTCGTATGAAAAAAAACATGCCGTATGAATGCAACCGAAGATTACAGATTTATTACTTTCGCCTACCTAATTAATCACCACTTTCGTGTACTTCGTGCAAACGATTAAGCTTTTAAAAAATTGCATATTTTGTTCATTTGAAAAAAGTAGATAAGAATATAACTTGACATATTGATATAAATATACAACAATAAATTGTTATCCAATGATATACATGTACGATAATATTGAAATTTGCTTAATGTTTTACGACCTATCTACTTTGAAATCGACATCTTTCATATGCCTATTTCAGTTATATGACGTATACATCGATTTCATGTCGAATGATCCTGCCTTCATCAGACAAGTTCTGTCGAAGTTTCGTGTTTAAGGTGGCACGGTAGTATTTCCTGGCCCATAAGGGATAATGATAGCCTTTTTAGGATTTTCACCACTTTCTAACACTGCGAAAAATTCTACATACACAGTTAACTGAAGTACTTTCATTATACTAATCAGAAATAAATTTGAATATGTATCATGACCGTTTACTTTTTTTGCTATTTTTAAAAACCTAAGGCCACTAGTGCTTTTAGGTCTTTTATCATGCAGTGAATACAAAAATTAGAAAAATTCTCAAAAATTCATTGTCACCTGTATGTAAAATTATTTCATATTTTTCTACACCTGATTCATCCCTCAGTTTGGGAAAGTAATGTTCAGTTGATACTGTATTTTTTGTCCAATCACACTGTTCAGATACATTGACTTAAGGGTACACAAAAGAGCAACCTAAATTCCAGAATGCAAATACTACCGTGCTACCTTAAAGTTTTACTTTCAGATTCAAAATATGAATAACATATGCATATTCATATTTATTTATTTCTAAAATCTGTAAATATAATAATTGAATGCAGTGTTTTTGAAAATTTAAACGAAATAAAAGCAGGTGACCTACACATTTGAGCAAAAAGCGCTTCATGCAAAATGTGGTCACTTGCTTTCATTTCTTATAAATTAAAAAAAAAACAGCATTCAATTCTAGTATGATAATGTATTTGAAACTTCTTTGACACAAAATGAGCCACGGAAAATCTAGGTCGAAAGTGACTCCTCAATAATTTCCAAAGAACAAACAAACAAACAAACACATTTGAATCCACTTATCCAATCTGTTCCAATATGTTTGAAAAACTTCAATATTTCCAACGACCGAGCCAGACTTGTTAAGATGTGTTTGAAGAATATGATACTAGTTCGCTCAAGTATAGCACCTCTGATTTCTCTAATCCTCATATAAAGGGATTGACCATGGTTTCTAAGAATATACAAACATCCAATGTGCGGTCATATTTTGAAAAATACACCACGCTTTGGGCAGACAAAGTTATCAATCTCTTTTGCCACAAAGTTGTTTGTTTCATTTCACCTCTTAACTGAATATGATTGTAATATTTGTTACTGGATATTAATCAATCTACAAGATAATATTTCATTTGATTTTTCAACATATTACTGGTAATAGCATGTATATGTTACCATTGATATGTAGAAAAAGCATGCCTTTTTCTTCTTGATGTATTGAATCATCAAAATAATTCGACAAAAGTTAAGGAACATGTCCTATGGTATGAATACTGAAATATGACAAAATAACCTTATCTAAATATGACAAAATTTATAAGTAATATATAACAAAAAATCACATGCTTTCTATATCAGGTATTCCATATGTTATATGAAGTATTATGTAGCTATTTTAATACGTAAGAAAAATCTGTCAAAACAAAAACAAAAAAAAAAGCTATTGTCAGTCAAACGTTTAAAAGGACATGAGCAGTAATGCTTGATTTACCTGACAATTTACGGTACACACTTCCCGTAAAAATAGTACAAGCTCAGTGTTAGTTTTTTTCAATAAACATAAGGACGGATATTGTCATAATTTATCTTGGCTTTCATACCAGAAATATGAAATGTCACCTTCAAAATGTATTAGTTAGTAAAATTAATATTGATTAATTTATATATACATTTGTACCATATTTAATATAAATAAGGCAATTTCTTAATTAATAGCGAATGATGTAGTTTAAAAGTGGAAAAGGGAGGGGTCATTCCACCAGTTGATTTTCTTGAATCCATGCGCATTATATATAATCTAATGCCTACCGAAGAATGGCCAATGTGGAAAAGCGATATAATTGTAAATAACCAGTGGGTAAACTGGATACAAAATTTATCGCCCTTCAAGATGGGACTCTTAAACGTTTGCCACGTATTCCGAATTTACACTTTTCTTGATTATAAGCTCGCAAGGAAAGGTTCCTGTGAACAGAAACAACAAAAACAAATAATGACATTAAAACGGAGTTTTCATATTATATGTTATCATTTTCCTCTGAAAGAAAATAATAGCAGGCTATATGAATTTTGATAAGTTGATATTCCAACATGTTTCTAACGTACCGACTTTAATTAAACTCCGTGTATGTACGAATTCGGGCACATCACATTTGCACGCATTTGGGGATTAATGTTTTTGCGCGCATTCATTTTACAGGTAACAAAGGTAAAATAAAGATAATTCATAATAAATATGACTATAGTTATAATGAATTTGAAACATAAGTTAATTTAAATTATATATCTTTCATATTTAATTCTAAAAAAATATACAGTAATCATGAGAAATCCTGCAATGGCTTATGACATACATGTAACTTAATTGTGAATATATCAGAGTAAATAGTATTCTGTTTCATAATTTTACCACAATAGTGATCGCTTTAATAAATAATTTAAGTCAGTTTGTAAAAAAAAAAGCGTCAAGTTTCGTTTGTCAGAAACAAATCGGTGGAAAGATCATTAGTGTAAGATAGATTTAGTTTCCGTATCGACGAAACACTTAAGTCAGGGGATATTTCATGGCGATGCACTGTAAATAATTGCAAAAGGTATTTCACCAGATTCCCTATTTCCTGCAAGTCTTTGGGCATCACTCCAGTCATCAGAATCCAGGCATACTACAAACGGCCCGAAATCATTCCATACTCACTACAATGAGCAATTTTATTCAACACCTTCATGTATATTGGTGCACGTTACACGTAACATCAATACTTTTAATCTTTAGATTTACTATATTTTTACATTTTTATCTGTATATATTTCCAAGACTAAGTGCTTGTGCACAATAAGACGGACTTATCCTGCTAGAAAATAATAGTTAGATAAACAAACAATTTGCACCGATTTGCATTTCATTTTCGCCAATTTTTTATTTCATTTGCGCCGATTTTTTCTTTCATTTGAGCCGATTGTGTAAGGTAGATTACAGGTGAATGTTTTTTCTTATTTCTTATTTATCATTTTAAATCTCTTCTGTTGACAATTATAACATGTATATAGCTGGTTTCCGCTGCTCACCACGGGGAGGTGAAATAAGGATTTTTAGCAATAGAAGTCAATTTATGCGAATGAAACGATTCAGGACTGTTATTCGTCCTCTTACAATTTTCAACGGGTGTAGCTGCCCAGAAATAAGGTGGATAACGTGAAGTTAAACATATATAAATACTTTAATAATACGTAGTCTGAGAATGCATGACATCTGTCATCAGAAGGAGCTTCAGACCTAATGTCAAACGTGAAGCAGTCCTCGATTTCATCTGGGGGAAGGAATGATAGCCCAAAAATTGAGATAGCCATTTACCAGTGTCACTTGATTTGTCTTTATACTCTGTTTAAAAATGTATACTTAAACCAACAGATTGGATTTTCCTCCACCAGTTTATGTGCCAGATGAAAACGACAACAATCTATTTGCAGGGGATTATACATGTTATAATTGACAATTTATAACATATGTACAACTGGCTAACGGAAGAGGTTTATATTGATAACTAAAAAATAACATTCACCTGTAATTTACCTGTGCTTAATCGGCGCAAATGAAAGAATGAAACTTTTTAAAATCGGCGCATATGTCATACGCCCCTGCCTGTATTTACCTGAGTTTACCTGTAAAAGAATGCGCGCAAATGTAATCAAAAGCTGCGAGCAAACGTGATAATTTTTTGCGCGCAAATGTAATGCACCGACGAATCTAGACGAAAAAAATAAATATCAAACAAAATAGATTGATATACAAGAAAACTAAATAACTAATGCATTAAGGCAAAATCGAACGGACCTTATTTGGACATGAGTATGTAAGGCGAATAAATTGAAAAGACCATAATGCATTATTGGAAAATAATGGAGACGATCTAAAACCATGATTGTTAAACAAATTATTGAAATTTTTAAGTTAAATATTTTTTTTTGTATATAAATTTTGTTTACCTTTTAAGAGGAAAAAAATAACTTTTATCATTTTATCAATAATATTTTTAAGATCCAGAAAAAATGAATAGGTCGTAGTACTCTAAAACCTAGATGTTTCAAAAGGGAAGATTTCGAGAAATGATTTTATCGTATGATAAATGTAACAAACTTAAATGCATGTTTGGGGTTAATAATGAAAGTAATATACTATGTTGCACGTTTATTTCAAATATCAAAGAATTTCAGATATTCATATATAAAAATAAGAAGATGTGGTATGATTGCCAATGAGACAACTCTCCACAAGAGACCAAATGACACAGAAATTAACAACTATAGGTCACCGTACGGCCTTCAACAATGAGTAAAATCCATACCGCATAGTCAGCTATAAAGGGCCCCGAAAAGACAAATGTAAAACAATTCAAACGAGAAAACTAACGGCCTAATTTATGTACAAAATAATGAACGAAAAACAAATATGATATACAAACGACAACCACTGAATTACAGGCTCCGGACCTGGGACAGGCACATACAGAATGTGGCGGGGCTAAACTAGTTTGTTGGCGCCAAACCCTTCCCTTAACCTGGGACAGTGATGTAACAGCACAGCATAAGAACAAACTATGCAAAACAATAAACGAAAAACAAATATGAGAAACAGCAAAAAACGACAACCTCTCATTTACAGGCTCCTGACTTGGGACAGGCACATATAGAATGTGGCGGGGTTAAACTAGTTTGAAGGCGCGCCAACCCTCCCCTAACCTGGGACAGTGGTGTAACAGTACAACATAAGAACAAACTATAGAAATCAGTTGAAAAAGGCTTAACTCGTCAGATCGATACAAAGCAGAAATACATCTAACAAAAACACAGAGTGGACGTGGCAGGGTACTTATGCATCCCCATAACAAAAAAAACTAAGTACAGATCTCAGAGTACTCGCAGTTACTGACAGCTAGTTCAGAGCCAATAACAATAATATAATTTGTTTTCAAAATTTATTTTTATCATTATGGTTACCGAAGTAAAAGAAGCTCTTGCCTTTCTCTTTGTCCTCATCGGGAGAGCAGCTACTTTTCAATTGTTCTCGACTCACCAATTTTTTTCCCATTGCACATTCTTTTGCACCCAAAAGACCGGAATAGAATTGGTAAGTGTGAAACCATTAATTAACTTGCTGTATGAAACTGCAAAAAATTAAGACATGGATAATTAAGAGAAATTTGTTTTGAATTCGAGTGAATAATGAATAAGTTACCGATTATTCTTATTAATTACTTTATCTTGTGAAAGTGTTTCGCGTTACACATTTCAAAGAATCACACATTGTTAGTAAAGTTTGAAAATATTAATTTGCCTGCTGAAACTGCAAAAAAATATAAGATAATTAAGAGAAATTTGTTTTGAATTCGAGTGAATTTACTTTTTTAATTACCGATTATTTCTTATTAATTACTTTAACTTGTGAAAGTGTTTCTTATTACACAAAATCACACATTCTTAGTAATCCGGCAAAACATTAAGTTTTGAGAATAACAAATCATAAAGGTCATGTAGAATGAGCCCAAATGGGTACACGGGAGTATATAAATTGGAGCCAGTTTCTCGTACTTGAGCTACGACCAGCCCGGTCCGTCCCTGGTTGTGTTTGATTATTTAAAAACACAACCCATGTTTGGAAATGCAGCGATTCTAATACGAAAAATAACCGTCTAGTATCATGTGTTCGGAGCTATGCTCATTTGGAGTCGATCAACACTATATCTCACTCTCACTATATTTCCTGTGGGAGTCAAAATTCGCTCCCTTTTTGTATATCCCCAAACACAAACACTAGCCTATTCTTCCCTTATAAAAATAGTAAATATTACTGTTTACATTTATGGTCTACCAATAGACAAACTAAATATAAAATATTAGGTCAATGTCAGAAAATATCAACTTTTTCGTATGTGGCTTAGAACCTGGGGAAAGGCGAGGTTTACCGAGACCTTCTTCAGTTTCGTACCGAATACAAAAAAGTTGATATTTGTTTGACATTGATCTGATATTGTTTTTATACTGCTGCCTAGAATTGATACTCTTATACTTATAAAAATGTAAACACAAAAATAAAACTTATTTTCCATCCCTGAAAGTGAAGAAAATTAATATGCCATGAAATCGACATTGAACGAACTATCTCTTTGTTACTATATTTGGTAGATAAAGACAACAGGACGTGTTCTAGCTGCAGTCGAAAGACCATTATAGGGATCGGCAAAACGCGAATGAATGTTTGATTTTTTGATCGAACGGACTGATGGGTGGAAAATTTATTACCAAAAGGACGCTCTTAGAGGCGAGGGTATCTATCAATATGATAAACTTGGTCTAATTTCTAGATTCGGGATGGACATAAACAGTGACCAGCAAAATCATATACGTAAATTGGCTTGACACTTGCCGGTAAAGTACAGAACTATCGAATAAGACATCCCTTATCAATAGTATTGCTCATGAAGAAATGATATGTCCTAATTTCCGATTTTAAATGTCTTTGTTGAACACGACTGTATTCAATTTTGATAATTTTAGAAGCAACCACAAATTTACTCATCTCAAAGTTATGATATTCAACAAAATTTGTGTTTATTTCACCTACGAATTTCCGGTATTTATCGTAAAAGGGTCTGATACGAGGTGATTAAAGTGTTAAAGTTACACTGACTGTGCTTGTCTCTGTGGCTATGCAAAGTTTTTACAGTAGGTTAGTATCAGGCCCACCTAACCTACTTGAAGTCGTGTGTTTAATTAATACGGGTATTTACTGTCTCACCCGAGATATTCTAGACAAGAGGTCGATGCACCGAACAAATGCATTAAAATGTGCAGCTATTAATCATTTTATGATTACCGTCAGATATGAATAAAGATTGTATTTAGTAAGTCTGGCGATGTCAAACTGACAATCAGGGGTCAGCGATGTTAGCGTGAAGGAAGTCGTTTTTTTTGCATGTAATGCAGATAATGCCTTTATATGATCCCTGATAAGAGCCGTTCTTATTTTACACAATATTATCTTAATATCCAATTTAGAACTTGAAGTCAAACCAATTCAATGTTTAATTATATATGAAAATGGCAAAGGGTTGGAGAAAAAAATAGTACGCATTAATAATAATTACGTTGAGGAGATATCCCCTCCTACGAAAAATAAAGTAAAAATTTAAGTATAAATAAATCAATTATTCATTTTTTTTTTCTATTCTAATCTATCTAAACAAAAATTTGAAGTTTATATCACTTTGTATGTTTTATCACTTTGAGATATATTATCGGATGACATCATATCTACAGAAAGTGTATTTTTATAAATGATGATATACAGCAGGTTATGTGAGTTGGTTGTAGATATTGTCGATGAGACCAAGTTATTAATAACGATTAATAAAAGACATATCATAGTTTACATCTCTTTATCCGTTTTTATCATTGATCTTATTGGGTGTGGGGGATATAATTTATGATTAAGTGAGACAATAATACGGGTTATTTTGACTTTATGAGGGTCTGGATGGGGATTTACGGGAATAGAGAATAATGGGTCAAAGTATACAGAAAATGGGCCAAAATATAGAGAATAAAGAAAAATAGCCCAGAATTTGTTTAAAACAGCGAATAATGGGGTGCTTCAATATAAAGAATAGAGAAAAAGACAAAATATAAAGAATAGACAAAAATGACATACAAATATTAAAAGAATACAGAAAAGAAAGACACCCCCTACCCAATTTCAGACCATACAGAATAATCTTTGTTTTTTATGTGTAATCGTGGTTATCCACATACAACAGATGAATTTTTAATACTAAAATAATTTTAAGATTAAAGCAAAATAGATCGAATAGATGTTAAATTTATAAGCTAGTGCATGCATACGAACATTTCCGGACAAAATAAAATAATCTAAAAGATAAAGATGAATCGTGCACGATTTGCTAACTTTTTTGTTTATTCTTATTAATTTACGTCACATTTGTTTCTAAATTTAATTAAAAGAGTAGATTCCGAAAAAGATATGGATGGTATCGATATCTATAGAAATCAAACATATATTTTACCTGATTGAAACGTGAATCATACCTTTGGACTTCGATGACGAATATAATAGCTTGGGACAAACCAAAAACATTGACAGATTGAAGTAGTCTATTGACGACTAGAGACAGTTTGAATATTGATAGCATGATAGACCAAGAACATTAACGTCTGTGTATCTGCGTGTATATGAACACAACTTTTATATACTTTCCTATTGGATTCATGTAACGTTAAACAGGATTCATCAATGAAATAATTGACTTGTTTAACTATTGCTATTATATTTAGAATTAATAAGTCTTTTTATTTCCCATTTATCCGAAAGCCTCTGTCACCATATCTGTTATATAATTGACCAGATGAGTCGAAAATGGTCTTGAAATTTAAAATATAAGGTTCAAATTTAGAGTTTAGTACATCCGTAAGTGAAAGCAGTCCAGGATTTCGGTTTCTTCATACATATTTTTCAACATTTCGAACAATGTCTTCGGTGTGAGCCTAGGCTCCGTGTTGAAGACCGTACTTTGACCTATAATGGTTTACATTTATAAATTTTGACTTGGATGGAGAGTTGTCTCATTGGCACTCATACCACATCTTCTTATATCTACTTAGATTTTCATTCCTTTTGGGTTTTAAAATGTCCACATGCTGTTGTAGTAGCCTGGGGTCCTGGCTCACTGCTGGCTAACGCTGTCAGCCTTAGATTTGGCCAGATCAACAGGCTTACTGTTGTAGTAGCCTGGGGTCCTGACTCACTGCTTGCTAACGCTGTCAGCCTTAGATTTGGCCAGGTCAACAGGCTTACTGTTGGAGTAGCCTGGGTCCTGGCTCACTGCTGGCTAATGCTGTCAGCCTTAGATTTGGCCAGGTCAACAGGCTTATTACCGTCAGATATGAATAAAGATTGTATTTAGTAAGTCTGGCGATGTCAAACTGACAATCAGGGTCAGCGATGTTAGCGTGAAGGAAGTCGTTTTTTGCATGTAATGCAGATAATGCCTTTATATGATCCCTGATAAGAGCCGTTCTTATTTTACACAATATTATCTTAATATCCAATTTAGAACTTGAAGTCAAACCAATTCAATGTTTAATTATATATGAAAATGGCAAAGGGTTGGAGAAAAAATAGTACGCATTAATAATAATTACGTTGAGGAGATATCCTCCTACGAAAAATAAAGTAAAATTTAAGTATAAATAAATCAATTATTCATTTTTTTCTATTCTAATCTATCTAAACAAAATTTGAAGTTTATATCACTTTGTGTGTTTTATCACTTTGAGATATATTATCGGATGACATCATATCTACAGAAAGTGTATTTTATAAATGATGATATACAGCAGGTTATGTGAGTTGGTTGTAGATATTGTCGATGAGACCAAGTTATTAATAACGATTAATAAAAGACATATCATAGTTTACATCTCTTTATCCGTTTTTATCATTGATCTTATTGGGTGTGGGGGATATAATTTATGATTAAGTGAGACAATAATACGGGTTATTTTGACTTTATGAGGGTCTGGATGGGGATTTACGGGAATAGAGAATAATGGGTCAAAGTATACAGAAAAATGGGCCAAAAATATAGAGAATAAAGAAAAATAGCCCAGAATTTGTTTAAAACAGCGAATAATGGGGTGCTTCAATATAAAGAATAGAGAAAAAAAGACAAAAATATAAAGAATAGACAAAAAATGACATACAAATATTAAAAAGAATACAGAAAAGAAAGACACCCCCCCCCCCTACCCAATTTCAGACCATACAGAATAATCTTTGTTTTTTATGTGTAATCGTGGTTATCCACATACAACAGATGAATTTTTAATACTAAAATAATTTTAAGATTAAAGCAAAATAGATCGAATAGATGTTAAATTTATAAGCTAGTGCATGCATACGAACATTTCCGGACAAAATAAAATAATCTAAAAGATAAAGATGAATCGTGCACGATTTGCTAACTTTTTTGTTTATTCTTATTAATTTACGTCACATTTGTTTCTAAATTTAATTAAAAGAGTAGATTCCGAAAAAGATATGGATGGTATCGATATCTATAGAAATCAAACATATATTTTACCTGATTGAAACGTGAATCATACCTTTGGACTTCGATGACGAATATAATAGCTTGGGACAAACCAAAAACATTGACAGATTGAAGTAGTCTATTGACGACTAGAGACAGTTTGAATATTGATAGCATGATAGACCAAGAACATTAACGTCTGTGTATCTGCGTGTATATGAACACAACTTTATATACTTTCCTATTGGATTCATGTAACGTTAAACAGGATTCATCAATGAAATAATTGACTTGTTTAACTATTGCTATTATATTTAGAATTAATAAGTCTTTTATTTCCTATTTATCCGAAAGCCTCTGTCACCATATCTGTTATATAATTGACCAGATGAGTCGAAAATGGTCTTGAAATTTAAAATATAAGGTTCAAATTTAGAGTTTAGTACATCCGTAAGTGAAAGCAGTCCAGGATTTCGGTTTCTTCATACATATTTTTCAACATTTCGAACAATGTCTTCGGTGTGAGCCTAGGCTCCGTGTTGAAGACCGTACTTTGACCTATAATGGTTTACATTTATAAATTTTGACTTGGATGGAGAGTTGTCTCATTGGCACTCATACCACATCTTCTTATATCTACTTAGATTTTCATTCCTTTTGGGTTTTAAAATGTCCACATGCTGTTGTAGTAGCCTGGGGTCCTGGCTCACTGCTGGCTAACGCTGTCAGCCTTAGATTTGGCCAGATCAACAGGCTTACTGTTGTAGTAGCCTGGGGTCCTGACTCACTGCTTGCTAACGCTGTCAGCCTTAGATTTGGCCAGGTCAACAGGCTTACTGTTGGAGTAGCCTGGGTCCTGGCTCACTGCTGGCTAATGCTGTCAGCCTTAGATTTGGCCAGGTCAACAGGCTTACTGTTGGAGTAGCCTGGGTCCTGGCTCACTGCTGGCTAATGCTGTCAGCCTTATATTTGGTCAGGTCAACAGGCTTACTGTTGGAGTAGCCTGGGTCCTGGCTCACTGCTTGCTAACGCTGTCAGCCTTAGATTTGGCCAGGTCAACAGGCTTACTGTTGGAGTAAATAGGAATAATTTCCCTTCCTTTTTCAATTCGTTGTACGAAAATTTTAATGAAAATATATTTTTTTGTCATGACTTTCTTACGATACATGTAGCAAGCTTTCCTTGACTCTTGCTATTACACAAAGAACAAGTTGATTACAATTTTACGGTTTACACTATTACATTAAGAAATTCCATTCTTGATATAAAAAAAAAGAAACACACACACATTTTATGGGGATATTCGTTACTTTTACTTTATCTCTTTTATTTATTTTTTTTCATGTTTTTTAATTTTGCAAACACCTCATATTCGAATTTCATATGTATTATTCTGAAACTTTAAATTGTAATTACTATTGTGACTTTTCTTATTTATCACAAGATACACAAGTTACGCAAAATGTATATTTATTTGCTTTCCTCTTTTCCAGTGGAATATTAATACGACGATGAAAACTAAGGTTTCATTCTTCATAGAAAAGGTTTAGAATATGAAGATATTACGTACGAACCAGATGATAGCCCTTTTCGGCACTGACCCATTGTAACTAATAAAACTCAAAACATCTGAAAACTAGTCTAATATTAAAAAAGTTTTACTTGAAGGTTACAAATGTGAAAAAAAAAACTTGAAAGACCCGTTTAAAAAAAGAAATAGAAAATTGTTTGAAAGAGGATTTTAGTTTTTTTTACTAGTTTTTTTTTTTTAGATAATCTTGTTTAAATTAGACGATTACCTGTTATAGATAATTTTTCTCTTCAATGTTACAAATAATACATTTTTTTTTCGAGATGAGCAATTGGTTTTAAAGCAAACAGAAGTTGTTGTTTTTTAAATACGGTCTCCAGATAAAAGTAAATGTCAGTATATTTGTTGAAGTCGTTACAAATTTTATTTTTTAAGTCTTCAAACTTACAATAATACACTAATTGGACACGAAAATAATTGATTAAAAACATAGAGTTTCGATTGATCATATTTACTTTTGTTTCGATGGTCAGAAGGAGACATACTGCGCTCTCTTATACAGCATATAAATATTTTAACTGCTACCAATCTACTAAATGGGTAAGCTTTATAAGGAATCAAACGTCATTATTTATGTTTATTTTCAATCATAATACAGTATCTTTAAATACCAAGATTGAATCTTCTCTTTATAAATAATCGAACTTTCTTCTGATATAAATTATTCTTACTAAATCCTAAAAATTTCCCTTTCTCCGAAATAAAATATTGTTCAAAATATTCACTAAAGAAATATTTCGACAAAAATAGGTACTTTCTTTAGAAGTATGAATCCGCCTCTAGATTAAAAGGATATTTCAATCGGGCATATAGTGATATGTTGTTAACAAAGCAAACAAGTTTCCTAAATACAACTCCTGTATCCGGTTGTTTCTTTTGCTAGATTTATTTGGTCGAGTATGGTTATTGACAAAATAAATAGTAGGCTACAGTTTTACTGTTGTCCAATATTTGCATCGGTTATTTTAGGGAATTGATATATATTTCGCTATACTTAAAACTTTAAAATATTAGTGCCATATTTTTTTCTTACATTTTGATTTTTTGACTTATTTTTTTATGGGCGTCGCATTAATAATGGTTTTCTTGCACTATATTTTGTTGCTGCTATGTGAATTCCAATTAGTAGTGCAGTCGTCGGTGTAAAAGAGTGTTAGAATACATAAGAGAGCAATATTCAACATATAAAATTGTTTGGTTGTGCGGGATGTATAAATACGCAGTCACGTCCAGTCAAAATGGATATGTTAAATCCGATGCATCGTGTAGTAAGAACGCCAAGCTATTTGTGCTTTAAAAATAATGTCAATACTTTCAGGAATTCTTTTATGGTCTGTTAGTGCCTGTTACCAGACAACATGTCTACCCCTATTATACAGAATCCTCTTTTTCCAGTGGCAGTCTAGATTTTCGCCTTTCATCTCGATAAACAAACTCAACGGAACCTAACTGCTGGATTTATTGTGAATTGTTCTCGTCCTGAACGTACCAAAATGTTGCACAATTTGTATTTCCAAAGAAATGTTTGCTGTTGTTAAGAAATGAATGAATGACTCTAACAAATATGTATAAAAGGTTGATTTGCTGGTATAAAATTGTCCCACATCATTACATGTACATTTCAAGAAGAAACAGCTGTAAAACAATATGGCTTCTTCGAATTTTTCCGTACATCAATAATCTTTTCCTAAGTGAACGCCTTTCAATCTATGTGGGATGGATAAATACACAATATCGACTGTGAATGTTTAATTCAAGGTACATTTTTCTTAATGGCTCACTCACTGACTACACACAAAGGAATCAGAGTCACTTTGTTTTGTTAAGTAGAAGATGCATAGCGCAAGTGGGTACGGAATTTTTTTTTTCAAAATTTTCTTTTAAACAGGTTTGTAGAGGCATATTTCTTTAAAAGAAACACGCATTTGCTGATAATGTATGTCTTTATTCATCTTAAAGGCAGATACAATACAATGATTAATTGCAGTATGATGTTTTCGAAGAGACCAAAATATTGTTTCTCTTTTTCAGGAGGAATATGTTGGCAGTCAATATCTAAAACGGGTAATTGTAGAAAGATGTTAATGATCAACGTTACTAAGGAACAGTGCTGTTCTTTGCAAAAAGAACCTAGTGTTGGGTGGTCGCCTCAATCTACTCCCTCCTCAGGTCTAATCTTTTTCTGGGAGTATCTATCAACAAAAGGTGCTCCAGTATGTAGGAAATGTCATAGTGAGTATAACCTTTGGTCTAAATAGTCTTTTGTGCAATGTATGTTTTTACCCAAACGTTGTTAGCTTTATTCGAATATTTAATGGACGTTTGTCAACCAACAATCAATCAATCAACTATCTAATAATTTATAATGAAGCTGATTTTGCCAAGATTTTTAGTAGATTAAATTAATTTTACCAATTTTTTTTAATTTCACAGCAATGTATACTTTTTTAACGTCACTGAAAAAAGATTTAAAGGTAGTGGCAAAAGTTAAATTATTGCGGACTCTTCAAAATGTTTATGCAAAGATTGTTTACGTTCAGAGAACGTAGTACTCTCCTGGGACCGGATATTCGAGATGAGGTCTCCATTTTTAATAAATTTGCAAGCGTATTTACACATCTCGCACAGTCGAACCTACGCCACCTCGGCATTTTTTGTCTTTCTTAAGTTGGGAGAATTTCAGTTGACATTATTTCTATACCCATTGACCATTAGTGTCAAAAAGTTAAAACGGTATATTACTAAGTAAAAGCGAATAATAGTAAAAAAACATATGGTTCTAACTTTAGAAAAAATAAAACTCGAATATTTAACAGATTCAGAACATGGTCGAAAGTAGTAAAAGCATCTTCAATGCAGATGGCCAAAGCAAGTAAACAAAAAATAATTACAATATTTTTATGTTCTTTTACATGGGTGGAGACGTTACAATTTCTTAGATACACGTGTTATCCAGATATAAGATATTATAACTGCAGAAATAAAAACGTCTTTTAGTTAAATTAATACTTTCGAGGGTAATCAACATATTTGAGTAATATGCGTTCACTCCTTTAGTAATAGTGTAATATTCGTCCACTTCATATGTTATTGAGTAATGTACATCTACTTCTGTTGTTATTTACCGAGTGATTTATTTAATAATTTTGGTCATTTCTCATTCTTTACTATATAAAAATAAGAAGATGTGGTAAGATTACAAATGAGACAAATCTCCACCAGAGACCTAATGACTTAGAAGGTTAGCCACTATAGTTCAACACACGGCATTCAACAATGAGCAAAACCCATATCACATAGCAAGCTTAAAAAGGCCCCGAAATGATAAATGTAAAACAATTCAAACGAGAAAACTTACGGTCTGATTTATGTACAGAACAATATACGAAAAACAAATATGATATACAACAACAAACGACAATCACTGAATTACAGGATCCAGCGATTAATGTTTATGAACCAAATACCTCCAATGAAAACGGGTACGCACTGGCAAGTAATTTTTTGTGTGGGACACGAGTTTATGTTCATGCAAAATAATATATATGTACTGGAAAATTTTATATATAATATGTAATTTAAAAAAAAACTTTGACAAATATGTATTTTCCTAGACAGCTGTAAAGACGTTATATGTCCAAGAGATAAGAAGTGTCGTATGAAAACGGAATTCCAAAATGTGTATGCAAACCAAAATGCAGTAGTATTGAGAGAAGTAAAGGACCCGTATGTGGGACTGATATGACAAAATACAAGAGTCGTTGTCACCTTTTAAGATACAACTGTCGGTATAATACAGATATAAAAGTTGATTATTATGGAAAGTGCAAAGGTACGTCAAGGTCATATTAAAACAATTGAACAGCAGACATGCTGAATTTGTATACAGCTGCAATACACTAGTCAAAATATTAACTTTGACCTGTTGACAAAAATATAAAAATTTTAAGAAATTTGAACAACACAATTTCCAGGAATATATCATTTGATATATAGCAGTTTGACAAACACTAATTTTAATCATTGAGAAGCTTGATTTCTCTTTACTGATAGAATGTGATTACAACGTTGATTTGATTTTTAAAGAGTTAACTCCCTTAGATTTTCTGTAACTAAGGAGACAGCCATTTGATTTTCTGGGTGTGTGTTTGGGGGCAGGGGGATGGGGTTGCGAACATGTGTTGAAGATCAGAATATTCATTTTTACCAGTTGTTAGGCAGATTTATATATCCTAATGTACACAATTGTATTCTGCATTGTGTTAGACAGAATATTCATTTACATCCTGTCTTTATCAAGATTATTTATTATCTGTCCTAAAAAGGCAAGCAATTCTACTCCCCCAATACACACATAAAATAAAACAAGATCTGTCCTCTAAGACGAACACTAACAAAGTTCCTCCAGTGGGACAGAATGCACATCTACCCGAGAAGAATATTTTGAAATACTGAAAGAAAAATATTCACATATTACAAATTGCAGGATCCGAACAGCTTCACATTCGAATACTCAACTCAAATGTGTATTGCCATATAAACTTCAAACAGTAAAATGTGACAAGTACACAATATAAAGATAAATTCACACACACATATTATATACAATCATTCAAACCCAGTAAAGAGTCCAGATCCTCCTGTCCTCAGTTCTAATGATTTTAAATGTCGGACCCTAACTTATTTGCTTGTAATGATATAGATGGCTGTTTTCTTCAGCGTCTATTTATTGATCAGAACATGTTTCTCTCAAAATACTATGTTATGTATTTGTAAAACAGAACTTAAACATAAATTCAATGTACGTAATTAATTAATTATATGTGCAGCAAACCTAGTTTTTTTATTCTGAAACATTTTCATTTTAGATTCATGTCAATTCGTCAAATGCCCGGGAGGACGATTTTGTGTTGAAGATCAGAATGGTCTGCCTCACTGTATCGTTTGCAGCACAGATTGTTCATTAGCACACAAAGAACCCGTATGTGGTAATAACCTACAGACATATGAAAGCTCGTGTCATCTACGGGCAGAATTCTGTAGAACTGGAAATCCATTACAAATAGCATATCCAGGTCCATGCAAAGGTAATAGTTATATGTTGTTCGGCCCAAAAGTCCGCTGCTACCGCTCTGACATTATCGGATTAGTTTCATATCTGGTCGTGACACATCTCCTTAACCTATTGCATAGCGTGAAGATTGGATTAATTTATTTTCTTGAGACAGTTGGTATTCCAATGGGTATCAAATGTGCACCCCTATACTGACCGGCTTATATTTTTACTCATATGAAGCAGAATTCATACAGAACTTTCTCAAATACAAAACGAAAATTATTTTTGCAAAGTTCTTTAACTTGTTTCACTTTCAGATATATTGATGTAACTTCCTAGCAAGGACCGAAGCTCATAAATGCGGCAGGACTTCGGGAAAGTTCGGAGAGCCGCCCACCGTGCTTCGGAAGTTGATATTGATTACGTCATGTCACTTATTTCAAGGAGGGCTTTCACCTTATATATCCCAGTAGGATACTACTGAAACTTGAAGGTATGCTTTATACCTTGATTTTGACACAGATGGGTGACTTCAAACTAGAAAATGTGCCAAACTTGATCATTTAACTTTAATTGTCAACTTCCCATATCTTAGAAATAACATACCCTGGGCTCCATCATATGGTGTTTATATATTTCAATTGATACGTTACACTCCTGCATTTACGGACTTCATTAACAGGGGGCTGTTCTCCTTAAATTAAAACTGCTCTTACAGAAGAACGACTGATATTGACACTTTATGAGTTTTACGGTCACCTTCACGAATTGGTTGACCGATACGATGTGTCCGTGTCCTAACTCACTAGCGACATACTTCTGCGGTCTTATATCTTTAGATACCAGAGAGTCGTCTGATCTGTAATTTTACAGATTGTGTCTTATTCCTGATTGAGACTTTTTGACTTGAGTGTGGATACGCATTGTGTGTTATGCATGCATAGGAGATTTTACCCTGTCAACCCGTTCCTACTCCTTCTGGATCTTGTGCTATTTTACCCTGTCAACCCGTTCCTGCTCCTTCTGGATCTTGTGCTATTCCCTCAGTTTGTTTGTTACTTTCGTAATCGATTTATGAGATTTAAACATCGGTAAACTTCTGTTGCCTATATTGTACACTCATGACGCCTCTCAGCTTATACCTAATAACTTCTGTTGTCTATATTGTACACTCATGACGCCTCTCAGCTTATACCTAATAACTTCTGTTGCCTATATTGTACGCTCATGACGCCTCTCAGCTTATACCTTATAACTTCTGTTGTCTATATTGTACACTCATGACGCCTCTCAGCTTATACCTAATAACTTCTGTTGTCTATATTGTACACTCATGACGCCTCTCAGCTTATACCTAATAACTTCTGTTGCCTATATTGTACGCTCATGGCGCCTCTCAGCTTAGACCTAATAACTTCTGTTGCCTATATTGTACGCTCATGACGCCTCTCAGCTTAGACCTAATAACTTCTGTTGCCTATATTGTACGCTCATGATGCCTCTCAGCTTAGACCTAATAACTTCTCATCTTATACTGCAGAAGATGGAGTATTTTTTGTTTACATTTATGATGTACATGTATTGATTTGTTATGTTCACAAATACTTAATAAAAAGAAAAAGCAGACAAAGTGAGAGCCAAGCTTATTAACATATACGTTGACCTATAGTTGTATACATCCAACCCATAATTCGGACTGAGGTGGATAATAACTGTTGTCTCATTGGCAACCAAAACACACCCCTTATATTGATAATGACGGAGTAGATGTAATTATAACCGCCAGGAGATTGTTAAATAAAACACATGTTAAAAATCTGCACACAGCTGTTTTGTTTTAATTGAAATTTAGGGAAAGTAATAGAAAATAAATACAAATATACATTTTCGTAAAGTTCCATATGAGGTTAAAAAACGATATAGATTCAACTATCTCAACAATTTAGTCTTGTAAGAAATGAGAGTATAAAATTGTGAATATGATTTGTCGTGCTTGACGGTTCGTTAAACAGTTGTCTTGAGGCATTGAAAGAGGACATCATTTCCGTATAGGTTTATCGAAAGAATAGAGGTACTAGGAGGATTCCTCAATATGTAATTCAGTCACTATGACCTCCATTTTTCCCTGATATATTTCATTTGAGAGCAGTGCTTTATTTGTTACTAACATTTAGCGCGAACGATTGAGCTATTGGTTCGGTGTGCTTTTGCAAATGTTTATGTAATGACCAAATGACTAAGATGTATACTGTAAGCAACTATAGGTCATCATACGGCCTTCAACAATGAGCAAAACCCATACCATATAGTAAACTGTTAAATGCCCCGACATGACAAATGTTAAACAATTCAAACGAGAAAACCATCAGTTTGATTTATGTACAAAAAATGAATGAAAAAAAATAAAATGTTCATTTAAAACTATAAGTAAATACTTAGTTGATATCTTTATTCAAATCATTATGATAGTATCTTTTTTCATTTTTTTTTTTTTTTTATGAAGAAACTATTTGATTTTGTTTTTATAAACAATTATTTTGTACAATGACTTTACAATTGTACAATAATATTATTGTTTTTTTCAGTAAATGCAACATGTCCTTCTATTCGATGTCCATATTTCATGGAGTGTCTGGTCAACCCAGTAACGAAACAACCTATATGTGCAAACTGTAGACCTCAGTGTTCACCTTTATCCGTAGTACCCGTATGTGGTACGGACGGAATATCATACAAAAATTACTGTACCATGAGGAAAAAGTCCTGTGAAATGAGAGTACTTATACAAACAAAATACAGTGGCCGTTGTCATAGTAAGTAGTAATTGTTCTGACAAGGGATTTGCACTAGTAAAGGGAGATGAATGAACTCACACAAAACTAGCACAATTTCTGGTATTTTCTGGATATAGCTGTCGTTTTCTGCAATAGGGAAACGGACTAACTCCGGCTAAAGCCTCGCTGTTACTTCGAGATGAAGAACAGCAATAAAAGCGCTGTTTCTTTGCTTTTCGTGTGTGGTTTTTTTTTTTTTTTTTTTTTTTTTGTGCATGTACTAATTTTGGGTCATGGATTGATACCCCATATTATTTGTTTTTCTATATGGATCTACTCGTGAGACAAAATCTATACACGTACTTGATCCAACCCTAAGCCAAAGTAACATTCTTATATCGCTGTTCTTTATCTAAAATTCACAATGAGTCCTTAAACAAGGTGCAAAACTCATACCCAACTGCATGTTCAAGACGGTATATTCAAGTGTTTGAAAAAATTCTTTGTTAGATCTCGATTACAATATATATGTGCATGGAATAACACAACTGTGGCCTTATATCAAATAATTCCAACTGGCAAAGTTTTCTGACAAATACTGTCATGATTTGCTCGACAATCCCATTTTAAGATATAAAAACAATACAACCATTTTGACAACCGAGGTCGCATCAATATTTGTGTAAAAGATCTTGGTAGGAAATAATTTATGATTACAGCAAATTATTCAGATTGACAGTTTTGCAAACTGTTTGTAGTCGAGGGCATCTGATAAGTCTCAAACGAAACGCGCGTTTGGAGTAACAAATAATAAGCCTGGTAGCTTTCACGAGTTTTTACAATTCCGATAAGCATACATTGATATGTACTGATTGCCGTTTTTGGTCTTAGAAAACACGATTTATTCATAATTTGTATTTGGTTTTGAACTAGCTATCAGTAACTTCGAGTACTCTTAGATCTTTGCTTTGTGTAATTCGTCTTTTTGTTTTTTGTTGTTTGTGTGTCGTTCCGATCTGACGAGTCGAGCTTTTGCCAACTGATTTTTACAGTTTGTTCAGTAACACCACTGTCTCGGGTTATCTGGGAGGAGCGCTTACAAGCATGATTAACCTCGCCACACTCTATGCGTACCGGTCTCAAGTCAGTACCCTGTAATTCAGTGGTTGTCATTGGTTGCTGTCTGCTATATTTGTTGGTTTTCTGGTTTTATTTTTTTTTACATTTTGCCATGCCTTTTATAGCTTTCTATGCGGAATAATGTTTGCTAATTGTTAAGGCCGTACGATGACCTATATTTGCTTTCATTGACGTCTTTTAGTCTCTGGTATATACTAGTTGTCTCATTGGCAATCATGCCACATCTCACAGAACAAAGGAGAAAAAAAGAGAAGTTAGTACACATTAGAAAAGTTATCTGAAGAAATAAATACGCATTAACTGCAAACGTGAAAGAATATACACATAAAGCACGGAGAAACATGATTATCATGCCAAGTGGTGTATAATTATGTATGTTATAATACAGCATCGAATACATTTACTATTTATTTTCTAACACTTAAGACAAGAGTTCACGTTGATATAATTGGATTTTAAATAAATTAATGCCAAGCATGAGTATACATACCACACATCACGATCTGATTATATATATACTTTCTTACTTGCATATATATATATATGGATTTCCTTTCGAATCAATTATTTCTAGTATTGATGAATACTATTGAAGTATCTGAGTGAAAGCACACCCTTTTAAGAGTACTAAAGTTGTTCCTGCCCAGGAAGGCAAATTCTACCAAAATAGATAAACTTTGAATTACTTTTACATGTTCTTTTATCTTATTAATCAACGATCATAAATTAAACAAAACTAACTTAGAGTTCATCCCCGCTAACATTTGCATCATTATAAACAATAAACCAATTCAAAATTATGTAATCTTTATAAACATATTTCCAAAATACTATACGTTGTTTAACGGATTTTGACCCTTACCGAACTTGACGTATTGTTTTCCTCCCCAGGATATCTATTTTTATTCCCTCTGAATCACCATTTACTTGTAGTAAATTTTTCGTTTCCGCACTCTATCTTAAGTTTGTCTCTTGCAAATTTTATGAAATTCATACACAATGCTAAAAACCAAAACTCGCAAACAGAGTTCGTATTTGGGTAGTGAGTCACTTACCGTTCTAGTGTTATGCCCCTTTATAACTAGGAAAATTGCATTTGTTATCGTTTCCGCACTAGCAGTGACATCAAATGCTCTCAATAGTACGTTTATCGAAACGCTTTTTTTTCTACCGTATTATCTCGCAAGTTTGAATATTGGTATAGATATGTGCGAGAAAATCGAAATGATATGGTTAAAGAAGATGGACTTAAAAGGCGGCGGTCACAAACTTTGAATAGCTTTTACATGTTATATATCTCTTTCGAGGATTTTAACTCGCGTATGAAACCAATTTCCCAAGTGAGTTGGGGCGACACCAAAGATAACTTCATATACAGCGACTGACAATAATTTAACTCTTTTAATCAACATCGTAGTGCTTTTGTGATTTCTACAATACCACCCTTTGCTGCATCCGAAGTCGACACAAATAAAAGCTAGTCTGATCAGGTTCCACAAAAGTAGAGCAATTAGTTGCTGATAACCTCCGCCATGTTGTAAATCACTTCAGAGAAATATCGACAGTGAAAAGACAAATTGTTGTGATAATCTTTAACCATATGCATTTAGATGTTTACTTTCTTGAGGCACATGAACATTCATGATGAAAATCATCTTAGCAGTACACAGGTTTCATAATAAAAACTTTTAACCTAAATTAACGTTTTCATGTATGTCGTCAACAAACAAATACTTTACTTAACAAATATTTATACTTTCAGAGAAACGGCACGGCTGTAAAGGTTGTAAACGACATTTAAAACGACTTTTACGACGACGACGAAAACAAAGAAGAAAAAAAGGTCATCACAAAAAACACAAAAAAGTTTCACACATTAAACAATTTAAATGTGAGTATCAATATTTATTTTACTGTTTTTTAACTCATTTTCTTGTATCACTTTACTATATTTATAGAGCACCCTTAACAAGCGCCCAAAATATGAGTTTCTTCCGTAAGAAATTCTATTTATTTATATAGTTTTTTATAATAAAATCACCACTGCATGCAAGAGTCGGATATTCTTCGAGGTAGACTACATACGGGTTATCGTTTGAATAAAATTAAGTGTTTTCATCGTAATCTTTTGTATTTGATGTATGCAGCTATATTAAATTTACGATATTTTAGATTACAAAAAATGTAAAATACAAACCAGATAAATCAATCAATATTTCGAGGAAAGAAAATTGCGTATTTGAATAAAGGAATTCGAAAGAGATAGCTTCTGCAATGTTAGCATCAACTCTTATGTAGAATCCAGATTCATTTTGATATTTTTCCTATTCTCTTATCTGGTTTTTTTTTCGTTCTCTTAAAAAGAAAACTTAAAAAAAATATTTACACGAGCCTTTTATATTTTCAGCAAAAATCTATGGAGGTTATACCATATTTCCTAATATGATTGTCACAACAGAGAAATATAAACTTGACAGCTACAAGGAATTTGGATGAAACATGCTTATTTATTATAACAACTGGCATATTTCGTATAAGAATGAATGCGGGTGCGAATCCTAGTCTGTGATACATATCTATGTTCAATATGAATGGCTATTTATAAAATCGAGTTTCAGTTTGGTGTCCGTCAAGAAATTAGTGTTGTACATTTTTATAGAATATGGTTGTGAATGCGATGTTCAGAGTTACAAACGATTCAGACAATTAGACCGATCCTGAAACACTGAGTTTAAGATTTGAGAATCTGTGATCGTTATTATGTTTCAGAACGTTCATTAGAAGTAATTGTGATCTTTATGATTTGTCACTACGTTCTTTGAAGTAACTGTGATCTTTATGATTTGTCACTACGTTCTTTGAAGTAACTGTGATCGTTATGATTTGTCACTACGTTCTTTGAAGTAACTGTGATCGTTATGATTTGTCACTACGTTCTTTGAAGTAACTGTGATCGTTATGATTTGTCACTACGTTCTTTTTTGAAGTAACTGTGATAGTTATGATTTGTCACTACGTTCTTTGAAGAAACTGTGAGTGTTGTCATGTGTCAATACGTTTATTTGAGAAACTGTGATTGTTGTCATGTGTCATAACGTTCTTTTGAGAAACTGTGATCGTTGTTATGTGTCTTTATGTTCCTTATTTATTCCATTTACATTGAGATTAAGTCTCCTTTTCAATTAAAGAACAAAAATACCAAATGCACTTTTCTACTTTAACTGATAAAATCACCGAGTATTTTTAAATCAGTTTATATACAGTTGAAGTGGGTTTGTCACAGATGGATTAAAATAGAATGAATATTTGAATTTTTAAGACAAATTTTGTAAGACATTTGAACTGCATTGTAAAGTTTCTTTGATTTTTATTCATTTTTTATATCAAAATGTGGGCGGATCACATATGGGATAATATAAGATATGTTCTAAATTTGAAATTAGGTTTTGAACAAAAATTGTAATAAATGCCCAAAGTTATATCCATAACAAAGAAGCATTCATGTGTTATGGTATTCTGTAACAGCAAGGAAAACAGCAGCTGTTTACCTGCAGAATAATTTAGCATGGTTTTAACTCAAAAAAATTAATGATGTGATGAATCAAATATTGAAGCCATCCAGGTCTAGAGGGTTCGGAGGTTAGAAACTTGTTCGATATTAAACCATTAAAGACCTAATTTTACTGGAATGTTTGCAAAAAAAAAAAATAGATTCGTTAATACCTACTACTTGTGTTCAGTTCTGAACAGCGACCTCGATGGCCGAGTGGTCTAAGTAGTTCAATTTCTGTATCACTAGCCCGTCAACACTGAGGTTGCGAGTTCCTTCTACGCACGTGGCAAGTGCGTACGACTCCAATCTTAATTGACTGATTGTCAGTTTTCCTACCGAAGGTCGGTGGTTCTCTCCGGCTTCCTCCATAAAAAAAAAAAAAACTGGCCGCCACGAAATAGCGTTGAAAAGTGTTGAAAGTGGCGTTAAACACCAAAAATCAATCAATCAATCAGTTGTAAACATATATATAAGATCCATTTTGTTACATCTGGTGATCTGTTTATTTGGCAATCGCCAATGACAGTAAGCAGGGTTTAAGAACATCCGTTGTTCGACCTGCTAGTCAAATGCGTTTTGTTAAAATATACTTTTTCACTTTTTTGTTTTTTTTGGAAAATGTTGTTTGTGCTGTATTTACACCCCTCTACCAAGAAATTTGTTTTGCGTGCACACGTATAAAAATTGCGGTTTTTATCCAACGCAATCCT
This sequence comes from Mytilus coruscus, assembly GCA_017311375.1. NCBI lineage: Eukaryota > Metazoa > Mollusca > Bivalvia > Mytilida > Mytilidae > Mytilus > Mytilus coruscus. The sequence continues at coordinate 48,231,678 of CM029601.1, forward strand.
AGGTTTGAACGTTGTTTTCAATTTAGACTTGTATATAAATTGCGGTTTTTATCCAACGCAATCATAGGTTTGAACGTTGTAGAAGTAGAAGCAAGCTGAAAAACAGCGGTCATGGTGCAGAAGATATAGTCACGATGCAGGAAATATCTGATACGTTACCCTTCCTTTGAATGACGCAGTAAATTTTTATATGCACTCTCTTGATATACACACTATGTATATTAAGCTCAAGGATGTTTCGAGTCTTAAATCTAACAGCGACTGTTAAAGATCTAATATCAAAACAAATAGTCAAAATGACAAAAGAAAACCATTAAGATTGCTTCATGCTTAATGTCCTGCAACAAATGTTACATGCGTACTACGATGACATTTCAATAAATTATGAATATATGCTGCTTTATACAACCGACTGGAATATAGGTGGCTTTTAATAGCCTTATTTAACCATATACAACCACGAACAAATGAAACTTGTAAACACATTTATACCATACACCACTTTTAAGGTACGAGAATTACTCTAACTAACCTCAATTTTGCACCGATTGACCTAATGACGTGGAAAACCAACTAATTATGTCTTTTGTGGTGGCACATAGTCTAAATTCAACAACGAGTAAGAAAGTGACTGTGTTCTGCCATTGAAACCATTTTTCTTCTGAATGTAGAGAATAAATTATGAAATATAAATATAAGAAACAATATATTATTATATTTTATAAATGTGTGAATTTTGATATTTGGAAATTGAAATAATAACATTTTTAACATACAGTCTGTGGATAGGAATTGATATGTTCTGAAGCATCGTTATGATCTAGACAATTTTAACTTAAGCCTAGATAAGATGTTAATTATCTCAAAACTTATTTTAAGACAGGATAACATTTATATAACAAAGCGTAGAACCAACTTCTCTTCCCTTTTCTCCAACTGTCTTGGGTGAAGTGTATTGTGTACGAAAACACAATTAAGTCAGTCAGAAGTTGAACAACATTTGAACCCTTTGGGTATTTAAAGAAACAGAGGCGTTAGTATTGTGAACTCTTCAGGTGTTCTTTTGATTTATCATTTGGCATTGAAGTAATAACGGTAAAATGATATAACAATTAACAAAAACAAGTCGACATGTCAAATGAAATTAAAACTGGCAGTATTATTATACAGATGGGACACCTTTTCAAGTTCGTTTTCAAAAGCTATTATACCAAACTATAAACGAAATTATATTTTTTTCTCTAACCTGCGAAAGTTAATCAGACATGCAAAATTTGTCAGACTAATTGTTTTTAAGTTAAAATTTCGTTTTCTGTATTTGATCAAATTGCTAAGAGAAACTGATAGTCTGTGATAGTCTCGGTTTATTTCCTGAAGGTAAAGCAGAATTTCTGTTTGTAAAGAAATCATTTGTCGTGACATAATACTTCACACATCAGTTTTCTTTGTGTCTCACTGTTACGAGGTCACCACCATACATTCGGTCGTAGCAAGGGGTACGACCATTATAGTGATTCAAACTTCGGAAGGTGTCTAAAAAAATAAGAAGAAAGAAAATTAACAAACATAACATTAGTTTATACAGAATAATTTTGCTAATTCAGATCACTTAAATTTAATGAGGTCTATTGAACATTGAAAGATATAACACAGATGCTACAATTTGTTTGAATAAATTAATTATTATAATTAAATTAATTTCGAATGGTGAAATTTCCGATAAATAAAAATCATTTCTTCATGCAATATAAAAATCAAATGGCTCTTCAATAAAAACGGAATTGTTTAAAAATTTCGAAATGTCTCAACTCTTATTTCAAAAGAGATAAACGAAAAAAGAAAATTTCAGTTAGTCTCGACTTGTCTGAAATAGTTTTCTCAACTTGTAACATGGTTTGGTTTTGGCAGAAGCTTCAGATAATGTCGAGATTACGTCACAGATTATTATTTTATATATCTTTAATTTATTATTTTAAAATGTAACCACCGACATAACACACCACGTATCATTTCTGTTTTCTCTAGTTAACAACATACAGGTGTTAATCGACAAAGCGGTTGTATATGTTTATTTATTTACTTTATTTGTGTGTGTATATAAAAGATGTTTTATTTCCATTAAATGGGCTCACAAAGAGCATGATACAATATAAGACATTAATAAGACAAAAAAAAAAATAATAGTCAGTATACATGCAAAGAAATGAAAAAGCAGATTGAACATGAATGAACCACACACAAATATAAATATATGAACATGCACCATGTAGTTTTTCGATAAATCAATTCTTTTCTATGTTTGGGCTAATACATTTTTGTTGTACATGCATATATATTTACAATTTATAACATGGTCTAAGCTCAATGGCTAAAAATCTTTCCAGGTCAGCACTTAGAAAAGATAATATTTTTTTTTTGTCATATATCATCCTAAAAAGTATTTTAATTTCAGTGAGAGGCTGCACAAATCCTACCACTTAGATTATTCTGCTTACCCTTCCGGAGCACATGAGATAACCCCCAGTTTTTGGTGGAGTTCGTGTTGCTCAGACTGTAGTTTCCTGTGTTGTGTTTCGTATACTGTTGTTTGCCTTTTGGTCGTTTTTTATTTTTTGCCATGGCGTTGTCAGTTTATTTTCGACTTATGAGTTGGAATGTCCTTTTGGTATCTTTCACCTCTCTTGTAGAACCTACTTTTTTGCACTTAATGTGTACGTGTCTTTCATGTTGCTTTTAAACTATAACTTAAAAATAAGGGTTGTTTTGATTCAATGCTGTTTCCTGTCTTAAACTCTCTACTTGAGCAGCACTGTACGGTTAATTGTGGACCAAATGCGTTGTTCCGTTATATAATGTATTGATTATGAACGCCGGACCCCCGTCTTCGTTCATTAAGGCGCCTGGTTGTTATGAAAACGATATAGTACACACAAAAAGATGAATGTAATTAAGAATTCAAAGACGATTCATTTACACTTATTCTTCCTTTGAATAAACTCATACTTAAAGGTAATCAATTTAGCATTAAAATGCTTTTCTCAGACAAATCTTGACGTCTTAACACTAAATCTTTCCAGGAGGTGAACCGATTGACATTTTAGCCTGGGAGAATATGCTGTATATGTTAGTTTGAATAAGCTTTGATCTAGCTTTCAGTAAATGCGAGTATTCTTATATCGTAGAAAAACGGAGGATATGGGGTATCCATCCATGACACACAAAATACAACAGAACAGCGCTTTTATTGCTGTTCTTTATCTCAAAGTCACAATGAGGCCTTCAGCACGGTACGTTTTGTATAATTTCATTTTGTTATTTGTTTTTGTGTTTACCACCGAAGTGATCAGGCAAGCCTATTCAACTAATCTTTACAGTTTGTTCCTATGTCGAGTTGTAACACCACTGTCCCCTGTTATTGGAAGGGTTGAGTTCTCACAAAAATGTGAAACCCCGCCACATTCTTTATTTGCATGTTCTAAAATAGAAACCATTAATCCAGTGGTTTTCGTTGGTTGCTGTCGGCCATATTTGTTAGTTTTCGAAGTATTATGAATTGTTTCAAATTTTGTTATACCGAGGACTTTCATAGCTTACAGTACGGATATTGCTCATTATTGAAGTCTTCATACGTGTGATTTACTTGTGTCTGATCCTTTTTGCTTTTGAGCAAATAAGATATGTTTAAACTACTAGTATTTAAAAACCTAAACTACCGTGAACTGATATTGTTCACATCTTTGTGGATATTTACTCACCTGGCCCAAAGGGTCGACTTCTTATTGAAGTTATACCCTTTAATGACGAATTTTAACATTTTTTTGTGTTTGCCAATTTTCTTGAAAACTGTAGTATATAAATAGAAACAACTGTAAAAAGCAAAAATGACCAGCAAGACAAGATCTATAAATAAGTCAATATTGATGAAATTGTCAGTTAACTTCGTATTTGCGGTATTGCCCTTTAGTGACAATTTTTTGCCATTTGTTGAAACTAAAATATAAAGAGAGAAACTTTAAATAGCAAAAATGATCCACTAGGCAGAGTCTACAAATAAGTCAATATTGCTAAAATCATTGGTCAACTCTATAACTGAGTTAGTGCCCTTGAATATGAATTTTAACCAATTTGCATACCCTATTATCTTGAAAACTATAATAGACAGATAGAAACTTTAGAAAGTAAAAGTGATCAGCAAGACAAGATCTTAAACTAGGGCAGCATAGAGGAAGTTTTCTTATTGGAGTTATTTTCCTAACTGATGAATTTTACACATCTTGTGCTTTGGACAAAATCTAAAGCAGATAGCGAGAAACTGAACATGTACTGAAAAAAATTATCAGTAATACCTGGGAACAGTATATCTAACATAATATATATGTTCCTGGTAATACAAGATCAACAAAATAGAAAATTTAGGCGAATTATAGTCTTGTCTACAATGTTGGAAAGTGTCCATTATTGAAGATGCACATAGACCTCGGTGAGCGACAGAGGCTCTTTAGAGCTCTCAGTCATACGAACTAAACATTGTTTGGCGAAAAAGTGAGTTTTGCTTTCTGTAATCAAGAGAGTTATATACAAAATTATCAACAAAAGGTGAGATAATACAATAACGTCAAATAAATATGAGGTCAAGAATAAGGAACAAAAATGCAGAACCTAAGGAATAATCCAGAAATGTCAGTCATGAAACACTGTCACCTTTACTCGTAACTTTTTTGGTGGTTAATTTTATGTCCCAAATTTTAATCAATGTAGAAGTTGTGACCACAAACATTTTTCCAACAATTACCACGCACAAGTCAAATAGCGTATGCAGGCATTATTTTTTTTTTCGGGCAACAATTCGTCAACCTTAAATTTCACTGAAATAATCGAAGTTGAGCACTGCGTAAACCATCCAAATTTTTAGTGATTTCCCACTATTATCTGTTACCAGCTGTAACACAAATGAAATAAGGAATTTGGAAGTTTTTTTCATCTTTCGTTGTCGCAGTTTTCAAGAGAGATAAAATTGCTATTAGATTACAAATGTTTAAGTGTTAAGCTGCTTATTGTTATATACAATATGCTGGTATTTGAGTATTGTGATTTTAAAATCTACTATTTCAACAAAAATGAAGTAAACATGTATGCTTAATTAACTTGTTTACACTTAATTTAACACACAAAGATATCTTTCAGGTTAGTAATTTTCGGTTAATTAAAAAGTGATGCGATATGTAAGTTGAACAATATCCACCCATCCTCATGTATGCTTAATAGTATTCAAAATAAAGACTTTTTGAATGACACTATTGTATAGTGTCAATAACTTTGTATTTGAGAATGTTTATAACTTGTCGAATCTAAAGTGGACGAAGTTTACAATTTTCTTAAGTTTTTTTTTGCACTAACTTTTACACAACCCCTTAAGTTAGTGCTATAAAAAGTAGCCTATTCATAAATCGTTATGTCAAGTCGTTCAATTTTGTTATCGTACAAGACCAAAGAAGCAAATATTGATTGATTGTGTTTAACGCTACTTTCAGCACGAATGGTTATATCTCTTAATGGTGGAGGAAGCCGGAGTGCTTGGAGAGAATCAACGAAAACTGACAATCCTAGTCAATTAAGATTAAAGTCAAACGCAACGGCTACGTGCAGGATTCGAACTCACGACCTGAGTGTAGACAGGCGGGTGATACTTTAACCACTAGGCCACTTTGGTTCATTAGCAAATAAATAAATATTCTATATACATGTACGACGTACATGTCGAAAAATATAGAAAATAGTGTGCGAACTTTATAGTGTGCTGTTCTGTAGCGAGTACAATTAAATTAAGTATGATAAGAGCCATTATTTGACCCCTGAAAATGCAAAAAAAAAAAAAAAAATTATACAAGCCTTTCAAAAACGTTTTTATTTTATTGATAAATCAACATGTTTTTTTTTATAATCTGTACACTTCATTATCGCTATTTTGTGCATTTTTCCTTTGATCTTTTTTTGTGATAATTTTTCATATCATGCTACTCGCTTGAGATGGAAAATTATCGCTATGGCGTTGCTAATGAAATTGACACGAAATTGACAATGTCGTCATAGGTAAAATAGCGATAAACAGATTATCATTGGTCATCTCAACGATAATCTATAAGTATAGAAAGATCACGAGTGAAGTCTCGGCGATGTCATAAACATGTCGAAATTGATACATTTGACCTAAATTGGCAATTTCGCACATAGCTTTTGGACAAAATCGATACGAGCAAACTTAAGGATTAATCCACCCAAAAAGATATATTACACACATTTACACATATTTAAAATTCATCTTTTTTCACAAAATTTTCGGGGGGTCAAGCCTTTGCTTATATCTGATATCAGTAACAATTTTCTGATAAGGTACTTAAAAAATCAAATTCACTTTCACTCCAGGATTCAGAGTTTTTTGAGAAAAAATATGAGTGTATCTAAGTTCAATTTTATGATATGAAACTAGGAAAATAATTTTATATAATTTATAAAGCTACTGTCTTCAGTTTCTACAATATTTATTTTGGTCTGTTTTTCAAAGCAGTTCTACTTCAACACTTCCAGGGTATATGCACAAGGATAACGCTGTTTTTACCTTCTGTGATATTTGCCAGGAGACGCATGATCATTTGTGCGTTTTATCAAATGTGTTTTCACAAGCGTTTTGGTAGCAAAGAATAAAGGAATTAAATCTACCATTCGGCCTATTATAATTCAGTGTAATAAAACAGATATATCATGTTCATGAGGGATATTTGCGAAAATATTATATATAGTTATACATTTTACTTTTCTGTGTAAAAACGATCCAATTTGAAAGCCATTATAGGCCTAAAGATAATTTTGTCATATCCCATTTTACGTGGAACAATTATTTACGCTGGTAAGTCATCCATTGCTTGACCTCTGAGTAATTTATTGGGATATAATTTGTTCTCCCCCCATAGCAGCAAAGGATAACTTTTGTCGTCAGGATTGTTCAAATCAAGACAGACAGTTAAAGATGTTTCTCTAAAGATTCTTTACATAAAACAGTTTTAGTTTCACGACTGATAGTCAGTGCACAGTACAGCATGCTTCGTATTTTCAACTAAACCAGCTAACTAACTGTAAAACTAAAATTTATATATTTGATCTCATTGCAGTCTCGTTCTTTGAATTTGTCTTTATATGAAATAGATCCCTCAAATCCCCTGCAGTTCGTACAGCATATATGTATACATTTTGCACGCACGTGGAAGAATAATGATGTCAAAAATCGAGAAAAGGAAAAACAGGGTGAAATTGAAGTGAAGTTTCAAGTGATAGATTTTGAAAACATAAATTTTGTTTGTTTTAAAAATTATATGATATATAAAAGAATACAACGATACCAAAAACACGTTCAAATTGACTCAAAATTTGATAATCGATTCTCTTTTCCCCAATCACTGCTTGATTGAATATAAGGCTATCTAAATTTGTTTGCCATGATTTGTATGGAAATAATGATACTAATATTTGAAAATAATGGAAAGAAAACTATGTGCTTAGGACACCACTGTTAAAATTTCTTTTCTTGAAGTTCTCCACTACAAACTCAGAAACACGTAGTAAGAAAATCAAGAATGGTATAAAATGTTGGTGAAAGATCTTGAAGAAGTCAAGATTTCTGTCCAAGAATTTGAAAAAAAAAAAAAAACTGGGGTCAGGCAATCATAAACATATTTGTTTGGCCCAATCGAATTTCACTGCACAATTGGTCCAACTTCACAGAAAAGATTACCACTAACACCTGTTCTTAGAATGGCTGAAAAAAAAATAAAAACAACTAGAGGAAATTTAGTTTTTATAACTTTAAAGTATCAATTTTCCTTCACAATGTCTCTTCAATGGGTTTATAAACATGTAGGCTAAAATATTTGTCAATCCAAAACATAATACAAGTGACGAAGAGCTGATACAAAAAAAAAGACCACATTAGTTGTATAGCCATATTGGACAAGGAATCTGAGCTATGTCGGTACCAAAGTACTGAGATACTGGGCTGGTCAACAGAGTTAACATAAGATTTTATAAAAATGTTTTAAGTCTTTTACATATTTCTTGATGTAACAATTCACTTTCACTCCAGGATTCAGAGTTTTTTGAGAAAAATATGAGTGTATCTAAGTTCAATTTTATGATATGAAACTAGGAAAATAATTTTATATAATTTATAAAACTACTGTCTTCAGTTTCTACAATATTTATTTTGGTCTGTTTTTCAAGGCAGTTCTACTTCAACACTTCCAGGGTATATGCACAAGGATAACGCTGTTTTTACCCTCTGTGATATTTGCCAGGAGACGCATGATCATTTGTGCGTTTTATCAAATGTGTTTTCACAAGCGTTTTGGTAGCAAAGAATAAAGGAATTAAATCTACCATTCGGCCTATTATAATTCAGTGTAATAAAACAGATATATCATGTTCATGAGGGATATTTGCGAAAAAGACCAGTTTTGGGAAGTTATTTACTTCGCCTAGCACCTGAAGGAATTTTACCTTTTCTCTCTTTTCGTAAATACCTCTCCTTAAAATGATATATCTGTTCATAACATATTTATGGACATTCAACTTTCAGATGAAGAACAGCAAAAAATTGATGTTTCTTTGCTTTTGGGTTTCTCCGTGATTTTAATGTAGTGGTTTTCTGACATGAACTAAAACACCTTATCCATTATTTTCCTTCACTTTGTGGTGGGGCCATAAAAATGGTAAAAATCGTCATTTTAGGACAATAACTCCTATAAGTAGTCGTATGACAGTTTTGATGTAAATGGACAATAGGTTGATCTTGTCATTCTGAAAATATCTGCAACATATCAGATTTTCTCAATCTATTGCAGTTTTCAGTATTATAGACAAAACTTGCATTGTACCTCCCATGCTCTATTTTAGCCATGTCGGCCATGTTGGTTGGCAGGCTGGTCTACGGACACAGATTTTAAAGTAACTACCCCAATGATGATTGTAGTAAAGTTTGGTTCCAATTGGCCGAGTAGTTTCAATTAAAGGAGAAGATTTGTGTAAAAAAACAACAGACGACTCAGTGACGACGACTGTCGTCAAGTGATAAGAATAGCTCAATTAATCCGTCAGGTAAGATATTGAGACACTCTGCATAATCAGATATGTTAATAGATACATTAGGTAAATATAAAAGTCAAGTCAAAATGAAAAATTTAAACATTTATTGACCCTCATTTAGATTCGTCTATCTAGGCTTTGCGAACCATCATGATTGTTTCTTTCAGTGAGTAGTAATGACCCTTGAAGTGGTACCATTCGACGCCATCAGCATGTGATTTATGTTTCCCTTTCAGGTAGAGACCATTAAGGTTGCTATGGTGACATGCATTATACCACCAACCTCCCTTGAACTGCACTGCGCATGACTTGCCCCATTTATCGTTATCTCTATCTTTGGTAGAGAATTTCTGTCCATTCTGAATTGCCATGGAATCTCCTGATGATAATATAAAATATATTACTTTTTTCCGTTGAAATATTGAATCTGTTTTGTCTATCCTTTAGCAATTTAATGTTATTAAAATATTCAATAGGTTCAGTTAGTATTCGGGTTGATATAGATATGCCTCTTCAATAAACTAATTTTCATTTGCACCTCGTCCCTTACTGTCTTTAATATGGAAATAATCATGCGAGGCATTATTTCCAAAGAAAAAACAAGCAGGCGTGGTATTATTTCCAATGAAACAACTAAGCAGGCGTGGCATTATTTCCAATGAAACAACTAAACAGGCGTGACATCATTTCCAATGAAACAACTAAGCAGGCATGGCATTATTTCCAATGAAACAACTACACAAGCGTGACATTATTTCCAATGAAACAACTAAGCAGGCGTGGCATTATTTCCAATCAAACAACTACGCAGTCGTGGCATTATTTCCAATCAAACAAATAAGCAAGCGAGGCTTTATTTCCGATGAGTCAACTTTCTTTCAAAACCCATAGGACAAGGATGCGACTACAAATTACCGTACTGTTTTTAACAACGAGCACATTCCATACTGTATAGTTAGTTATAAAGGCTTCGGGTGACACAATGTGGAACAATTAAAAAAACACAAACGACCTGATTAATGCGAAAACAATAAACGAAAAACAATTATAGTGGACAAAAACCAATGATAACCATTGGATAACAGACTCTTGGCGTGACATATAGAATGTGGCTCGTTTAAACAAGTTTATAAGCGCTCGGTCCTCCTTCTGAACTTAAACATGCTTTGTTCTTCTCCCCTTTTTTACCTACAGATTTTGTGAAATCATTTCAAACCGAAACACCAGTAAAATTAGAGTAGAGTACTAGATATCACTAGCCTGTCAACACTGAGGTTGTGAGTTCGAGTCCTGCACGTGGCAGGTGCGTTCGACTCCAATCTTAACTGACAAGTATTGTCAGTTTTCCTACCGAAGGTAGGTGGTTCTCTCCGGCACTCCGGCTTCCTCCACAATTAAAAATTGGCCACTAAGAAATAGTCCTGAGTGGCATTTTACACCAGTTAATCAAACAAGCAATCACTAGGTTGAATATTTTAAACTTTTTGTATACCTAAGAACTTTAAGTCAAAACACGTATCATTAAGTACAACTTATTGAAATGATGACCCGGCGACACGTATTAAATGTCATTCTTTCATGTATTGTGCTGATTTGATTTAGAAAGTAACAGTAGACTTGAGATCTGGAAAAATATGTTAAAATATTACGTCATTAGGCATATTTTTTTCTGCTTGAGAGGCAAAGGAGAAAAATAAATAAATACCAAAAGCTTACCTGCATCGCCAGAATAACCACTAACATCCAAAATATACCCAGAACTTTCGCTACCAACGCCGAACTTCTCATACAAGGCATACTTTTGGTTATTTTCGAAGTCTTCCATATCAATCCTCATTTTGTATTTTCCTTGAGAGGTAAGCTGATGCAGATGGTCGTTACCTAATGTCAATTCAAATTGAAATATTCTATTTATGATATATTTTGATATATTTTGTGTTAAGAGATAACGGTGCTAATTGAAGATCGTTGAGTGTTTCCGTTAATTTAAAGACAATTTTATTGACACTTCTATTTAAAGTGACCATATGTTATTTAAAAAAAAAAAGACAACTCATAATAAACAAAAATCACGTAATAAAAGGAGATTTCATATATTTGTTATTGATACAGCAACACAGCTCTATCAGCTATTTCAAGATCTAAACGCCTAAAGTCTAGAAATTTTTTAATTGATTTTAGCAGCAAACCGAATTACTTAAATGACGAAAACATCCGAGATATAACAAAACAACCAATGAAGAATTACCCGACTCACGACGGACACATGGACATGTGATGTTTACATCTTTCAAACTTTTTATCAATGGAATAAAGAAGCTACATTAAAAACGTACGATAAAATCAGCACAGACAATCATTTATATCTATAATACCGCAATATAAATAACAAAAATATGAAGTTCAAGCAAAAACACAACAAACAAAACCGTATGACATGATGCTCACAGTAACTGTAAGAGGATAAAAGCACTTATTGCTGATATTAAATCACGTCATTTTACACTGAGTCTTTTTATCCCGATGGCTCTACTTCGGAGTAGACAATTGTCATGATTTCGTGCAATATGCAGCATGAATTTTGATTAGGAATACAATGCAGCAAAAGGTCATATTTCGTAGTATTTTTCAGATTAAGGATGTTTCTCTTATCATGTTTTTGACTTTTTGTCAGATATTCGGAATCCTCTGGTTTTATCCCTGTAATGCCATTGAAAATTTTGCCTTACTTTTCTCTTCATAATTTTATTAAATATAGTTTAAAAGCCATTTTTGAAAATCTTTTAAAATCTTTGTTTTATTTTTCATAATATTTTAATGAAAAAAGGTACCAATCTTAAGTGTATGATAAATCAAGAGAGAATCATTTCCCACCAAATTTTCAATGGCTAATATCTCAAAATCAAGGACACGGACCTTGCATTTTTTTCTGCATTTTTAGTTCTAATATATATATATACCACTAAAGGAAGAGACCAATTTCATTGAGCCGCAACTTCTCTGAAACCATACAAAGTTGGAAATATGTGTGATATGACGTATAAATGAGGTATTTTGTACTTCCTAAATTTGTCTTTGAAACAATCTTTTTTACCTCAGAAAACACCAATTTTGAAGAAAATATCAAAATTCGGAGACCGTCATCGATCCGTGTCTTATACGCTTTCGCGCATGCTCTGTCGACGTACTGTCCGACAACTCGGCCCACAGCCAACTCGCACCACTCAAACACTCTCAGTAATTATTACAACTTTATCAAACTCGCACCACTCAAAAAAAAAAAAAAAATATAACAAACTCGAAGAAATGTGTTTAATCATTAGATTGTTTTCGTCTTCTCTTAGTAAATTCCTCCTTTCTCGGAGCACCCGTGTCACACAGAGACAGAACTCGCACCACTCGAAAAAAATACTACAAACTCGCACCACTAATCATCAGAGAGTTCTAGATTGTCTTCTTCTTCTCTGAGTTATTTCCTCCGTTCTTGGAGCACCCGTATCACACAGAGACAGAACTTGACTCGCACCTTTTGAGAGAAAAAAAGAAATACTACAAACTAGCACCAATGAGAAATGTTTTAATCATCAGTGTTCTAGGTTGTCTTCTTCTTCTTTGAGTTATTTCCTCCGTTCTAGGAGCCCCTGTGTAACACCGTGACAGAAGCTACTAATTGAACATTAAAACTCCTTTGGAAGAAGAACTGACAAGCCAATAAAAACATAATGCATCAGTGCATAAAACAGTTTGAGAAACACCAACCCAAGCTGTGTACCACCATAAACATTTCAAGTAGTCTTCAAGCCGCGCTCGCGCGGTTTTTTCTAGTATTATTGATTTATAATAGTTTTTTAAAAGGCTTGTTATTTTAAAACAGAGTAGCCAACATCCTTAAATAGGCATATAATGTTAATAAAAAATATAGATGAAACACAGGATGACTTAGGAACAGTTTAATGATTTACAATCTTAGATATATGTCTATCAGGCTAAGACTAATGATTTAAAGGACATTTCTTATATTTGTTAGCCTTGTGAGTACTATGATTGTGTAATAGATGAACTGGTGAAACTCACAAACAAAACTCTCTCTATATATATAAAAGTTTTCATTACCCAACCAATATTCTTCAGTCTGGTTACCAAATCCTTTTTTATAAGTGTCCCAGTCTCTATAGAAGTCTATCTTTCCGTTCATTCTGCGTTGAAAAACCTGAAAATGACAACAAATAAAAATATCTACAGAAATACGTATAATTCATTTAAAATTTAGCAACACAATGGAAAATGTAATAATATTCAATTACTAAAAACAAGTCTTTGGTGGGATATTGAACAAAATTAATACTAATACTAATACTCTAACTAAATACTAATTCTAATACTACTAATACCAGCTAGAGACATATATACATATGTGTATATAAAATTATGTCTCTGCTAATAATAATACTAATACTAATAATTATAATAATAACAATAATAATAATAATAATAATAATAATAATAATAATAATAATAATAATAATAATAATAATTAAAATATAACGATAAAAAATAATTATAATAAGAATGATTATGATAATAATAATGAAAAACAAGATTTTTAAAATGTAGCTTTTTTCAGAGATAAACAATCAAAAATTCTCACGAAATGCAAAATCCTTTCGGCCGGGGGGATAAATTGACTCTTTGTTAATTATATAAATTATTTTGTGGTTATCTTTCTAGCATTATTTTAAACGATTAATTAATTTTCTGTTTTAACAACTTATCTGTTAATTTTTTATCTATTATTCCTTTGACACTCACAGTCCAGCCCCCACCATGTTTCTTCCTTTCACAGAAAACCTTGAAACCAGAAGTTTTAACAGGGAAAATTTTGTAATTTTGTAAGTTGATTTGTCGAGGTCACCACAATCAACAGGCCTTTTTACTGAAAATATATATATATTAATATGTTTAAACACTATTGACGTTTTTGTCAACATATGTCTTGATGCTTAAATTATCATGGTGAACCAAATTATTTAATTTGATACCTTGTAATTTGATATCACTAAACAAACAACAAACAGAGTTATTACTCAACTTTGTGTTAAAAAAAAAAATTAAAAAACTCTATAAATTTCATGCGTCCCAGACGTTGTTCAGGATTTACCTTCACCAGAAACACTCAAAGCCAAATATTTGAAACCTTCGGGTAAATCAGTATGTTACTACTATTCAAGGCATTGGCTTTGATGACTATTCGTATATCTGAAATATTTTTATATATCCGACATAAACACTTCAGAGGAACGCATGTATGTTTTATAACAAATTATATCAGTTACTTTGCAAAAATATATAAATGTCTTTCATACCTGTGCAAGAGGATTCTGGTTCTTCATCTTGGTCTACAATTTCTTTTGGTTTTTCTTTTACTGTTTTGCACGCACAATTGTCAGAGAGCAACTCAACGACTTTATTCGCTGCTTCACCAGAAAAAGTAACAGCTAGAAAATAATTTGATTTCACGAAATAGTGAATTATAACAACATGACGATAGTTTCTCACATAATAGTATCTCATCAGTATTGATAATTTTTTTCTGAAAAACATTCCAGCCCTCATTTTAACTTTGTAAGGTCAAAAACAGGAGAAAAGACAGTTAACGGGTTCAAGAGTTATTGTATCGTAATTGTCGCATGTTCTCTTTTCAATTTAAGAAATAATTTAAAGCGTTATAATTTAAAGAATATTATACCAGATGCGCAGTCCTTTCCTGGTGTTGTTTCTGCAAAATTGTTTTCAGTGAAGAAAATCAACCATATAGCCGTATAGAAAATTATCTTGATGTCTAAAATATGCATTCCGAAAGTTTGATAACCTTGTTTGAAATGTCTTTTATATACATGGACTGTAAATTGATTTTTACAAGGTGTTACATTTTTGGCAAGTGAAATAACTTTCCTGATATTCTGTTTGCGTGACATCAATTAATAAACATACTTCTGTCATTTTAGAATAATGCTACACAATGATAGTAAAATTTCTTTAAAAAGACACTTTATAAGAGAGTTGATTATTAAAGTGATTTTTAAGTAACTGATAATTTGAAAAAATAACAAGGAATTGTCATTACAAATATTTCATGATAAAGATAAAAAAAAAAAAAAACACCCATCTTAGTTTGCAATGATAACATCTGTTTTGCTCCGTTTTACATATTTGGCAGCAAATAACACTATTTCTTCGGTAAAGCGACCAAGGTTTTGGAATGGACAAAACCCCAATACCCAGCAATAGTTTTAAATCCTATGGTACGTAGAATCGACCATATAAATTTCAGCATGTATTATTGTACCGTTATGTATAGATGGTCCGTTATAATTTACATTAAAGTTCGCCTAATTCGATATTGTGATTTTTGATCTTCATATTGGGCCAATATCCTTAATGGGCCTCAAATTGAGGAACTCAAAAGTTGTGCGTAAACAATCTTAATGTTTTGAAACGTATGATGCCATTCATTGTTGGCATTTGTTTCTACAAACTTTGTTCTGTAGGGTATAACGTTTTTGACCCTTCCGTCCGTCCGTCTGTCCGCCCGTCCGTCTTGTTCTTGTCATCGCAACTCCTCTGAAACCGCACAACAGAAATTCATTAAACTATGTTTTTCAACGAATTTCTTTCTATTTGTCTTTTATTTTCACCAATGTATACTCATTCATATCTGTAATTTTCGGTATACTTTTACTTTCTTCACATCAAATTCTGATTCTGTTTTCTAAAGACGTTGTTTGTTTCTTTTTCTTCTGCTCATCTTTTGGCATTGTTTTGATCTGACACTGCTTTATGACTTTTGAGAAACGTTTTATTCACTTCATTTTAAGGTATTGACAATGAAGTTTTTAACGTTTATTTCGGAATTTAAAGAAATACTTGATTGACAACAGATTTGTTACGTTTGGAGGACGTGTTTTTCAACAAACAATCGGCATTCTCAAGGACACCAATTGTGTGAAGATTGAAAACAAACTAGAATTATCTTTTAACTTCACGTTCATCTATGCAGATGATGTCCTCTCACTAAATAATTCGAAGTTTGGTGACTATTTTGAACGCATCTATTCCATCGAACTTGAAAAGCAGGATACAACAGATACAGCTACGTCTGCCTCGTAATCTAAAAATTGACAATGAGGGTCGGTTGACAACAAAACTTCACGACAAAGGAGATGATTTCAGCTTCCCAATTATTAACTTTCCATTTCTATGTAGCAACATTCCAGCAGCATATGGAGTATAAATCTCCCAGTTGATACGATATTCCAGAGCTTGCATCTGCTATAATGATTTTCTTGGTAGAAGGTCGCTGCTAACAAGGAAGCCATTTAACTGAAAATACCAAGTGTTGAAGTTGAAATCATCCCGTCGATAATTTAAGGACGCCATCACGAGTTGGTTGTCCATTATGTAATATCTGTTTCACAGATGACGACGGATATGTTCCAATTGTCGATACAAAAATCCCGTCCTCTTTTCCTCGAATGTGACCTACCGAATTAGAATTATCACCAGCTTTGTACATACATAAGCAACACGGCGGGTGCAACATGTTGGGCAGGATCTGCTTACCCTTCCAGAACACCTGAGATCACCCCCGGTTTTTGGTGAAGTTCGTGTTGCTCAGTCATTAGTTTTCTCTGTTATGTTTTGTGTACTGTTGTTTGTTTTTTGGTCGTTTTTTTGGCATGGCATTGTCAGTTTGTTTTCGACTTATTAGTTTGAATATTCCTTTGGTATCTTTTGCCTCTCTTTCATCATGTTGAATATGCATGTTTAATAAGTCTCAAGTCGATGTGACCACAACTACACGGATACCTCTCTGAAGTTAAATAAAACATTTAATCTGATATTGGATGGACGAATGGAGCGAGGAATGGACTGACGGAAACACATATCAAAAGCATAATGCTACGTTTACTATCATTAAAACTCCAAATTTTGCATCTTATATTGAACAGACAGTGGATTTTTTTTATCTGTTATACTCTCAGGGGCTTGTCTTCAGCATACATAGTGCGACTATTTTGTGTCACGAAGACAAATCCATGTTGTTAAAAGATCAAACTGTTGCCGTATTTTCGAAAACGGAAAGTTCAATCATTATGGCTGGTATTTGTTTTCGGTGAATAACAATTTGTTGACATATATCATACCACATTTTCTTATTTGAAAAGGGACGTATACTCATAATTGTATGTCTGGTTCGAAGGAAGACTGAAACGCTTCTTTTGTTTTTCTGTAGTTCGTTGTAGGTATTCAACAAGATCTTGTTGATCTGTACTAATTTTAGCCATGTCGGCCATTTTTGTTTGGCAGGTAGGATCATCAGACAAAATATTTTAATTAGATGCCCATATGATGGTTTTGGCAAAGTGAAGTTCCAATTGGCCCAGTAGTTTCAGAGGAGAAGATTGTTGTAAAAGAAAATAACAGACGACTCAGTGACGACGACTGACACCAAGTAATAAGATTGATCCGTCGGTTCAGATGAGATATTGTGACACTCTGCATACTCAGATATGCTAATAGATACATGTAGTAAAACTAAAAGTCTAGTCAAAATGAAAATTTCAATATCTATTGTCCCTCATTTAAATTCGTCTATCTAGGCTTTGCGGACCATCATAATTGTTTCTTTCAGTGAGTAGTAATGACCCTTCAAGTGGTACCATTCGACGCCATCGGCATATGATTTATGTATCCCTTTCAGATAGAGACCATTCAGGTTGCTAGAATGACATTCACCATACCACCAACCTCCCTTGTACACCACTGCACATGCCTTGTCCGATTTATCGTTATCTTTATCTTTTGTGGAGAATTTCTCTCCGTTGTGATGAACCATCGAATCTCCTGATGACAATATAATTAATATTTACAAAGAGAAGTCAAATTCTCGTCATATATTAATACATAAAAAACATGACATTGTTAACTATGTAACTATGCACGGATCCAGCCATTTTAAAAGGGGGTCCCAACCCAGGATAAATGGGGTTTCTATGTCCCCATTCAAATGCATTGATCGTCCAAAAAGGGGTTCCAACCCCGAACCCCATCTGGATCCGCCACTTCCTATATGTTAAAATACTTTGTTACAATCAACAAACAATTCATTACTTTTCCGTTGAAATATTGAATCTGTTTTGTCTATCCTTAAGCAATCTCATGTTATCAAAATATTCAATAGGTTCAGTTAGTATTTCGGGTTGATATAGATATGCCTCTTCAAAAAACTTATTTTTATTTGCACCTCGTTTCTTTGTTGTCTTTAATATTAATATAAGCAGGAGTGGCATTATTTCCAATAAAACAACTAGGCATGTGTGGCATTATTTCATATGAAACAACTAAGCAGGCGTGGCATTATTTCATATGAAACAACTAAGCAGGCGTGGCATTATTTCCAATAAAACAACTAGGCATGTGTGGCATTATTTCATATGAAACAACTAAGCAGGAGTGGCATTATTTCATATGAAACAACTAAGCAGGCGTGGCATTATTTCCAATAAAACAACTAAGCAGGTGTGACATTATTTCCAATGAAACAACTAAGCAGGTGTGGCATTATTTCCAATGAAACAACTAAGCAGGAGTGGCATTATTTCCAATGAAACAACTACACAGGTGTGACATTATTTCTAATGAAACAACTAAGCAGGTGTGACATTATTTCCAATGAAACAACTAAGCAGGTGTGGCATTATTTCAAATGAAACAACTAAGCAGGAGTGGCATTATTTCCAATGAAACAACTAAGCAGGTGTGGCATTATTTCCAATGAAACAACTAAGCAGGAGTGGCATTATTTACAATGAAACAAACTAAGTTTTTTTTTCAGAGATAAACAAAACATATTCTCGATAAATGCAAAATTCCTTTCGGGGGATATTGTGGCTCTAAGTTAATCATATTTTATTTTTGGGTTATCTTTCTACCATTATTTTAAATGATTAATTAAGTTGCTAATGTATGAACTAATTTGTTTGATTTTTTCATCTATTATTCCTTTAAACTCACAGTCCAGCCCCCACCATGTTTCTTCATTTCACAGAAAACCTTGAACCCAGACGTTTTATCAGGGAAGATCTTGTAAATTCCACTTTTACATTTTGATCTGTCGAGGTCACCACAATCAGTTGGTATTTTACTGAAATATATATATATATATATAGATATGTTTAAACGCTACTGGCGTTTTTGTTGCAAGATTTCTTTATGCATAAATTATGATGGTGAACCAAATTCTGTTTAATTTGATACCTTGTAATTTGATATCACTAAACGGCAAACTGAATTATTACCAAACTTTCTTAACAAAAAAAAATGAAAACAACTCTTTATAAATTGTATCGATCGTGCAAGACCCTCATGGGTTGTCAAGGTCGTTAAAAACTCCCCTCGTCGTCTTCGTCACAGGCACTTTTCCTGTATTTACCTTCACCAGGAACGCTCAAAGCCGAATATTTGAAACCTTCGGGTAAAACAGTATGTAACTACTATTTAAGGAATTGGTTTAGATGTCTATTCGTATATCCGAAATAATCATTATTTATCCGACATAAATACTTCAGAGGAACGCATACATGTTTACTATCACATTATATCAGTTATTTTTGCAATAAATTATATAAATGGCTTTCATACCTGTGCATGAGGATTGGGGTTCATCATCATCATCTTCATCTACTATTTCTTTTGGTTTTTCTTTTACTGTTTTGCACGCACAATTGTCAGAGAGCAACCCAACGACTTTATTCGCTGCTTCACCAGAATAAGTAACAGTTAGAAAATAATTTGATTTCACGAAATAGTGAATTATAACAACATTACGATAGTTTCTCACATAATAGTATCTCATCAGTATTGATAATTTTTTCTGCAAAATATTCCATATAAATAAGAAGATGTGGTATGTGTGCCAATGAGACAACTCTCCATCCAAGTCACAATGTATAAAAAGTAAACAATTATAGGTCAAAGTACGGCCTTCAACACGGAGCCTTGGCTCACACCGAACAGCAAGCTATAAAGGGCCCCAAAATGATAGTGTAAAACAATTCAAACAGGAAAACCAACGGTCTAATCTATATAAAAAACGAAAAACACCTATGAACCACACCAATAAACGACAACCACTGAACATCAGGCTCCTGACTAAGGACAGGTGCATAAAAATGCAGCGGGTTTAAACGTATAAACAGGCGCCAATCTTCACCCTAACCTGAGACAGTAGTGTAACATTACGACGTAAAAAGACGCACTATAAAATATCAATTGAAATGGCTTAACTCTATCAAAAAGACATTTAAACAAAAACAAGTAAACATACACTGAACGAATAAGTTTGATCTATCCAGCCTTCAATTTAAATTTGTACGGTCAAAAAATAGGAGAAAAGACAGTTAACGGGGTCAAGCGAAAACGGTGTCAAGAGTTGTTGTCATGTTATTGCCGCATGTTCTCTTTTTAATTTAAAGAAATAATTTAAAGTGTTCATATTTAAAGAATATTATACCAGATGCGCAGTCCTTTCCTGGTGTTGTTTCTGCAAAATTGTTTCCAGTGAAGAAAATCGGCGATATAGCCGTATAGAAAATCATCTTGATGTCTAAAATATGCATTCCAAAAGTTTGATAACTTTGTTTGAAATGCCTTTTATAAACATGGACTGTAAATTGATTTTTACAAGGTGTTACATTTTTGGCAAGTGAAATAACTTTCCTGATATTCTGTTTGCGTGACATCAATTAATAAACATACTTCTGTCATTTTAGAATAATGCTGTATAATGTTAGTAAAATTTCTTTGAAAAAAAAAACACTTTATAAGAGAGTTGATTATCAAAGTGATTTTTAAGTAACTGATAATTTGAAAAATAACAAGGAATTGTCATTGCAAATATTTCATGATAAAGATAAAATAACACCCATCTTAGTTTGCAATGATAACATCTGTTTTGCTCCGTTTTGCATATTTGGCAGCAAATAACACTATTTCTCCGATAAAGCGACCAAGGTTTTGGAACGGGCAAAACCCCAATACACAGCATTACTTTTATAATTAGTAGGGTATAACGTTTTTGACCTGTCCGTTCGTCTGTCAGTCCTGTTCTTGTCATCGCAACTCCTAATAATAAAATTCATAAAACTATGTTTTTCACCAATGTATACTCATTCATATCCGTAATTTTCGGTATATTTTTACTTTCTTCACATCAAATTCTGATTCTGTTTTCTAAAGACGTTGTTTGTTTCTTTTTTCTTCTGCCCATCTTTTGGCATTGTTTTGATCTGACACTGCTTTATGACTTTCGAGAAACGTTTTATTTTCTTCATTTTAAGGTATTGACAATGAAGTTTTAAACGTTTATTTCGGAATTTAAAGAAATACTTGATTGACAACAGATTTGTTACGTTTGGAGGACGTGTTTTTCAACAAACAATCAGCATTCTCAAGGACACCAATTGTGTGAAGATTGAAAACAAAATAGAATTATCTTTTAACTTCACGTTCATCTATGCAGATGATGTCCTCTCACTAAATAATTCGAAGTTTGGTGACTATTTTAAACGCATCTATTCCATCGAACTTGAAAAACAGGATACAACAGATACAGTTACGTCTGCCTCATAATCTAGAAATTGACAAAGAGGATCGGTTGACAATAAAACTTCACGACAAAGGAGATGATTTCAACTTCCCAATTATTAACTTTCCATTTCTATGTAGCAACATTCCAGCAACATATGGAGTATAAATCTCCCAGTTGATACGATATTCCAGACTTTGCATCTGCTATAATGATTTTCTTGGAAGAGGGTCGCTGCTTACAAGGAAGCCATTTAATTGAAAATACCAAGTGTTGAAGTTGAAATCATTCCGTCGATAATTTAAGGACGTCATCACGAGTTGGTCGTCCGTTATGGAATATCTGTTTCACAGATGACGACGGATATGTACCAATTGTCGATAGAAAAATCCCGTCCTCTTTTCCTCGAATGTGACCTACCGAATTAGAATTATCACCAGATTTGTACATACAAGAGCAGCATGGCGGGTGAAACATGTGGGGCAGGATCTGCTTACCCTTCCGGAACACCTGAGATCACCCCCGGTTTCAGGTGAAGTTCGTGTTGCTCAGTCATTAGTTTTTTATGTTGTGTTTCGTGTACTGGTGTTTGTCTATTGGTCGTTTTTGGCATGGCATTGTCAGTTTGTTTTCGACTTATTAGTCTAAATATTCCTTTGGTATCTTTTGCCTCTCTTTCATCATGTTGAATATGCATGTGTAATAAGTCTCAAGTCGATGTGACCACAACAACACGGATACCTCTCTGAAATTAAAAAAAACAACATTTAATCTGATATGGGAAGGACGAATGGAGCGAGGAATGGACTGATGTAAACACATACCAAAAGCATAATGCTACATTTACTATCATAAAAACTCCAAATTTTGCATCTTCTATTGAACAAACAGTGATTTTTTTTATCTGTTATACTCTCAGGGGCTTGTCTTCAGCATACATAGTGCGACTATATTGTGTCACGAAGACAAATCCATGTTGTTAAAAGATCAGATTGTTGCCGTTTTTTTCGAAAACGGAAAAGTTCAACCATTATGTCTGGTATTTTTTCGGTGAAAAACAATTTGTTGACATATATCATACCACATTTTCTTATTTGAAAAGGGACGTATACTCATAATTGTATGTCTCTGGTTTGAAGGAAGACTGAAACGCTTCCTTTGTTTTTCTGTAGTTCATTGTGAGTATTCAACAAGATCGTGTTGATCTGCACTGGTTATGACGTTGCTGCATGAAACTTTTTTAAACCTGTCATATTATTTTGCCCGTCACAAGGTGCCGGGAACCTCGACTGTGGTTCTCTTATGTTCTATCTTTTTGTGTTTTTGTGTTTTATAGATATAAGAAGATGTGGTATGAGTGCCAATGAGACAACTCTCCATCCAAGTCAAAATTTATAAATGTAAACCATTATAGATCAAAGTACGGTCTTCAACACGGAGCCTAGGCTCACACCGAACAGTAAGCTAAAAAAGGGCCCCAACAATTACTAGTGTAAAACCATTCAAACGGGAAAACCAACGGTCTAATCTATATAAAAACGAGAAACGAGAAACACTTATGAACCACATCAACAAACGACAACTACTGAACATCAGATTCCTGACTTAGGACAGGTGCAAACAAATGCAGCGGGTTTAAACGTTTTAATGGTACCAAACCTTCACCCTTTTTCTGAAACAATAGTGTAACATCACAACATAGATGCATAGATTTGTTTTTTTGTGTTTTTTGTTGTTATCTAAAGAATATGGTTTTGATGGCAGACATGTTGACTACTGGTTTACTACAACTTTTATTTATGTATACTGTATATAAATCTGTATACTTCCTTGTCCTGTAGACGCATTTTGCTTATTTGAGTCTTTTCTTGTTGCCTCCTTTTATTCCTGTTTTTAAAATATTGAAGGTTACCGAAAACAAAAATTGCTTAGGTGGCACATATGAAAATCTATGATAAAATCATCTGAGGTAAGCTGATTCACTTGAGCAATATTGTTTAAATATTTCTGGATAAACTTCAAATTGTTACTAATCAGTTGCTAGAAAATTAGTTACTAGTAACATACAAAACTGAATTAAAACACATAGCTTGCCTTCTGTGCAATTTTGATTCAATGTTATCAATTCAATATTTACATTTAAGAACTACGGAAGCGCTTCATATTAAAAAATTGCACATGATCAACGCTTTCACAACCCTACAAAATTATAAAAAGATGCATTCAATTCTTTAATTACATGTAAATGCTACAATCTTGAAATCAAGAGTTATATCAAATTTTCCGTTTCTCGATGCATCATTTTTACATTGTCACGGATAGCACTTGCAGTCATAGCTGTATATTCAAAATGTTCGCACGATCAACGCTTTTACAGCCCTATTAAATTATAAAAAGAAGCATTCAATTCTTACAATTACATTTTTATGCTACAATCATAAAATAAGTGTTATATCAAGCTTTTCGTTTGTTTTACAATTAATTATTTTAACATCGTCACGGATAGCACGTGCAGTCATAGCTGTTGTTTTTTTTTAAAATACGGAAATAAAATATGTTATTCCATATTGATAGAACTTCAGTAGGTTTTTCTATGTGAATGGGATTTTGAATAAATAAGCATATTCACCTGCGAAAAAGTATATTCACCGCGCAAAACGTCGCGTGCTTTTACGTGTATAATTATGTTAAAATCGTTTGATGTACAATTGGATTGGTAATTAATTGTCATAACATACATTTCTATCTGTACTCTCTCGGAATATGGAATAAAACAATTACTGTCTTTGTTTCTAATTTAATTGAACATATTCACTGGCCGTTGGCCTCAGTGAATATCAGTTTTCAAAATCAATTTACTATCAAAGACAGTAATATATTGAGTGCCTCGCAATTGTTGTCCACCAATCAAAATTACAGATTCTATTGAAACATATATGTAATGTAATTTTATAGAAATGAAATATGACATTTGATAATACGGATTCTGGTGAACCATACATGTATTGTAACTATTATCATTTATAATAGATTTCGTTTTTAATCATTCTTTATTAATGTAGGACTTGACCTCTCAATGACACGGGTTTTTTTTTCCTGACCTGATTGCAGAGACATACATACACATATATGCTGATAGTAAACGAACTTTTCTGTTTTTCTTTTATTTCTGTTCAGTTAGCATGTATCTTTTCTCACGTTAATGCCTTTAGTGACGTTTCTCTGTATCGAACAAATAGGACATCTTTTTGTCCAAATTCTTCGACGCTTTTTGAAAATATTCTTATGAATGTATATGATTTTAGATTGACAACCTATTTATTATATTTGGCTGACGTGACTTTCAACAGACATTAGGCATTCTTTTGAGGATCAATGTACACTTCTTTCCGCTGATTTGTTTTTTCTTTGGTATGATACAGACTTTATACAGTGGTTTCTCCAGGAGAATGAAGAGATTGAAGTTTAATTATTCTTTAACTTCGAGTTCCGTTATACAGATGACAGCTTTCACTGAATAACTCAATATATTTCAATCTCTTCTTTTCCATTGCTACAGGATTTGTAGTTGTCATGAACAAACATGACAGTTCCCACTAGTGAAGCAGGAAATTCTTACCTTTCCTTAGAACCGGAAATCACATGAGTGGTGAGGTTGGTGTTGCTAAGTTATTAGCTTTATGTGCGCTGAATTGATATCATTGTCGAAAAAAATTGACAATTGATTGACAACAGCGCACAAAACAAATCATGTATAAATTGGATGCGGTATGGGTTTAATAATTCTTTAGCGTATCAATTGCAGGAGCCTGTAATTTAATGGTTGTCGTCTGTTGCTGTGTATCATATTTGTTTTTCGTTCATTGCTTTTTAACATAAATCAGACCGTTAGTTTTCTCGTTTGAATTGCTTTACATTTGTCATTTTAGGGCCTTTTATAGCTTGCCATGAGGTATGGAGTTTGCTCATTGTTGAAGGCAGTACGATGACCTACATATATATATTTAGATCCATTTATTACATCGGTGATCCGTTTATTTGGCAATCGCCAATGGCAGTCAGCAGGGTTTAAGAACATTTGTTGTTCGACCTGTTAGTCAAATGCGTTTTGTTAAAATATACTTTTTCACTTTTTTGGTCTTTTGGAAAATGTTGTTTGTGCTGTATTTAAACCCCTCTAACAAGAAATTTGTTTTGCATGCACACGTATAAAAATTGCGGTTTTTATCCAACGCAATCATAGGTTTGAACGTTGTTTTCAATTTAGACTTGTTTATATTTTTTCGTTTGGGCTTGTATTATATTTGCCTTCGGGTTTATATGATCCGTTCATCCTATTTTGACTCCTCAAAATTCAAGAGTCTATCCTAAATTGAGGTATTGGCTTTCCAAATACCGTTTCGATTCCTAACATCACTGAAGAGACATTAATTATCGAAATCCGGATATGGTGTACAAAAACCTTTGCACCTTTTGTTTTCGGTATACCATCTTTTCCGCAAGTTTATTGTTTTCTGTTTAGTAAAGATATATTTATTACATCGGTGATCCGTTTATTTGGCAATCGCCAATGGCAGTCAGCAGGGTTTAAGAACATTTGTTGTTCGATCTGTTAGTCAAATGCGTTTTGTTAACATATACTTTTTCACGTTTTTGGTCTTTTGGAAAATGTTGTTTGTGCTGTATTTAGACCCCTCTAACAAGAAATTTGTTTTGCATGCACACGTATAAAAATTGCGGTTTTTATCCAACGCAATCATAGGTTTGAACGTTGTTTTCAATTAAGACTTGTTTATATATATATATATATAGAAGTCTATAAAAAGGACCAACCAGCAAATTTACTATGTACCGGATCGTCTAGAATAGACGATACTGT
This sequence comes from Mytilus coruscus, assembly GCA_017311375.1. NCBI lineage: Eukaryota > Metazoa > Mollusca > Bivalvia > Mytilida > Mytilidae > Mytilus > Mytilus coruscus. Next base: position 48,258,335 of record CM029601.1, read on the forward strand.
GCAGATAAGGAAAAAATTATATAAGTCTAAAAATTTGCACAACGATACTAATAAAAGATGTAGTTATTAGTATCGTTGTGCAAATTTTAACTTATATATATATATTTCTCTAATTATTCGTGAATTTATCCTTTCTGCACCATTGTATAAAAAATTTAATCAACGTGTGGTTCGTTTGATCTCAGTTCATCATTGGTTAAAATCCGATTATGACGTCGAATTTTCTTACTTTCCTCTGAATTTCCTATTGTGACGGCATGAAAAAAGGCGACCATGCCTGATGACGTCACATAGAAAGAACACATCTTTTTGCAGATCATTCGAAAAGAAGGAATAAGTTTGACTGCATATTGTTTGAAAATCATTAGAGAAACAGATTCCACCACCAAATCTCGTGTAATACGATATTTATCCACTCTCGACAGTTAAATTTTAAATATTTAAAACGCTCGGGCAAGCCTCGCGTTTTAAATTTGAAAATTTAACTGTGGTCGAGTGGATAAATATCGTATCACACTCGATGCAGTGGTAGAATCTATATATATATATATATATATATATATATATATATAGTTGTATCATTGGCAATCATACCACATCTTCTTATTTTTATATTGCCTCTTATTTCTTGTACGCAAGCAAAGACTAAGCATAGTGTACTAAGTATGAGCATACCCTAAGAAAGGAACCAGACATCCAAATGACTATAAACATATGTGATTTTCCACGGTGAAGTGATCTCATTGACATAAAACTCACAGTATAAAAATTTGCTATGAAATTAGATATAACAACTGGTTAAAAACACATGTTAACCAAAACTCAACAAACGAAGTTATTGTTTACCAACTTGAAGGATGACCTTTGAAAATGCTAAACATGTCCTATGAAAATATATAAAACCTAGAATGATTTTTCTTGTTTTAAAAAAGAGGGAAGCAGTATTTATTTATTAGAAATTGCAATAATATCGTCATATATCGTTTAAAAAACTGAGATTATCAGAATGTGCACAAGCTAAAATGGCTCGCCTGCTTTAAATATTGTGATTGAACCTATTTAGAAAGTCTGTTATATGAAGGTTTTACTTCAAGTATCAAATTAATTTAACATTATCCGTGGAAGTGAGGTCAATGTCAGGTCCAGTCAGAGATCAGACATACATGTACACCTAATAAAACCATACACTGATTATAGTGAGCCTATATCTATATCAACTGAGAAACAGACCTTATTACGAAAACTGAACATTGACCAATGAACCATAAAAATATGATGAGCCCTGCCGGACAACATGTTTACCATGCAATCATTCCACACTCCAAATATAGTTGATTTATTTTAATAGATTCTGAGAAATAGACCAAACCAATGATTCTATATACCAAATATAGTGGCTCTATTGCTTATATCTGAAAAATAGACCAAAACCACAAAAACTTAACATTGTGCAATGAACCAACAGGGTCGTAGCTAGATATCCATTATACTGTAGGCACAAATTGCTGCAGGGAGTCTGGGGCCGCTAAAGGTCCCCAGCAGGTCCAGGACAGAGCCCTGGTAGGGGGTTCAGGGGGGCTAAGCCCCCACCGACGGAAAACGGTTTTCAGCATTTTAGTTGCAAAATTTTCGGTACAAAAAAAATAAAATTTACTGGTCATTTTATGAAAAAAATGTCGAAAAAATAAACATATTTCTACAATTACACCTGACTGATAAATTAACCGGCAGTACAGAACAATCGGAAATATAAAAAAAAAATCAATATTTCCAATATGCATTGCCCAGGGTGGATCAGCGTAGCCCTTTATTAAGTAGCACAACCTGTTTCTGATTGAGTATAATTGATATACACGTCAATTAATAGAACATATTGACGATCCTACATTAAAAAAATAGGCACGTAAATACTGAGACTACTACATAATAATACTAACTTTTGGACTACGCATCGACCATTCATCTTTTGATTCTTAAACCTTCACCCTCCCCCGGCCACACAAACATATACACACACACAGTCGATACGTCATCTAACAAAATTCAAAAAATTCATATTTCCTTATATCCTGTACTGTAAAATCCCTACCTGCTTAGGAATTTGAATAATTATGGTCATTACACGTAGGTTGACTGATTTGTTGATTGCTAAACGTCCAGTGGCAAATAGTTCATGCATGTTCAGGACTAAAAGAAATAGGGTCGTCCAGGATGAAGGTCCGGAAATTTGGAAATGCCATGCATTGGAAAATTAGGGTTTATTGGATAGGAACAGAAATTTGCCTTTCAGTAGACGATCTACGAACCCTTCAAAGAGTTGTTGTAAGTTTCTTAACGTGCAGAGAGCGTGGCATTCTCTCAACACTAGGCATCGGGTAGAACTTGGGCCAACAACAACTAATTTAAAAAAACTCATTTATCTGAGTTGAGGTTCATTCAAGTATTTGTTGATAGAAGTGAAATGATCTGAACCAAATTTCTAGTTTTTAGTTTCTATATAAGGTGGAATATAATGACATACAGTTCCATTTACTCCACTGATTCACTAAGGATAATAGACTAGTGTACAAATGACAGTTTTTACGACTTCACTTGCATCTACAGATAACATTGTTTATTATTTTGTTTTTAATAAAAAAAAAATATTTGTGAAAAAATTATGTGTAGGCATGTGCCTAAAGTGCCTAACGGCAGCTACGCTCCTGGACCATGAAAAAGGTCAAAGTCAGCTGAAACCTGTTAGTCGTACATGAACAGCTTACAAGAATTCCATACACAAATATAGTGGACCTATAGCTTATGGTGTCTGATATACGAAAACGTAATTAACCTTAATCACTGATCCATGAAATGCGATCGAGATCATATGAATCCTGGTAGATATATGTAGACCTTGCAAGGGTCCCATATACCAAAATAGTTATCTTTTTACTCATAATAAGTGAGTATTTCACATGACAAATAATATTTTTTTCAAGCAGTCTCTGAACCATGAAAATAAGGTTAAGGATAATTTGTGTTTGACAGACGGAAATCTTGTAACATAGGGAATCTACATACGAGGTATGGAGCATCCAAGTCTTCTTCTTTCTGAAATATATAGCTATATACAAATAGTTTGCGCCGGCGCCGGACGGCGGTTGTATCCATGTGTCTCGCATTCTCCGCCTTTCGTCGCAGGCGAGACAGAAATCATGAAAACTCACACTGAAAATTACGAATAACACATTGAGACTTTGAAAAAGAAACTGAAATGAAAAAAGCTCAATAATACACACTGAGAATTAAAAAAAAAAAAAAAAAAAAACACTTAGATATGTGTACCCATCGGTGTGTTGTACGACAAGAAAAACCTTAAAATATGCATTATCTATAAATCAACTACGAAAAAGCAATGGAAATAATTTCAGTTACAGGAAAAAAGTTACCCTCATAAATGTAAAGATTTTCTTTTCCTTACTTTCGAACAATAAAAAATGGTGAAAAATAATTTTATTTTGGTGTATCCATGGCGACAATTTGCATTATTTGCTATAAAATATTGCAAAAGAGGGTGAAGATGTCACATGTTTCCCCCAAATTTGGTCCATAGAAGAATGTCAATCCCTTTTCTGAGGATGTGCCCCAAATAGACGGGTTTCCTTATTGAAATACTGACCTATTATTAAAATACATATTCATATCACTTACTAAATCACACAACACTATAAACCGATTTAAAACTGGTGTCCAGCAATTCTGCTTACCCTTTCGAAGCACATGAGATCACCCCCAGTTTTTTTAGCGATCTGGACACGTTCAGACGTACTCAATCATATAACAATAACCAGACCTAAACACGTGTATTTATAGTATTTAAGTATTCAATCATTTCTGTACTTTATCAGAAATATGATAACTTACTAGAATATAGCACTTACAAATCTTTATTCCTTCATCGCTGAAATCTGATATTGTCAATGTCTGTGTTGTTTATTCCGATCTTGATTCTTAAAAAAATTATTTCAACTTAAAAAAAAAAATCACATTCGGTCAAGTTAAAGAGAAAATTTGCATGACATATGGTTTACGGATTTAGTGGTGTGTTAGGGTTGGATAATAAGAATCAATTACCAATCCGCTATTACGTGATTACTTATCTTTTAACATTAATACATGTATAACTTATCAACGCATACTATAGGAGTTACACGAAGGGTGTCACTTGTGACGCATATTCTGCTTACCCTTCCGAAGCACCTTGTTTTTCTTGACTTATTGGTTTTGAATGTCCCTTTGATATCTTCCGCCTCTTCACTTATTTTTGTACACTATAATTTGTTTAGCAAATATTCATTTTTATCCTATATATTAGGCAAGTTTATTTTTTAAGTTCTTAAGCCAAAATATTCGGTCTTTCATTTGATCAATCCTGACACCCTCAGCGTGTTATACTACTAGGGGGTGTTTAACGACTTTGACTACCCACGAGAGTCTCGCACGGTCGGTAATTTCTGTGTTATACGACAAGAAAAACCTATGAAATATGCATTTTCTATAACGTAATCTAAGGTAAAACATCTACGAATTTTAAATTCATTGATTAATTCGTTTTCGTCCAGGGACAAGCAGCATATTGGTATATCATCTGAATATATCATTAGATAGATAAACTGTGACAAACGGGTTGTTTAAGTTATTCCACCGACATTTTAACGTATTTTATGTTGTGAGGGGCTGCCGGGATGGTTTTTTACAGAAGAGAGTATAATGGGTGAAAAAATAAAGAATGGAGAAAACTACAAAAAAATATTTTTAAAATAGAGAATTACTGGGTGCTAAAATATAAAGAATTGAGAATAATAGAAGAAAATGATAAGAAAATTGACATAAAAAGTTAGAAACAATACATGAACAAATATTAAATTTACCTATATTTTTCTTTGAACTTTATTGCCGTTGTCATTTGAATTATTTCTAGTTTCATTTTCTGTAATTTTCTGTTTTTCCAATAAAGTGTCAGTGTTATCAACATATAAGGTAAAACATATATATACAGACAGTGAAATGTGTTTTAAGAGAATTTTATTTATTAGAAATAAGAAGATGTGGTATGGGTGCCAATGAGACAACTCTCCATCCAAGTCACAATGTATAAAAAGTAAACAATTATAGATCAAAGGACGACCTTCAACACGGAGCCTTGGCTCACACCGAACAGCAAGCTATAAAGGGCCCTAAAATGACAAGTGTAAAACAAATCAAACAGGAAAAACAACGGTCTAATCTATATAAAAAACGAGAAACGAGAAACACTTATGAACCACACCAACAAACGACAACCACTGAACAACAGACTCCTGACTTAGAACAGGTGCATACAAATGCAGGAGGTTTAAACGTTGAACAGGCGCCAACCTTCACCCTAACCTGAAACAGTAGAGTAACATTACAACATAAAAAGATACACTAAAAAATATCAATTGAAATGGCTTAACTCGATCAAAAAGACATATTATGTTAACAGTAAAGAATTAATTTCACGAGACCATAATGTCGTCATATTTGAATAGTTTTGTTTATGCCTTAGCTAATACTTATATATCATAAAAATTTTATTTGTTTGGAATCAAAAATTAGTTCAAAAATTTAAGAGTTTTATACTAGTAGTCACACATAAGTTACTTATTGAAATTGTTGTTTGCTTAAAGTTCAGCGGCAAATATTTCATGCATATTTAGGACAATATAAATCAACATGAGTTCCCCCGTTGGCATTGGTTTTGATATAAAAGGTTAGCGTTCCGCAGAATCTCGGGTTACATCTGGCTTTTGTGGAGAGTGGTGTTGTTAAATATTTCATTTTTTATTCTTTGTGTTATGGAATGTCCTTTTTCTTTTCATCTTCTTATTCTATATGCCATGGTTTTGTCTTACCATTGAAGACCTATGACTTTTATACCTCCTACATCTTCCCCAGGCCCTTCCGACATACATATCTAGGTCAGCGTAAAGCCAACATCAATCAATCATCATATCTTATACGCCTAATATCAACCGTTAAATATTTTCACCACGGAGATTTTTCTCCTCTTAAACACAAGGTAACCAATTAATTGTATTTTCTACCATTTGAGCTTGGGCGAATTTTGACTCGCATCTACGAAGTCGAAAAGGCGAGACTAAGGCGTGCTGTTTTCGGTGGCGGTGGCGTTAACTATGTATTAGTTTGTGATTAAGTCAAGTAAAGGTGAACCACTAGTGGTATGTCATTGATATTTGATATGCAATTTTATTAGCAATGCCCCATCTCATTTCCATAGATTATTTAACCCCAACTCCTCAGTCAAAGTATATATCGACACACCTATGATATATGAATGCACAAAGAAATGAATAAACCATTACATTATAAGCCTTATGCAAAAATGAAAATACCAACATCTCAAGGAATCACCTATGATTATCACATTCGCCGGAAAATGAACCTTTAAAGGTAATTATAAGTATGATTATGTGTCAACGATCACAAACAGAACACTCTATTTCCGGTTTCCGTGACTTAATATAGAGAAGATTAAATTGTGAGCTACCGCTGAATACAGATACCCATGTTATAAGTATTTAAAAAAACAGGAAGTTAATGAATATGACACACAAACGGTCTCATACTATAAGATGAGTTCATTTCTATAAAAAATAAACACGGAATCGAGTCTCAGAAAATGAATGTTATACATGCAGAAACATGCATCCGTAAGTCTCAGATTATATAACCATAAAATTATACTTAAAGAGAAGTGTTTGAGTAAACGGAGCATTATTGACGTCTCCTTTGGTATGAGGAAAATTGATAACTGATCGGTTCCGTCTTAGAATTCCATCATCAACTGTTACCTATAGTAAACGCGTTTTGTTCTCATTTTATACATGAAATATACTTGTTATCCAAAATCTATATGTAAGACCTCTATATATTTATATAAATTTACAGCGACTACTTACGTTTGAACGATGGATTTGAAATTTTATAGTTCTTTATTACAATTCTGTCTTGACACCTGTAAAAACGTGATTCCCTGATTAACTTTTGGTTTCGGTATCATCACGAATAGGGATTAACCAGAAGTTAAAATAGTCGAATCAGATCAAATATCTTACAAGTAATACGAAACTTCAGTAAATATGCTAGATATAAGATGTGGTATGAGTGCCAATGAGACATCTCTCCATCCAAGTCACAATTTGTTAAAGTAAACCATTATAGGGTAAAGTACGGCCTTCACGAGCCTTGGCTCACACCGAACAGCAAGCTATAAAGAGCCCCAAAAATGACTAGTGTAAAACCATTCAAACAGGAAAACCAACGGTCTTATCTATATAATTAACGAGAAACACTTATGAACCACATCAAAAAACGACAACCACTGAACATCAGGTTCCTGACTTAGGACAGGTGCAAACAAATGCAGCGGGTTTAAACGTTTTAATAGGCGCCAACCTTCACCCTAACCCGAAACAATAGTGTAACATCACAACATAGAAAGACACACTATAAAATATCAATTGAAATGGCCTAACTCAATCAAAGACATGATACACATTTTAATTTCAATGTCATTGTCATCAGAATACGGTATGAAGGTAGACAAATCAAAGTCCGGCAGACAATTGTGATTGCTTCTGTCTATGTTTCGTAACATTCCATGAACTTAGATTTGACAAAGTTATGGATGTTCAAAAAACCTTAACCTTAAACTGAACCTACTATGCTGACAACGCCGCAGACGTCGGAATGTATGATCTCTATGGCTAGCTTCCTTGACGAAAGGTCGCAAAATCGACAAAAATAAGTTAGCGTTCCTGCAGGAGGGTAGAAATTGACCACTGAATAGGACGACTGCTCTTTTATTATGGCTAATAGTTTTTGTTAGTTATTTTTGTGTTTCGTACCGATCTGATGAGTCAAGCCCTTTCAAAAAATTTTTATACAATTTGTTCTAATGCTGTGCTGCCACACCAAAGCGCTCACAAACATGTGTAACCCTGTCATTATCTTTATGTGCTTGTCCCAAACCAGGAGCTTGTAGTCCAGTGGTTGTCAATCGTTGCTTTTTGCTATAATTCATTTTCGTTTTTAATGTTTTTAATTTAAATCAGGTTTTAATTTTCTCTTTTGAATAAACATATTTTATTACCCCGGGGCCTTTTATAGCTTACTGAGTGGTATGGGTTTTGCGAATCGTTGAAGACCGTACGATGGTACGATGACCTGTGCTTGTTTATGTAATTGCCTTGTCCGTGAGTCTTTGGTGGACAGTTGTCTCATTGGTAATCGTACCACATCTCCTTACTTTCATGTAGTATCTGCATGAACAAACGAAAACAATTGCGCTACAACAATCCTGCTGATGGCCAGCTATGTGGAGTAAACAACAAAAAGATATCAGTGATGATGAATAACTGCAGTGAAAGGACGCAATATTAGGATGGTCTCTAGCCAATGACTGCAACTCTGAAACCTTTAAAATATGTAAATTGATGATGTAAAAGTTGACACAGGAATTTGGATAAAAACAACACACAATTGTAATCTAGTCTGTGCACGAACATTTAAATTTTGTTTAAACATATGTTGTATAGGTGACAGTAAATTCTTCCTTAAATAGCGCCCACTGGACGTAAAGCAAACCACAATCAACTAAGAAATCTTAAATGACGCCCAAGTATGAAAAAAAAACCAAAAACAACACTGATAGTGAGGACATTGAATAATCTTAAACATTCTAGCATGTCATAATTTAATTCTCTGAATGAAAGGGGGTATATTTTTCATTCCTAAATAAAAAATGATATAAAGTTTAAATGTATTTTCTTCAGATGGAAATCTGTTCTTACTTTGTGCATGAAGTGGTATTAACATATCAGTTATACTGCTTTAAAAATTAGCATTTTTAATAAACAGTAAAATTTCATGCATCGATTTACACATTTGTGATTTGAGAAATCACAGCTTGTTATAGTAAACTTGTGCAAACTGTACTTTTTTAAAAATTTCAAATCGGTCAGGAATCGGTTTTCTACTTATTTACCTTGAATTGAAACATTAAATCAACAGACCTGTTCTTTTAAAATACCGACTTGACTATAGTACTATTGTGTTAACATATTTGATACATGGAAACTGCTATAACTTAAAAATAGTCATATGACCTTTCGTGAAAATTTCTGGATAAATGGTCGACATAAGAGATTTTTTTTGGAGATAATAGCATTTAACTGGTTGCATAAAACTCTCAATTTCGTCCCGAAGCACAGTGACCTGACTTCACAACTTTTTAAAACAGTTTTAAGACAACGCACTCAAGGTCACACTGTATAAACACATAGCGATAACAGTCGTTTTATGTTTCTTTTCAATTGTTCCTGTGAAATATAGCAGACATGATTACTTTACACCTTATATGACAATGTCGAACTAAGGCACAAGTTCCCATGTCCACAACTATCAAGATTGCTTGTGATCATTTAAGAAACTTCAGATTTTATCTTTTATTTGTAGACATAACATCGCTACAAATGAGTAACTTCCAAAACTCAAAGCTTAATATACGGTATTAACAAGATCATTTTACCTTTTGAATATGACATAAAATATTTAGAGTTGTTAATTAATTAATTACTTTCGACAAGGTCAATAATGTTTTTTTTAATACTTACGAAATGTATTAATATCGGTTATTTGTTCTTTTGAAAATCATAATGGTTGATTTATTTTTGGTCTGCCATACTGACCTTAGTGAGTTTTGACGTACTCGTGTTTCATATATGACCGATATATATATATGTTTAGTCTGGGAGAAAAAGATTTATTTATAAGTTGTTGTTGGCTTTGAACTAGCTTTCAGTAACTGCGAGTACTCTTAATTCGGTTCTTTGTTTCTACTGTTTTATGTAGTAGTTTTTATGCATCGTACCGATTTTTTTAGTTGAGCTTATTGCTACTGAATTTTACAATTTGTTCTTATCTAGTGCTGTCACATCACTGCCCCAAGTAAGGGGAGGGTTGAGCGCTCACAAACATGTTTAACCTATTACACTACATTGTTATGTACCTGTCCCAAGTCAGGAGCCTGTAGTTTAGTGGTTGTCGTTGGTATATGTATGTAATATTTGTTTTTCGTAAATTGTTTTGTTATAAATTAAGCCTTTGGTTTTCTTGTTTGAATTGTTTTGCGTTTGTCATGTCAGGGCCTTTTATAGCCGACTATACCTTTTACTCTCATTGTTGACGGCCTTTAATTGCTTACATCCACTTCATTTGAACTCTGGTGGATAGTTGTCTCGTTAGCAATCATACCACACCTCGTCATTTTTATACAGACAGTTCAGTATTATTACTGGAGACTAAATGCAGGGTACACCGTATATGTAAGCTAAGGAAGAATGATAATCTGGTTGTTTCTTGATACCTAACACTGAGTTACCAACGTCATCAGGTTTTACTTTTCTCACTTTAGGGTGTGCGCATGTACATTAAAGAATTTTAATAAACGGTGCTATGTTGACACTACAATTTAATTTAATTTTTTAAAAAGTCAACAGCATCTTGAAGGTATCAAGACTACTAACTGAAGTCATAGACTAGGGTAAGGCGTTCCATTCCCTTATGGTTCGTGATAGAACGATTATTCCTTGTCAAGGTGTAACAGGCTGGCATCAAGTTTTTGCTCATAGATCGTGGACATTTTATCTGGTGTTATGAGCTTATGTCCAGTGTCCTGCATTGATGTTTACTTCTTAGTTGCTGATCATATATGGAATTGTAAGTCGTGCATTTTCCCGTCTTTCCTCGAGAGATGTCCAGTTTAATTGTTCTATCATGGTCAATTTACAGATGGTATATTGGGGTACTGGTTTGATACATACAAATGTATTTTGGTGATCTTCTTTACACCATTTCTCACTTTGAAGGTGCGGAATCTGTTCTATTATTCACAATAAACTGTTGTTGATCTAACAAGGGAGATGTAGGTTTTTTTTCTTCATATCGCTCTCGTGATGTGATTTTTTTTATGGAATCGGATTGTTTTGTTCGCTTTTTGACATTTGATTATGACATGATTTTCCCACTTCAGGCCTGCTGGCATTGTAATGCCAAGGTATTTAACAGAAGTTACGAATTAAAGAATGTTGCAATTGAAAATGTACTTATTTTAAACGGAATAGCATATCCTAATTTTCACGGAGATGTTGTTTACCAAGTCCGGAAATTTAGATACGATCTGGGTAAAGTTATCGATCCTTTTAATAAGCTTATTCTAAAAGCTTACGAAGTCAACACTGTAATTAGATCTTTGAATATTGTTTTTTATTGGTATAAATATTGATTTTGTTAAATTTGTAAATTAAAATAAAATAAATATTATTTGTATATACACATGCATGGCTCTACAATCTGTCGATACCTGTATCTTGGCATTGCACAAGGTAATGTTTTTGTTAATGACGTCTTCACACTAAATCCATTGGATGATGGTGGATGTGTATTGATTGATATTTTAGTCTTAGATGCACGATTTTTTTATTAGTTGTTATTGGCTTTGAACTAGCTGTCAGTAACTGCGAGAACTCTCAGATCTGTACTTATTGTCTTTTTTGTTGTGGGGATGTATAAATACCCTGCCACGTCAGATCTGTGTTTTTGTTATATGTTTTTCTGTTTTGTATCGATCTGATGAATCGAGCCCTTTTCAACTGATTTTGTCGTTTGTTTTTATGTTGTACTGTTACACCACTCTCACAGGTTATGGAGAGGGTTTGGCGCCAACAAACTAGTTGAACCCCGCCACATTCTGTATGTGCCTGTCCCAAGTCAGGAGCCTGCAATTCAGTGGTTGTTGTTTGTTGCTGTATATCATATTTGTTTTTCATTCAATGCTTTGTACATAAATCAGGACGTTAGTTTACTCGTTTGTATTGTTTTACATTTGTCATTTTTGGGGCCTTTTATAGCTGACTATGCGATATGGAATTTGCTCATTGTTGACGGCCGTACGGTGACCTATAGTCAGTGTAAACTTCTATGTCATTTGGTCTCTGGTGGAGAGTTGTCTCATTGGCAATTATACCACATCTTCTTATTTTTATATTCTTTATTGTACATAAATCAGGCCGTTGTATTATTTCACATTTTGTCACACCGGGGGCTATTATGGCTTAATATACAGTACAGGTTTTGCTCATTGTGAAGGCCGTAACGATGAACTTTAGTTGTTAATATCCTTATCATTTGGTCTCTGGTGGATAGTTGTCTCATTGGCAATCATATACATCTCCTTATTTTTTTTTTTATTATAAATGTTATTTATTTTATAAATATAATACTGTACAAAGAAAAAGATAATTGGGTCCTCGCAGACTATTCACTTTGTCTGTCTGTATAATTTGCTATTTCAAAAGGATTGTCTATTTAAAAAACCAAATGTTGGTTGCCAACCATTTACGAAAATGCCCACACAAATAAATAGCGCTTTTAACAAAATTTATATTTATCGAGAACACATCCTGGATTAATTGTTTTTGTCAACATTTATGATAGTTGACAACCCGTTATTATGAATTGATTTGTATGCACCAAGCAGGAAGATTTAAGTCGCACGAAAATTTATTTTCACTTATATACACAATTATTTCGAAATTGTATCGCAGCATATTCATCTTCACCCTGTCTTTGGTAAATAAGATTGTTTATTTTCAGTTCTTACCAAGCCAGGATATTAATTTTCAAAATCCTCCTTATCACCTCCAGAAAATAAAAAAAATTGTCATCTCCCATGCAATTGACAACATGGATCCTGCAGAAGACGATCATGCGAATGTGAACTCATCGTAACCATTTTTATCATCGCATTAAAATTTAAGAGATATCATCCTTCTAGACTTCTCCTTAAGGCATCCGACAATTTATCCGCTAAAACCTGCAAGTCAGCAACGCAAATTCATGACCTTCTGTAGAATATTCAAAGACGCTTAAAAAAGTTCAGTATGGGACCCATCAAACTTAATTGAGATAAAATCCATTGGGCAAGTCCTGAAAACAGCAGTGAGATTTTGTGCACAACTACAGACCGAACATCTGGCTGTTCGAAATATGGTAAAATCGTGGGCTAATATAGTGTTAATTGTATCTATCAGTCCCAGGTAAAATCGCTGATAAAATGAGAAAACCTTGAAGAACGAAGTGAATAAAAAAGATTATGCTGAGCCGTGCTAAGATCCAACATAGACATTTAGCATTAGTTGATCACCACCGACAGCCGGTTAAATTCATAAGTTCCTTAAATTTCTATGTATTTGGGACAGCTACGTACTTTTTATCAATACATGCGTTTCTTTTTACTGATAGATCTTTACAATTCATAATATAATGAAACTCATCACCAAGATCACACAATTCGCCTATCTCTCTGTATGTTTGTCCATCTCCTTATTTCAATGGGTAATTTATGATTGATGGCTCCAAATTTGCATAAAGTGTACATATTGCAAAATTTTAAAATATCAAAATAGTTCTAAAAGCCAAAAGTATTCTTAAAAAGACGCTAATTTAATGTCTTCGAGCATGCTTGCACATTTGAAAACCATGTTTATTGATACTGATCTTGGAGTGATCTACTGGTAGTATTCTTCAACCAAATTTCACATATACATGTTTGAGATAACAATACAAAAGATAATCAAGTTTCATTAAAATTAGATTCTATATACTTTAACCAACTAAAATGTACATCATTTTCATTTGACAGCATATACAGAAGTTTAGAAATGGTTGCTGATAATTAAGTTGGTTTGCCACATACTATTGTCATCCAAAATAAAATCATATGGACTTTAATATCTTAACTTATTGGAGACCGCCTAAGTTCACAATATATTACACAATTTGGAGTAGAAGACTTAAATCTCCAGAATATCGTTATTCCCAAACCCCAAAATTTTACAACCGTACAATAAGATCGGTTTCATAATCAAGCAGTGGCGGATCCAGAGGGGGGTTCCGGGGGTTGGACCCCCCTTTTTTCTTGACGATCAATGCATTTGAATGGGGACATATATATATATATATATAGTTGGAACCCCCACTTTTATCCTGGGTTGGGAACCCCCCTTTTAAAAATGGCTGGATCCGCCCCTGTCAAGCCTTCCATGTAACATTTTGTAGACTTATTTGTCTATTTATCTTTCTGTTTTTGGTCATAGTGTTCTTAGTTTTTCTCCAATATATGGGTTTTATTGCCTCTTGATATCTTCCCTCTCCCTATTTGTTGAGACTGCGGCGACATTGATGTTATGGCATAGCGATCCTACGTTCTGTCGTCGGCGGTGACTTCGTCAACATTTAGTTTCAGTCTGATTTTTTTTTAAGAACATTAACGTTGTCAACCTTCATGGAATTTTTATGAAATTTGGACATAAGCTTCCTCAAGACCTCAAGAAAATATCCAGCGCATGTTTCCGTCTTTTTCTGATATATGGACTCAGTTTTTTGTTTTTTTTTCTACAGGTTATATCTTAATTAGATAGTCAAAAGTTGAAGTAGTTCAGTCATCCATAACATTGACAAACCATAGAAGTATTATATTGACATTTTACTTCCAGGGTCAAACCTTCATGGGTTTAATGTAAATTGGACAGAAGCTTTAATATGAACAAAGACAGTTTCCAGAACAAAAGAAAGGAAAATATTTTTTTTTCATTTTCCCGTATTTTACTGATTACTTTTTGGCAGTTAAACATGGAGATAGTCTGGTGTTCATGCAAGTTTCTTAGACATCAATCACTTTGTCAAAACTTCATAGAATTTTATCTCTGTATCGTTCCAATTTTAGTACATGTACTGCTGAAGTGAGTTTATGAAACTTTGACAGAAGCTTTTTTTATGATTAAGAGATAATATCTGAAGCAAAAATATTCTTATTTCTTCATTTTCAGTATTTTACTGATGGATGTATACCATTAATTTTTTTGCAATCAATATTGACAGGCAGTCTGGGATTACATTTTTTTGACATGATAAATTTGTAAACCTTCATGTATTGTTATGAAACTTGGACAGAAGCTTATCTTTAAGATCAAGAAATTGTATATGAAAGAAAAAGTTTGATTAAAATAAAATCTGTATTTTACTGATAAATGGACTTACTTTTTACAGTCAACATTACACTTTCACACTGACAACACAATCGCAGGCGAGACACTACGAATTTTTAAACAATCAAGGGGACAATTTTGTGGGCAATTCAATGTAGTTGGTAATCCCGGGAGGAATGTTTTAAGAAAAGCGACTGTTGAGAGATTGTAATTTTTATAATCACAGACATTCTAAGCTGATGAAAGTTAATTTAGTAATAATGGGACAGGACTTGAAGTCACATAATAAAATGCGAACTTTTGAGTAGTTTGCAATAGATAGTAATTCACCAATATACTAATTTTTTTCATTACTAACTCGTGCTACCCTTTTTAATTTTTTAGAAGCATAAGACCCAGAAACAGCCTCGACTTTATAAACATGAAAAGTGAAATCCCTGTGTTTAGATGTATGAATACATCTCAATGAGTATTCCTTGTGTTAGTTTCACTAACAGGGTCAAAATAAGAAAAATGTTCAAACCCACTGGCATTTAAATATTAAAGAGTCTATATAAATATACTTCTTCTTCTTCTTCTTTCGGTTTTCAGTAGTCCTTTATTATCTGAAGATTATAAAATTGAGAATGGAAATGGGGAATGTGTCAAAGAGACAACAACCCGACCATAGAACAGACAACAGCAGAAGGTCACCAACAGGTCTTCAATGCAGCGAGAAATTCCCGCACCCGGAGGCGTCCTTCAGCTGGCCCCTAAACAAATATATATACTAGTTCAGTGATAATGAACGCCATACTAAACTCCAAATTGTATACAAGAAACTAAAATTAAAAATAATACAAGACCAACAAAGGCCAGAGGCTCCTGACTTGGGACAGGCGCAAAAGTATATACTGTTTTGCACGTTTTTGTGTAATTCTTATTTAGACAGACTTGCGATTTCACATGTTGTGTACAATTGTACATTGAGGGACATCGTTGACCAAAGAAAAATGTTCAAACCCACTGGCATTTAAATATTAAACAGTCTATATAAATATACTTGCACGTTTTTGTGCAATTCTTATTTAGACAGACTTGCGATTTCACATGTTGTGTACAATTGTACATTGAGGGACATCGTTGACCAAAGAAAAATGTTCAAACCCACTGGCATTTAAATATTAAACAGTCTATATAAATATACTTGCACGTTTTTGTGCAATTCTTATTTAGACAGACTTGCGATTTCACATGTTGTGTACAATTGTACATTGAGGGACATCGTTGACCAAAGAAAATGTTCAAACCCACTGGCATTTAAATATTAAACAGTCTATATAAATATACTTGCACGTTTTGTGCAATTCTTATTTAGACAGACTTGCGATTTCACATGTTGTGTACAATTGTGCATTGAGGGACATCGTTGACCAAAGAAAATGTTCAAACCCACTGGCATTTAAATATTAAACAGTCTATATAAATATACTTGCACGTTTTTGTGCAATTCTTATTTAGACAGACTTGCGATTTCACATGTTGTGTACAATTGTGCATTGAGGGACATCGTTGACCAAAAATCTCATATTACAGACATCAAGCTTTTCGAAAGATATCTTGAAAATTGCCTTGGTGTGAAATCATTTACAGGGGAAATTGGCACCTACCTCTATGTGAATGTACTGCAAGGCACTATGAAAAAAATATCTTAATGCACACATCTTTTTATTATTTATTTGCTGAATAACCAACATAAACAAATATTCATGGAAATAAATAAAAAAGAATATAGAATAACACAGGTAAATTTATTTTATTCACATTTTTAACAAGCTCTGTCAATATAAATGCTATGTATTATATCATGAACTAACATATAAAGTTTCATGTAGATATGTTGTGTTAACACCATTTTTCCCTTTCTCCATCCTTTCTACACAAAAGAAAATTAGAAAGTATAAACATTTTAAATTCTGACTTTGCATGGGCTCAGGATTTCAGAATTACCTACCAACTAGAATGAAAGTGACAACATGCATTCCAAATTTACGCTTGACACAGCACCATATCATATGATAAGTTGTCTCAAATACTACTGGAAATGTATGATTGCTATTGTACCAATTTCCCACATATCAATTCTATCACAAGTACATACTTCTGCATCAATTGAATTGAAACTAATCAGACTTGTTTAAATATTGATGCTGTCAACAGTCACTGTACTGTACACCAATAATATAATTTGACTCTCAGGCATAAGATAGAATCAGCATTTCTGTTTAAGCCTCTTTTTTTTTTGTTGTTAGTAAATCATGTGCCATGGCAATAAAAATCAGTCTAGTATACAATATTTTTAGTCTTTAAGAACAGGAAATCTCAAATGTAAGCATTCTATTATAATGAAACACATGCAGGACACAAAGATGAAATTGTGACACTGAAATGCAAGCTGAGGGATGGTCTACAGCCAATTGTGGAGGTCCATTTACTGACGTGCAGCAATATTTGTCACATCCAACAGTATATCATTATCATATAGTTTCATTGTGAATGTAAGGCCACAGTTGCAGAACCAATACATGTCTTCTATGCTGTCTAGTCTAATTGATTGATATATAATATAAATCAGTTGTGTTTGATATTTTCCGTTAAATATTCATCAACAAACAAGATCAGCCTGTTGTTGTGATTTAGAGAGAAGTTTTACCTATGTTTAAAGGTTCATTCTCTATTTTGTATTGAATCTGATGAAGGTCCACTTTTCATATTTCCTAGCCTTGCAATTTAGACGTCATGTTTTTTTAAACCTTACAGTTAACTAATATATGCAGCTTAGACCCTTCTTTCAAGATAAACCACAATAACAAACTATTATAACAATGTTAACATATCAAGATTGTGTCAACAGTCAATTTCTTCAGAGTAAATATTGCACTAGCAAATCTATTTAACATTGTTATATGAATACGTGGAGATAATGATAAATTCCTCCATGAAATAAAGTAAATAATTGCACTTAGCAGGATTCTCATCATACTTCAGCATACTTTTAATTTTGTTTGCATCACAATGTCAATTTAACATATTGGTAGATCAAGATTTGGGGAAGTTATGGAGATATGATCCCCTTTCTCTTCATAATTTTTTTTTTTTAATCACATAAAAGTTGATGATTTTGGGCTGAAATACCCATTTTTCCAGGTGAAGGCCAAAACACCCCCCTCCCTCTTTTCTTTAAAAAAAAAAATCTGGATCTAAGCTTGTAGTTCTTCAGGATGCTCAGCAATCAACGACTGTTCCAAGTCTAAAATATATTTCATTGAACTCGTAATGATGGTAAATGTAATGTAATGATATTCTAAATCTATATGATTGAACAATATGAAAAAGACAAGTCATGATTATCTTTAATACAAAATGATGAGAAGAACAAATGTATACAAAGAATAAATCAATAAACAAACACATGTTAATTCTATTTTATTCATCTTTATTACTCTCTTCATTTATTAAAGAATTGTCTTGTGTTTCACCTTGAACCCACATTAAGGGGTCAAATTGTTTTTCTTTATTTTTTTCTTGCATGCCTAGTGAATATCTAATTTGAGTCTTCACAAATCTTCTTCTGGCATTAACAATACCAATATTTTCAATGGATAATGAGTTAGATGTGCCGTAAGCACCTAGTCCAGCTGCCTTGTCGACACGAATGTTAACTTCGATCTGAAAAATTAAATTCAGATTTAAAACAATTTTTTACTGCAAGTATTTTTTCCATTCAAATGAATGAAAAGAAATATGGGATGCATTTCTTGACAGCAACTTAGCATGACAAGTTGAATTGACAACCAGAGGTCATCATATGCTCACTTATAAATGTCTTTTAAGTCACATCTAAAATAGAGCAGTTTTGCAAAATACTCTTTCAAGAAACAATGAGAAGTACAACTCCTTCGTTAACAGTATAATGTTTGAGTTTATCAGCAATTCTTGGCATTTTCTCTTCAATCAAGGCAAATTATAAATAAGAAATACACCAAGATTACCTAGCATTGATTAACTTGACGAAACACAAATCAAGATATATTCAAAATCAATTTAAATTTCATATCTTTTAATTTTTTTAAAGATAATTGGTACATAAATAAATAACTGTATCTGGGTCAAATATAGGAAAATTTCAGATAATGTAAGAAAAATGTGATAAATGTTTAAAATATATATGAAACAATTATTGCAAAACATATTAAAATTTAAAAATCTCTTGGTTCTCTTTAATCTTAACAAAAACAAAGACAGTTAAATCTCTGCAGCATTCTTTTGTGAAAACATAATAGATAATTGTTGAATTTGGAATTGAATGCTTGCATTTGTAAACGTTATCAGGGCAATCATTCCAATAACTTTTCAATGATAAAGAATTCATGAATCAAAATATTATTTCACTTAAAAATGCTCTATAATTCAAAAGTAAACATTATCTTTCAAAGAATTTAACATTAATCTGGATAACTGTTCACTTAACTCTTTTATAAATTTTAATACCTGAGGAATTTTGAGGACAATCATACTGATAAAGGTAGTAATAATATTTACAGTTCACGTCACAGGTATCAGAAGGCATTTCCGGGTTGAGAAAAGGAGGGGCTTAATTCTCCTAATGGTAAATACTGCTGAGTGTAGCAAGGTGAAATGTTTATTGGTAATGAATACAACAATACAGTCTGGTGATTTAAGTTAAGAAATGTCATTTGTGATGTCATTGTCTGTGGGACATCCTAAACCTGACAAAGTTAACCAAAAATGGGAATTTATATGAATTCTGGTTAAATTAAATATGAGTAATAGCTTTATCAACATGATCAACATCTATATTTATGTGATATCATAAATGTTAGGAGGAACAGTAAAAATATTTCTAGGTTGGATGTTTTGAAGAGGTGGATCAAAAAAATTTATACACACTTATTTTTACTCCTGATAAATGAAGTATGGTAAAACAAGAGTGCCAATCAGACAGTTGAGAAACTGTTAGTTTACTTTTGATACATATTTATTTGGTTAACTACAAGGTCTGTTCCAATTCAATATGGCAAATCTGTATGTAGATCTATATGGTCACAACTACTTAACATATATATTGGCTCTGGTAGTAATAGCAATACACATCTGGCCAAATAAAGATTGACAAATAATTATATATTTGATTTTATTGAAGCTGTAACTCACTGGATCCTGAATTCCTGCATTATCTTTACCCAAACTTTCACCCTCTGTCCAACCCAACTTCTTTAGCATCTTGTGGCCTTTGTTGTCTCCATCAATTCTTCTGTAAAAATAAAGAGATAAGAAACCATTTATTAGATACCAAGTCTACAAGTTAAATTATCTTTCAAAATTATTTACAGTATTTGCTAAAGATGCACAAGTTATTTTCTCTGTCTGTCCTTCCCACTATCTTGTGAAGTAAACTACTATTTCATTTTCAGGTTAAAGAATTTTCTTCTTCATAAAATGACTGTAAACCATCTCTATATCTGTAAATGTGTCTATCATTTTAGAGGTAAGCATGTCATGCAAAATGTGCAATTCAATTGCTTAAAAAGTATAAAAACTTAAAAATTTAATAGAAAATGCAAGTGTTATGACTGTAGATCTGCACCAAGAAAGATAAATCTAAAATGATTTACAGCTGGTAGAGTCAATTTATATGCATGGCATAATCACCATCCTTACATGAATGTTGTCCTTTAAAAGAAAAACGAATCTACTAGCTAATAAGGATGTTTGCTACTCTGTTTCAAAATAACAATCTTTTTAAATGTCTGCTATAAATTGATAGTATATAGATAAGGGAACAAAAAAGCAGAAAACAATGCAAAGTTTGTGTCCTTGTTTTCGAGATTTAAGTCATTGAAAATTTGGCGGTAAATGATCATCTCTTAGACTTTTCACACGATTAACATTGGTATCTTTTTTCTTTCAAAAACTATGAAAAAATAAAAAGGATTTTATGAGATTTTCAAAATTGGCTTTTAAAACTATATGTAACACAATTATGAAAATAAAAGTAAAAGTAAGTGGGCAAAATTTATTAATGGAACACATGGATAAAACCAGAGGATTCCGAATATCTGAAAAAATTCAAAGACAAGCCAACATCCTTATGGGCATACGATACAGTTTTGATCCCACTGTTAATTTTTGACTAAAGTTTGCATACAAGCTATTTTTCACTTAGTCAATTGAAATATGAAATAAAAAATATACCTTCATGTGCTACCTTTTCCCAGTTTAAGTCAAAACATGGCATTTCTTGCTGTATATTTATCTAATTAAAAAAATTTCATCTGTGACTTTTTCATGAAAATTGGCACAAATAATCTTCACACATAATCAAGCCAAATGTCATTTTTAAAAACAGGGGTCCATGAAATCGTTTTCAAGTTAAATCAGTCTGAATGATAAAAATCAGTTGAAAAATGCATCGTTTCCCCGATATCTCACAGTCTGACATCGTGAAAAATAACATTTTACGTTAGCGACATCATAATTCCCTGTAACAGTATCGTATGCCCTAAAGCATAATTTACTGTACTTTTAAGCGTTTTGTTAACTTAAAAGTATTGTCTAATTGGTTGTCAGTAGGATTTTGAAAGTTCAATAAAACACAACAACCTCAATAAAAATAAATAAATTACCTATGAACAGAGGATGGTTTATCATCAGCTTTGTGAGGATTGTCACTTCCAACTGTCCTTCTCCTTTCTGAGGCTTTATCTTGATAGGCAGGATTATTTATTGCTGCTGCGTTGTCTGTGTATGATGAATTCTGTCATGAGAAATATAATATAAGATTACACTTATTATCATGCAGTGCTGATGACTGATTGCTGTTTTTTTCTTTTATTACAATAACATTGATAAATATACAAAAAAACAATATCCTAAAAATTATATCATGTACACTCATTAAATTGATAAAACAATTTAGCTAAGAGATTTATGATCATCAATGCCATTGATATTAATGAAGGACAATATATTTTAGAGAAAAGGATACATGATTTGACAATAACAAACAATCTACTTATAATGATTTTCCCATGCTACTTTAGAGGCTGAAAAGCCTGCACTATCATCTTGTATATTTGCCAAAGAGGAAGGGCCACTCTCACTAGAAATTTATTTTGCACTGGGTTATTTTTAAAAGTCCTTCAATCTTTATTAAAATTCATATAAAAGTTTCAAATGTGTTCTATTACTTTCAAAACTATTTTGGTGTATTCTAAACCTGTAAACTTCAGAACTAATGATGGCTTTATCCTGCAATTTTGACAGATTTCATCAAAATTTGAGTAATAATCCAAATAAAATGCTCCACTGGGGCGCAGTTTGATATGACTGCAGAGGTCAAACCCTGAACAGTTGGGGCAAGTATGGACACAACCTTCAAGCTTGATACAGCTCTGTTGGATTGTGATTAAATATTTGACACAGCATAGGTTTCTGACACAGAATGAATGTGGTCTAAGAACTTAAAAATTTTTAATTTACCTATTATAGTCCAATATCCAAAATCTAAATACATGGTTAGATTCAGCATATCAAAGAATCCAAAAATTCAATTTTTGATGAAATCTATATATAAATCAGAAATAACCAACTTAAAATGGAAAATTTTAAAGAAAAAAAAAGAGTAAAAAAAGGAAAAAATAAATGGGAATAAGTCCATGGGACACAGATGATGCCCCCGCTTGAATATCATAATGAAGTTATAAAGGGACATAACTGAAGAAAAGTAAACTGATGCTACCCAAATGTGTACTTGATCTGAATTTTGTGGTAATAAGTATTGTGTATAAGTCTCATAACATTTGGTTGTGACTGACTTAAGTTAGAGAACATAAATGAAAAATTAAGCAAATTTTCCATTTGTAAATAGGCACAACTCAAGAACGGTAAAAGTGATACCACCAAAATTCAAACTTGATTTGTATTTTATTGTAATAAACATTGTGTATAAGTTTCATAACATTTGGTAGAGGCAAACTAAAGTAAGAGAAGGGAAACCAAAAATTCAGCAATTTTTATGTTTATAAAGGGGCATAACTCAAGAACGGTATAAGTGATGCCACCCAATTTCGAACTTGATCTGTATTATGTGGTAATTAGCATTCTGTATAAGTTTCATAACATTTGGTTGAGGCAAACATAAGTTAGAGAACGGAAACAAACAAACTCAGCATTTTTATGTTAAGAAAGGGGCATAACTCAAGAACGGTAAAAGTGACGCCACCCAATTTCAAACTTGATCTGTATTTTATGGCAATAAGCATTGTGTATAAATTTCATAATATTTGGTTTAGGCAAACTAAAGTTAGAGAACGGAAACCAACTTTGGGACATACGGACGGACGTACAGACGGACAGAGGTAAAACTTAATGCCCCCTCCGCTACAGCGGGGGCATAAAAATCCCCCCCCCCCAAAAAAAAAATTTTTTGAACCCCCTTATGATTCATCACCCCCAAACCCAATCCAAGCCTTCCCTTTGTGGTATGGTACCTTGCAGTACAATTTCAGAGAGATCCATACACTTGAACACAAGTTATTGTCTGAAACTAGAAAATGCTGGTTTTTGCCCCTTTTGGCCCCAAATTCCTTAACATTTAGGCAATTACCCCCAAACTCAAACCCAGCTTTCCTTTGTGATATGGAACCTTGTAGTACAATTTCATAAAGATCCATACACTTACACTCAAGTTATTGTCCTGCAACTAGAAAATGCTTGTTTTTGCCACTTTTGGCCCCTAATTCCTAAAATTTTGAGGCAATTACCCTCAAAATCAATCCCAGCCTTTCCTTTTGTGGTATGGTACCTTGCAGTACAATTTCAGAGAGATCCATACACTTGAACACAAGATATTGTCTGGAAACTAGAAAAATGCTGGTTTTTTGGCCCCTTTTTGGCCCCAAATTCCTAAACATTTAGGGCAATTACCCCCAAACTCAATTCCAGCTTTTCCTTTGTGATATGCAACCTTGTTGTACAATTTCAGAAAGATCCATACACTTACACACAAGTTATTGTCATGAAACTAGAAAAATGCTTGTTTTTGCCCCTTTTTTGGCCCCTAATTCCTACCATTTTGAGGCAATTACCCTCAAAATCAATCCCAGCCTTCCCTTTGTGATATGAAACCTTGTGGTACAATGTCAGAGAGATCCATACACTAACACACAAGTTATTGTCTGGAAGTTACAAAAATGCTTATTTTTGGCCCCTAATTCCTGAACTGTTGGTACCATAACCCCCAAAATCAATCCCAACCTTCCTTTTTTGGTATTGAACCTTATGGAAAAATTTCATAGAGATCCATTCACTTAAACTAAAGTTATTGTGCGAAAACCAATGTGTCTTCGGACGACGACGACGACAACGTCATACCAATATACATATAAAAAAATGTTAGGACATTCTTAACCAAAATCAAAATTCTATTGGAATTTAATTCGTCTTATTGTCTTTCAGATATCAAAGAATTCATTTTGGTTAATGATGTCCTTCGATGCAAAATTTTACAAAAACATGCAGAGCTGAATGACATTTTGATTCTAGTGAAATATGTAAAATTGTCGATAACATTTTCATTACATTAAATAGGCTCCTGAATATTTCAATTCAAGTTAGTTTCACCAACTTTCTAATTTTGACCCAGGGAGAGAAACAAAAACATGGGAAATTGCCCCTATCTGCTTCAAACTTGAAAGTTTCCTTCCAAATAAACATGATATAAAACTTATATAGAGTTTATTCAAGTATGGTAAAAAAATTTCAAGATGTGTTCCAAATTTTTTTTTAACATTTAAAAACAGTTTTCCTAAATTGTGACAGGAATCCACCCTTTATGGATTTTATTCTGGATTTTTCCTATTTATAGAGATTGTGATGATTATGTTTGATAGCACCTGAAGTCATCAACACTTTTTTTTATCACTATCCCTAAACTGACCATTATCAGGGTGTAACTTAAACAAGTTATCAGAGAATAATAAAATGCATGCGTTATTACAGACACTTTCATGAGTTGTCTACTCTTTTTTCCTTAATCTGTAGTAACATATGGTTGTTATCAGTTAAATATATCATAAATATTTTATCTTTAGTGGGCACTTGGGAATTCTTGAAACTTTGCGCAGTAGCTTAATATATTACGGTACCTTGATAACTAATTTTCTAATTCCATTAATACAGTTTTGATCAACCATGGTAAATCAATGAGACAAGGCCTTTAAGGGAAAACTAAGCAGTAATAACGAGGCTTAGTTACTACAGGCATGTAACTTATTATATGAGAGTAAATGAGACACTTGGGAATTACTTGGAATCTTGCGCAGTGCCTCATTACAAGCTCTGATCATCATTTCTTACAATGAATTGAAATACGTTGTGATATATGTCAGAGCAAAGGCTTTAAAGAGATGTAGAGAAGCTGTAATAACACCCTTCGGTTATTGCCGGAATATATTTTCTGTAATAACATAGGTATACTATGCATGATTGGTAAACTAGGAACTGTTATATCTTTGCAAAGTTTAGTATACATAAAGAAAATTGTAACATCAATAGAACTTGTGAAAAATTTAATAAAATAAAGGTTGTGTATTGTCCCTTTGAAACATGTAACATACATATGTTATCACAGTTTTTTGATATTCTAGCCCACAATAACAACATGTATGTTATTTTTCTCTAATAACTTATTTAAGTTAGACCCTTGACTGTTGACTATTCACCCAAAATACATGTAAAATTTTGAAACTACTTTTTGTTGTACAAATATTTGTTTTTTTACTTCAGTATAGATTATACAGAAATAAAAACATAAAAAGAATTTTGATAAAAAAAGCAGGTTCACAATTGCATTAGGTAAAAAAACTCTAAAATTTCACTGAAATCCTTTAAATAATTACAGAGGAATTGCAGATCATGTGAATACAATGTGCAAACAGGCACAAAATTACTATCATGCCTCCCTCTTCACTAAATAGGGGAAAAATGACCAATAATGAATATTAATGATAGCCAAAAGAAATCTATATTTATCACAATATTCAAGTGGTTTAATTTAAAGAGATACATGTATCAGATATGATCCTTACCGTTAATCCATATTTCTTCTTTATATTTTTGAGTTGTTCTCTATGTTGCTTCTTCTTGTCCTTACTATCTGTTGTAGATGTCATGGCTGTAAATATACAATCACATCTATAAAAACTGAATTCTCTTATATTCATATCATAAAGATTTATGAATAAAGTAACAATGGTAATTTTCTATTTTAACAATGAAACATCATTAACACCATAAGAACACAATTTTCTATCTAAATTACATAACAATTTTTCTCATCTGATTTTTCTTATGTGTATGTATTTGTTTGATTATTATGTAATTCTCTATTTATTATATTTCAATGTATTTCATGAGGGCCTCAGAGAAGATTAGTTTTATAGCCAACTGTGTAACCTTCTTTAAATTAAGAATTATTATTATTATTATTATTAAACCCGGTATTCTAAGATGTATTTTAACCCACAATGAAACTGTTATTACACAGCTGTCTCTATCCACTGCATAATGGAGTGGTATATCATGCCAAACTGTCTTATTTTTATTGCCTCTCTTAATATATATATATATATGTGAACATTAAGTAAGATGGACCTGTCTAGGATTTTAACAGTATAGACATTTTTCTGTGTTCTATAACATTGTTAACATCAAGCATTTGTCAAGTCAGCTATGCAGTGGCAAGAACAGTGTTCCCTGTAACATTTACTGTCTTGTTTACTTGCTATATTCTGGTATTCCCCTAATTTGCATAATTTTATTTCAAAGTTTGAAAGGTATGTATAGTCTAGAATTTCAGAAACATAAAATTACCTGGAACTGTCTTTTGAACCACCACACCAGGTTCACATTTGTCACATGTGTCTGTTCCAGGATGAATGTGTAAATCAAATCTAGTACAACTCAGCTGTAATGTGTCTCCATGGTTTAATTGAACCCACTTACTAACATGTTTCGCCTAAATATGAAAAACACTCCTCAGTTATCAATCAATATACTATGGTATCAATTTTTGTGGATTGGGGGAAAAAACATATCTAGTGGATATTTTATTTCGTTCTTATGCCAAAGTCTGCATATATGCCTATAGAAATTTTGTACTTTGTTGAACATCTAAATTTGAGGTTCACCTTTAACCCCGAAATCAACCATATTTGTATCCCACAAATTATAATGAATCCTCAGTAGTGTGAATATGTTTGTTGGTAAACTTATAAAACAAGGCCAACAATCCTGTGGCTTAAAACATATCTACTGCAAAGGACTGTTGTAACTATCTACATGGCAAAATTCCTGTCAACAGAACAACTTAGACCTCTGTTTCCAAGATAAATGACTGTAAGTAAGGTGGATCATCAGTAATTATTCCCTCAGATAGAAAATTTCTTATACTTTGTCAAAATGTAGATTTTACCATGCTTTTTATAAAAATATAATAAAAAATATGGGTCACAGTGCTATTTTTTAGCTACAAGTCGTGCAAAATTGCTCAACTTTGCATAGATTATTCATGAAAAAATGCTTTTATTGTGAAAAAAAAAAAATCTATGAGACAGATTTTTGAAATAAAATATGAGAAGATAGGTTTTATAATATGCTTTAAGAAAACAAAAAGAAAAAAGAACTCACTTGTTTTCTTGCTACAAGTAAAAAAATGAAAATTTCTTTCGCAATCCTTTATAAAATTTTACTATTAGAGTTAACTTCCCTTATGTGGATAAGTTGAAAAAAAAAATGATTTGAACAATAACAAATAATCCGTTTTAATTAAAATAGTCTAAATAATGCAATAAATCACTTATTTTTCTATATTCAAATAAACAGTCTAACCCATTAATTGCCAATCTGTCTCAAAATTTGCAGATTTAAGCAAAGAACTAGACCATTTGTGTACTGCTATTTTACAATCCAAGATGGCGTTATACAGTTAATCTACCTTAAGTTTTCTCACTCCTTAAATATTTTTTTTAACATTCAAATTCTTGATAAGTTACTGTATAACTTATTTTTTACAATAAGTTATATTAAATGTGGAATGTGAGAAGGCTAGTTTTTATATCAAGTGTTTTATTATTTATATTACTTTTAGTCCCTTTTCGTAAAGTTCAGTAAATAATTGGTAATATCAGCTCCTCAAATTCTAAAAACAGACTGATCAATATCTTAAATGATCAGTAGCAAAGTCTTTAAAAAGCACTTTACTGTAATGGAAAATTCCAAATTTGACATCCCAAATAAACAGAAATTTATTCAGCAGTTTCAGACGTATTAAGATAAAAATAGCTATTTCATGTCAGAATCTGTTTTCTACAAGACAATATTACCTCTGATATCCTAACTTCGTTGATGTAAGTACCATTCTGACTGCCTTTATCTTGTATTGCATAAAATTGTTGTTTAGCATTATATCTTATTTCTGCATGCACCTGTAACAGAAAGTTCAGAAGGAATGAAGTAAATAATAATTAATAACCACGTCAAAATCAATTTTCAAATTAAAATTAGCTTCTATCAATATTTTTTCATCAGATAGTATTTTTATTTATCATTAAGCATTGAACAATAAAATTTTGTTTGTTTGCCATAAATTGACCTAAATCTAAAATGGTGATTTGAAGCCAATGCAATAATGGGGCTATACAGAGAAAAGCAAACATAGTAAGATGTATTTTTTTTTTTTTATTATGTCAGATTGATTTCCCCTTTTCTTACGGTAATTAAATATTCCCATGAATCGTGATAGAATAAAATAACTTCAAAATCTGATTTTTCCACGAGCAAATGATGAGAAATTCAATAAGTTCTAAGGAACTTTGGTTCTTCAAAGGGAGAATACTCTTTTGAAGAGGATTGGAAATTTAACACCAATAGAGACCTAAAACAACAGATACCTACCTTACTAACATTGATATCAGGTACTGGTATTACCAGATCATTTCTAGTTTCTCGTCCAATCAAACCACCTTTAATTGTCACTACAAACAACATCCCCTCGTCTAGTAAGTCTGAAGCAGTCACCATTGCTCGAATACATGCAGCATTCTTCAATAATGATTCTGTGGCAATAAAGAAATTATGAAATGAAAACAATTTTCTTATTCTGGTAGGAGAAGGTATAAAAAAGCTCTTATCTTGATCCTCTCTAGAACAACAAAAAAATAATGTTGAAAATACTATTAAATGTATTGTCATATCAAAATTAAACTTTGGTGCCAACATTCAACATAAACAGAAATCTTCAGATTTGGGTTACTGAAACTACTGATATTTTTTTTGTATGTTTAGATCAGACTATTTGGGTCGAAGCAATCAAAGTTCTACTGTATTTGAATCATATAAATATCTTGAGAAAAGATACATGTAATCAGAGGCGTAGCTAGGGATCCAATAAACTGTAGGCACAAATTGCGGCAGGGGGTCTGGGGGCCCCAGCAGGTCCAGGGCAGAGCCCTGGTAGGGGGTTCAGGGGGGGCAAAGCCCCAATTGAAAACGGTTTTCAGCATTTTAGTTGCAAAATTTTGTGTACAAAAATACATGAAAACTTGTCATTTTATCATGATAATATACATGAAAAAAATTTCGAAGAAATTATAATAAACATAATTTTACAATTACATTTGACTGATCATGAATTAACCGGCAGTACAATCAGAAATATAAAAAAAAAATTTACAATATGCATTGCCCAGTGTGGATCAGCGTAGCCCTTTCTTAAGCAGAACAACCTGTTAAGTATTTTCATATCTATTCCTTTCTGATTGAGGATAATTGATATATACGTCAATTGAAAGTACATATTGACGATACTACATTTAAAAGAAACCTTCACCGTCCCCTGGCTACACAAACACATACATACACAGTCGATGCCTCATGCAGCAGTTCTGTTCTGTTCTGTTCTTACTATCGAACAAAATTCAAGAAATTCATATTTCCTTATATCCTGTACTGTAAAATCCCTACCTGCTTAGGAGATCTGAGAGTACTTGAAGGTACTGAAAGCTAGTTGATTGACTGATTGATTGCTAAACGTCCAGTGGCAAATAGCTCATGCATGTTCAGGATAAAAACAAATTAACAATAAATACAACAGGTAGCTAGGTCCTGTAATAGGGGTCGTCCATGTCGAAGGTCTGGAAATTTAGAATCGCCATGCATTGGAAAATGAGGGTTTATTGGATAGGAACAGAAATTTTGCCTTTCAGTAGACCACCTACGAACCCTCAAAGAGTTGTTGCAAGTTTCTACACGTGCAGAGAGCGTGGCATTCTCTCTACACTAGGCATCGGATTAAACCTCCCCATTCTGACCAGACGTGACTGCATATTTATGCATCCTGCACAGTCAAACTTTGGCAAGGGTTTTATTGTAGGTCAGGTAAAGACCAAGAGGAAAGCTAGTTGAAAGCCAACAACAACTAATTAAAAAAAATCATGTGTCTAAGTCGAGATTCATTCAAGTATTTGTTGATAGAAGTGAAATGAATTGAACCAAAGTTCTAGTTTATAGTTTCTATATAAGGGGGAATATAATGACATACAATTCTATCCAATACTCCATTCACTAAGGATGATAGACTAGCGTACACATGACATTCAATAATTAAAGAGTTTTGATGACTTCACTGGCATGCATCTACAGATAACATTGTTTATTATTTTTTTAAAAAAAAAAAATATTTGTGAAAAAATTATGTGTAGGCACGTGCCTAAAGTGCCTAACGGCAGCTACGCCCCTGGTAATGGCTCTTAAATCAATCAACACATGATGAAAGTATATACGTACTGATATAGCATTTGTTACAGTTTGCAAAATTGCATTATGCTTGAGAGCCTAAAGCTTGTAAAGTAAATATTTATAAAGGAATTCAAATATAATTTTAATATTTTCTGATAACTTATGTCCCTGATTATCTAAAGGGTAGTTATTGATATATTTATCAATGTTTATAACACAATGGGATTTCAAATTTGAGGGAAATAAAAGTGCATTGTCATACCTTCTCCTTTTAATACATACAATTTAACATTCTTCAATAAAAAATCTGCTACTGTTTAAAATTCAAATAACCAGAAAATCAATTAACTCTAGAAAATTTCAATTAAAAAACTAGGTTATTTAAAAACTCCGTAATTGAATATTTATGAAATAAAATGTTTTCCTTAACTTTACTTGAACAATATGAAATTGAACATTACAATTCATTAATTTTTTTGATCATCAAAATCATGAAACTAAAATATTCTCAATGTTAAACCTTCAGAGGCAGGTTCTGGTTTTCGGACAATTTCCACCCATGTCGGCTGAGATTGTAATTCTTTATTTTCTGATGACGATGATGATGAGGATGATGATGAAGAAGAAGATAAAGACGATTCATTTACAAGTTCTCCTGGCTCAAGTTCATAAGAATCTTTATCAGATTTCTTTCCTCCTATTTCCTTCTCATCTTCAGAGTCACTATCTAGCTCAATCATTATTTTTTCCTCTTCTTTCTCAATAATCATAATATCATCATCATCACTGTATATATCCCCTTCTTTTCCCGGAATTTTTGTAACCTTTTCCACAGAACCGTGCACACCTTGCCCTACACCAAGCATTTCATTGGTCACATTGTCACCGTTATCAGATTTTTTTCCTGTTGTTTCTGATTCTTTAGATACACTATTGTCTGTATTTACTTCAGTTTCAGGTGGTTTCTCATTGTTGGTAGATTTTTCCTGTCTATCCTCTTTATCTTTTTCAGGATCATTTTCATCATCCGTGTCCTCATTGTTTAATTCTGAACATATACGAAGAATTTCAGCACTATTGACAATACTAACTTTATTATAACTGATCATGCCTTCATCAGTCGGAAAGCCACTGATCAGAAATGGATTTGTTGGGTCAACCTCATTTTCATTCTCATTCAATTCTTGAATTGAATCATTTTCATTCTGTTTTCCAATTTCCTGAGGATTACTTCTTACTGAAAGTTCACTTTGTTTATCCGAGTATTGAATAATATCTTGAGAATCAGAAGTGCCAACAGTTTGATCTATATTTTGTTTTTCATTGCATGTTTCATTTGACGATGACTCATCCTTTTTTCATCTGACTGTGCACTGTCTTCCTTTCCTTGATTTTTGTCTTTTTCACTTTCTTTTTCGTTGTCTTCTGTTTGCACATCTTTTTTTTCACCCAGTTCACTGATATCTTTTAATGTGTCAGATTCATCCTTTTTTTCCTCTACCGTTTTCTTCAAGACTAGCTTTATTTTTTTCCCACCTTTCTGGACTAATCCAGTTTTTGGACGACTTCTCTCTTCCTTGAGAACATCATCACAAATGCTTACATTAGCATTTTTTTCATTTAATATTTTGGGTTTTCTCATTGCGTCATGTAACATTTTGTCACCTTGTTTCAATTTTTTATAATTCAATTCTCCTAGTACTACATTATCATGATTTAATACTCCCTCAGATACCGATTTTTCATTTTTATCTTTTTCTGTGGATGTCTTTCTTTTCTTTTTTTCTTTCATTCCATCATCACTATCACCAGAATTATCCCTGCTTTTGTCCTTTTTCCTCTTTTTCTTTTGTGTTCCTGCAGACAAAATTGGGAGTAGTGAATAAGGAGGACAACAAATGAAGAATAATATACCTGGTATAACAGTTAATCTGTCGAAAGCTGACAAAACTTCTTCATACTTTTCATTAACCTACAGAAAAGAAATAAAGCGAGCAGTCATGAAAAAGAAATGGTGTGTATTTCATTGTGAATCAAAACATTTTTGAATTAAGTGTTTCATAATGGAACCCATCACCTTTTGTTTTGCATGCATAATGATGTTATAAGCAATTTTTCCATTTATTGATTTAATTTCCAAAGAAAATTCTAAAGCCCATTTTTGTATCTATGCATGCAAAGGAAAATTGTTAAAATAAGATTACATACCATTCTTATATCATAACTGCTTAAAAGCATAACACTGCCACAAAATTTTCTGAAAACAGTATCAACTTGAAATACTACTTTGGAATATCTTTGAACTGCATCCAATCATTCCCAAAATAATAATATCGTAATCAGCTTATTCATTAAATGTATTTTTCTCAAAATAATTCTTTTAAACATATCAGTATCAAAGGTATCTTTCCTTTACACTGTAATAAGATCTTGAGCAAGCATGCTCTCCATCTTAAAGCTGACTTCTTTGTAACTCTGTTATATCCATGCTTTTTTATCATATAGTACATAATATTTCCTGTAAATTTCTTTGTAAAAATGAATACATTATTAACCAGTACTGTAAATTAAGAAATGATTGTGAGGTTTTTATCAATGTGAATAATACATTTTATTTTACAAATAAATCTACATGAAATATTTGATATTATATTTTAAAATAGGATATAGGGTGGATTGACATGAAAGTACCAATAAAACTTACTGAAACATTGAACAACACAATCTGGTGTTTGTAGGGCAGTATTCAAAACATACCAATAATCACAAGTTATTCTTCATAAGCAAACATATTATTTGTATCATTGGTAACCATACCACAATTTCTTATTTTTTTATTAGCCAGGAAACTCAAGCATGGGGGAAAATAAGGTCTTTCAGTGTGAGAGTTTGTGTCTAATGATTTTCTTGTAACTGAGATACAATCCCATAAGTAGCACTTGATTAAGTATCTGGAAACCACTTTTCTGCACATAATGGGGCCTATCAAAAGCAACTATGACTTTGTCACTTAAAAAGTATAGGTAATGCAGAAAACACCTCAATTAATGGGGTCTGGTGATGATTCATAGCCTGACTGGTTTCGGTCCTACATGGACCTTCTATGTCGGTATGTTCTCTCTATTACTTAACTATGACTTTGTCCTTTCCAATAAGACAGAAAATACACTAAACTTCATAGTTTGCTGATTTATCATCCATCCAGCAGTCAGTGCTTTGTACCGGCATAATTATAATGATACATTTAGTTTGTAAATTTCCAGTTTTTAAAAACAAAGATTGCAACTTTCCCTCTAGGCAAAGTTGACCGTGGACATTTTAGATGTTCAGTATAGGCTCTTTTGGATTTATGCTTTCCAAACATATTTCATTTTCAAATTTTTATATCGAATGTATCAAATGAGATAATTCAGTCTTTCATACAGAAATCGGTATCATATGAATTTTTACGGGCATATGGTAAATTGTCAAAATACTCTCTTAGAATTGTTGTTTTATTTATTTACTTTGCAAACATAATTTCACTACTGAATGTATCTATCATGTCTACTGTACCCCTACAATTTTGTACATACACATGTGTTAAATTTGTCTATTGACAGAAGCATAAATTAATATTAAAATGTGTTAAAGATATATAATTCCTATACAAAATGACTGCATATCATTAATATAGATCTCAAAAATTATTATAAGTACATAAATTCATCACTTTCTATAACTAATAATTCATATACAGTTTGTTTACCAAGATCATTTTAACAAGTGATAATACACAAATGTATGGTAAAGACAACAAAATTAATTTCTAGATTTTAAAAGAGCTTAAACAAAATAAAAGAAGGTACAAAATTTTTTAATTTCATTTCATTGTCAACTTATCTTCCAAAATGATATCATGTTAAATCATACAATAAAGGGCTGAATAATAAATGAATTCTTAAATACATTTCTACAATAAAATTGTTTATAAAAACAAAGTCAAAGACATAAAACTAGCACCAATCACCAACATATACAAAAACAGAAATAAAAATGCAGTATATTTAATTTTTTGAGGTGGGAAATAAAATTGTCAAGTGTCACCAGTAATGCCATTTATCTGTAGCGACCACGGCTCTGAAAAAACAAT
This sequence comes from Mytilus coruscus, assembly GCA_017311375.1. Taxonomy (NCBI): domain Eukaryota; kingdom Metazoa; phylum Mollusca; class Bivalvia; order Mytilida; family Mytilidae; genus Mytilus; species Mytilus coruscus. The sequence continues at coordinate 48,293,456 of CM029601.1, forward strand.
TAAAAAAAATAAAAGAACAGAGTTCCAATGTCCCCTGCGTTGCACTTATTTAATATTTCCAAGAGGCATAACTCTTTTTAAAAAAGTCGATCGTCCACCCTTTTAGAATTTGTCCGAGATATTGCTGATATTAACCTAAAGTATAAGTATTATAAAAATCTGGCAAGAATTGTACCCGTGAGAGATCTAACGAGGCCATTTTCCATAAATTTAATATTTCCAAGGGACATAACTTTTTGTTTAAAAAGTCGATCATCCACCATTTTAGAACTTGTCTGAGATATTGCTGATATTAACAAATAGTATAAGTTTTGTAAAAATCTGGCTAGAATTATACCCGTGAGAGCACTAACAAGGCAATTTCCATAAATTTAATATTTCTAAGGGGCATAACTCTTTTTAAAAAAATCGATCTTTCACCATTTTAGAACTTGTTCAAAATATTGCTGATATTAACCTATGGTATAAGTTTTATAAAAATCTGGCAAGAATTGTACCCGTGAGAGCGCTAACAAGACCAGACGGATGGACGCCCGGTATTTCCATGTCCCCCACAATGCGTTGGACAATAAAAGGGCTAAAAATATAGAATGAAATAACTGGCTGGTAATGGTAAGTACTCTAAACATCCTCTCATATACAAATAAATGTGGATTGTGTCCACATGTGTCCACATGATGATGCCCTCATATCTTATAGTTATAAAGGGACATAACCGAAGAACAGTAAAAGTGACGCTACCCAAATTTGATCTTGATCTGAGTTTTATGGTAATAAGCATTGTGTATAAGTTTTATAACATTTGGTTGAGACAAACTAAAGTTAGAGAACAGAAAAGAAAAATTCAGCAATTCTTTTGTTTATAAAGGGCATAACTCAAGAATGGTAAAAGTGACGCCACCAAATTTCGTACTTAAACTGTATTATGTAGTAATAAGCATTGTGTATAAGTTTCATAACATTTGGTCGAGGAAAACTAAAGTTAGAGAACGAAACAAAAAATTTGTACTTGATCTTAGTTTTGTGGTAATGAGTATTGTGTATAGGTTTTATAATGTTTGGTTGGGGCAAACTTAAGTTACAGAATGGAAACTAAAAATTTTGCAATTTTTCAATTTATAAAGGGGCATAACTCAATAATGGTTAAAGTGACACTACCCAAATTCAACTTGATCTGTGTTTTATCAGTGGAAGGCAAAATTAAACATTACATTGTATAAAGCATTGATTGTAGTTGATTCAACTATAATCGTGGACAAAGGAAGATAACTCCAATTTTAAAAATTACTTGAATAATGACGTTGATATTTTTAGAAAAAAAATTGTAAAGGGGCATAACTCTAGAACAGTAAAAGTGACGCCACCAAAATTCAAACTTGATCTGTGTATTGTGGTAATAAGCATTGTGTATAAGTTGCATAATATTTGAATGAGGCAAACTTAAGTTAGAGAACAGAAATGAAAAATTTAGCAATTTTTCCATTTATAAAGGGGCATAACTCTAGAACGATTAAAGTGACGCCACCAAAATTCAAACTTGATCTGTGTTTTGTGGTAATAAGCATTGTGTATAAAATTGATAACATTTAGTTGAGGCAAACTTTAGTTAGAGAACGGAAACCAATTTTGGGACATATGTACGTACGTATGGACAGACGGACAAGGGTAAAACTTTATGCCCCCTTTGCCTCGGCGGGGGCATAAATACAGCGACAAGTCATCTTATTGTGCAGTTTTTACTAAAGAACTGCATTTTTCTACAACTAATAGGAAGTAAACAAAGGCAATTGTCCATACATTTTTGTACAGTCTACTTATGTTATAAATATATCAACAGTGCTATTATATAAATGCAAAAGACAACCAAAATATTACATTTCTATTCAATAAAACAAATGCATGTTTTATACAATCACTGGAAGATATAATTTTCCTTAAATTACCAAGTTGGTAAATTTTTTTGTATAGAAGCTTGAAGGTAAGGGACAATTTCTTTATGAAAGGTCTATATGGATGCGTGATAAAAATATAATGTGGATGACAGAAAAACCAAACTTCAATTCAAATAATAAAATTACAAACTTTGACAAATAAACATGATAAAAGCAGAAAACTAGCGAGAGGAGATTCAGGTAAAAAAAGAAACACATGTTTTATAAAATAAATAAATAATCTTTACGATTAAATACCACTTTCAACAGACACTATCAATATATCCAGTATATACATATATGTATGGTACATACCTTTTCATCTGAATCCCTTCTTTTGGGCTCTTTATCTTCTGAATCTCTCCTTTTAGAATCTTTTTTCTTCTTTTTCTTTCCAGATGAACTGTTACCATGCTCTGGTGAACGTTCAGAATATCGATCTGAATGTTTATCTGAATACCCATGGCGATAAGATCCATGTGTTCTATCTGGATACACTTGTGTTTGTGGAGTGTAGTAAGACAGATCCACTTTAGAGTGATATTCATATTTGCCTGTTGATTTGTTGAAGTAGAAATAAGTTCCAGACTTGGGATCATAATAAAGACCTTTTTCCTGGTGAAAAAAAAAAAAACAATAAGCATTCAATTTCTCAATTACCCGATTTAAGTAGGAATGAATTTATTCAAATGACAAGTTCTTAAAACCATAAGACATACTTTGCTATAAAAAAATATAGAAAACCCAAAGACATAACTCATGGAAGCTGTTGCAAGGATTCAACAACAGCTTCTGTAGGATAATTTATCAAAAGGCCTAGCAGATTCAGCAAGGATACATCTTGAAGTGTAAAGCTCAATAAAATTTAAAAGAACCAGTAGTCAAGATTCTAATCCTAAATGAAAGAAATTTAATAATAAAATTCTATATAGAGTGAAATATATGTTGCAGGTTTTCTGTTAACTTTAGTTATTTAGCTTTGTTCAGCAACAATTCATTTTATTATCATTTTCAGTTTGTGTATTTTCTATAAAATTACTCCCCTTTAGAATTTGCTTTGAAAGTCACTACTTTCATGCATGCAAAGATATTAAAAAAACATTCTGTTTATGTGAAAACAAGAGATGACACACTGAAATATCTTGCCTGCTAATTGATTATAATAGAATAACATGTTGACATTCCTGTAGATAATTATTTAGAAAACTTGTCATTAATTAACAAATCAGGAAAATGAGGTCAAGATCAGGTAAACTCTAATAGAAAGACTGATACACCTTATAATGATAGAGTGGACTTAACATGTACTCTAGTACAATAAAAACTTCTTCGGAAGGACATGTACATATCCAATTTACAAGGATTCTGTTGATAAAATATATTTGGCTTATTACTCATGGTATTTGAAAAATTGATCTAGACTTTAAAACTTAACAAAGATCACTAAAACCAGAAAAGAGGTCATGGTAAGAATGGTTAGGCAAATACATTAAGATGGACATGTACACATAACAATTTTAAACACCAAAAGAGGTTAATAGAATTGACCTCTTACTCACAGTAATTGAATTTAGATATTTCAAAAACTTGATGTTGATCATAGAATCATGAAAAGATGACATGTCCATCTTACATCAGTAAAAAGGAAATTTTGACCTATATATATATAGCTATTCATCATAACTTAACCATGAAAATAAAGTAATGTTCAACTGACCAATGGCAGATGGAAACATCTACTCATAAACAAGCAATATACACACATAAATTGTATTGATCTTCTCCTTTTGAAATATTAACCTTTATCATGTTTATACAACTAATTCCTTCGATGAATTAGCATCCCTATGTCTCACTTATTTCCGAAGCAAGACAGAAACTAGTAAAAGTTGTCATTCATAAATTTTATAACGCATACTTTGAAAATACATATACTTTTCCTCATTGTTGCCCTGCTGTCATAGTATGAACCTGACTGCCAATCATACACAAATATTTATTATATTACTTACAGCATTGTTATAATAACCAGTGCAAGACAGACAAATCTTTATAATTACTTACAGCATTGTAATAGTAACCAGTGCTATAGTCATAGTATAATCCTGACTGCTGATCGTACACAAATCCTGTCATATTCATGGCTGCTTCAGCTGTGGCCTTTAAACTGTCTGCTATAGACATTCCAGGTGTTTGCAGACCATCACTTATAGAAGTATGGAAAGCAGGATTCTGCAAACTGTCACCTTCTGTTGGTGTCTACACAATAAAACAATAAATGTATCTAAATCAGCAATGAAAGATACACAAAATGAAAACCATATCAGCATTTCAAGTTTGTATGTACATAATTTAGGAACAGCAGTTACTTTGTCCCTTATTTTGAACCTCAAGTCTGGAGCCAGTAAATTTTATACTATTGTGTTCCCAAAGTGCCACATTTTTATCACTCTGCAGAACCCTTTTAGATTTCTGCTATGTCTGTAGGTGCTCTTATGACAAGTATTTTTCACAACCTATTCAACATAATTTACATCTGACAGTCAAAATTTCCAGTGTACACTTCTTGTCGATCTACTATTCAGAATCAACCAAAATTTTGCTTATTATCATGATTATACATGTATGTATTGATTGATTCTCATCCTAAACATGTATACATTATTTGTACACAATCTTGTGCCTGGAATTTAAGCAGGGTTCAACATTTCCCTTTTACAAACTTATTTTAAATGTTTACCTGCCCTGCATCTACCGCTGGCTCTGCACTCCAATCAAAAGTTGTGTCACCATCTGGTTTGGAGCCAGGTATATTGACATCATAAAGAGTGTCATCTGTAAATGAAGACATACTTTTTCTACATTGTAATATAATCATCTACAAATTTTTTCTTTTCTACTGGTCCTACCAAATCAAATATCAACTTTAACCTTTAAAGCTACAACTTCAAAGAAACTGAAAGCCATATTAGAGATTTTAGATTTTCTTCAGCTGAAGCAAATTGATTGAATTATATATATAGCAAAACTTAAGATTTCATTCTACTGTTCTATATAATAATACATGTATATAACATCTAAAGACTAGTAAAATTAGGCAGATTTTAATGCAAGTACAATACACACAATGTGATTTTCACAGTGAATGCTTGTGATTGTTGATTATTTATCTCTTCTTATTCCATAGGTTCATAAATCACACAAAATCACCAGCAATCACCTGCATGACCTGTTTCACCCTGCTTCACAGTGATTCACTCAATATTCAAAAACGTTACCTACATCTCAATCACCTTGGGTTTACTGTTGCAAGAAACTACATTGTTTGGTATACCACAAATACAATAATACATTTCCTGAAACTGATCAATGAATATTAAAGTGTCTTACCAACTTCCATCAGATCTTCTGCTGATGTTTGTGTGTCAGAGTTTGTAAATACTTTGTGTTTTTCTCTTCTATATTCGTGAAGTTCAGCACTAAGTTTATCAACTTGCGTCCTAAGATCCTCATTATAGTTATTTGCCTTTTCCAACTTTCTTTCCATAGCTGCAAGTCTTTTACCATATTTTTCTAACTCACATCTACATTTGATAACATCTTCTTTGAGCAACTGGTTTTCTGAAGCAAGATCAATATCTAGTCCCGTATATTTTCTCAGAACACTTTCTTCAACGTGCTCCAGTTCTTTGTCAGTTAACTTAACACTTTCAATTATTTCAGAACTATCTGCTTTATCTTCAGAGTTTAATACTTCTTCCACTTTAGAGCTACCAGGTTGATCTTCTGATATCAATAATTCCTCTGGTTCAATGTTCTGTACATGTAAATGTTTCAATCTTTCATTTCCATCCTGTAGCATCTGTTCTGTGCTGACTGTTTCATCACACAGACTGGATGTTATATTAATTACATTTTGCATTGTCCTGTCAATATCAGTACTACTTTCTACAGTCTGTCTTGGGTCATCATCGCAACTTGAAATTTGTGAACTTTGAACATTAGGAGACTGTTGAACTGCTATTTCATTTTCTGTTATCATGTCATTTTCTGAACTTATTGCTTCACATTTTGAGCTCTCTATTTCTGTACTGTCAGGCTCCATTTCATTCAAACTAATCCAGTTAAAAAATCACTAAGTATATCTATAAACCTGCAAAATACCAAAATAATATTACATATTTTCACTCCTATTAGTCAATTCAGCTGTCCTGTTACTGTCATAGTCTTTTCCTGTCAGAAGGTTCCTGAGATTTTTCTCACTATTTTGGTCATTTTGCTAGATCTTAAGTTTAAAAATCAGAGTTCAATCTCATGTCAAATTTAAATCAGAAGTTGTGAACCCGTATTGACATTTGTCAAAATCAGCAACAAGGAGTTTCGTAGAAGCTTTTGTAAAACATTGAATACAAATCTGTGGATGGCAATAGTTTGTCAATGAAATGGTTTTACAGTGTAATGACCTAAAATTACAAATGCCATAGTAATAGAACATGCATCTTTCGATTCTCAATGAATTAAATTGATTGTAACCTATATATGTATACAAAATGAATTGGGAATTATACATTAAAAAATTTCTTCAGATAATCAAATGGCAGTTTATTTTTGTGTATTTTCTTTCTCACTTGTAAAGTGATTCAATTTGATCAATTATTGCTATACTGGTGTTATTTGGCATAAAAATTAAAAAAATCATGTTCCGTTTTACGATTGCGACAACAAAGGTGTAGGCCATTTTGTATAGAATTCAACAGGTTGGGGAAGATCCTCATAAATGGGTACTATCCACATTGATGGGTGTTATACCCAAATCATGAAAATCGGGTATCAATTTACAGTGATAAAAAATCAAATTTTTTATTTCATCATGATCATGATGATAACTGTCATGGTGCAAATATTTATATAAATGGCAGCATTTTCCCCTTTAAGACCATAGTTCAAATAAGAACTGAAAACATAGATAATGGCCTCCAAAAATCTTTTTGAATTAAAAAACATTTGTTCAGAGAACAATTGAAGGTCTTTCCACCCAAATTCACTTAAGATAAGAAAATTTGGATATATAACAGTATGTCTGGTCTGAAATGATAGCTTATCACCTACTGAATTTTAAAATATAATGTTTAAGCAGGGTTTAAGTCAGGATTTTGAGGGCTTTAGTCACTTTTTCGGTAACAGCGAGATGAAAATCAACATTAATTTCGGTAACAGCAAGGGACCAAGGATGTGTAGTATATAACTAGCTATACATCTTTGTCAGACTTTGAAGGACTAAGGCCTAAATTTACTAGGCAGTAACTGCATGGTTTGACTGATGTGGCACTTCAAAAATGAAGAATTAGGATATAAAATCTGGAAATCTAGTTCAAACTTTCACTCGGCCCCAGCTTGTCTGGCAATACAGCTGTTGGACGTCACAGTAATCTCGGACTAACTTTCACTTCAATTAGTTTCAGGTGCTCAACAAAGATGGCTTCAACTTGTCAGTTGGAACAAAGGATTTGTACAAATCCTTATTGGACTAATAACTGTAAATTGTAAATTAATTGAGAATTGATCACATTTACTTTCGATTTTCAAATGAAATGTAAACGGAAGTGACAAGTGGATTATAAATTCAGAATGAATCCGGACTCATCTACGGATTGGTTCGTGTTTAAAAAGACAGGAAATTATCATTTTTAATTTTATTTGCTTAGTAAGAGCTATATTTGTCTCTCTCATTTATTTTGATACTAAATTTATTTCGTATTTTATGTTTTAGTGTCTATAAATTCATAGGAATACTTTCACGCATGCGCAGTATATCGTAAAGGAAGCACCTGTTTGACTCGTGAAAACATTTCTGAACGTTTTGAATAAAGTTCTATCTTTTAATCAAAATTGAAAGTTTTATATCAAAGATGACGAAAATAGGATCATTTGATGAAACTACGACAAACGAACTGCAAATTGTGATCATTTTAGAAATATTGAAATAAAAAGCGAACTGTCCGGGGAAAACAATATTTTGTTCAAATGACTAAACTACGACAAACGAACTGCAAATTGTGGTCAAGGCCTAGAGAAATATTGAAATTTAAATACCGACTGACTGATTTAACTGGGAGAATTATGATGGTCAATTATGAAGTTTGATAATAATTAACAGATTAGTGACCCATCCGATGACGATAAGCGGATTAGCTGTAATCACAACTTTATAACACCTGTTGTAAATGTTAATTAGTTGAGGGTCATAAACTTGTCAGAAACATGAATACGAAAATGCGAAAATATTTTACACATTCCAAATTCAAGTGACATAACTGATTTGAAATACTTTCTTCATTTTGAAAACAGTTTCAGAAATGGCGAAAGTGACAAGCGCTAGCAAAATCACTGGTTTAAGGCACTTTTTTGATCAATTATGGGAGATAATAAGCCACTTCCGGTTAAATCAAAGTCACTTCCAGTGTCAAATAATAACTTACTATATGCTGATTCCAAAAATATATACTTTCTATATACTTTCGTATTGAATAAGGGAGATAAGTTGCTACTTCATGTTAACAAAAGGCCACTTCTGATTGACATTTTCAAGGTTATATGTCCAAAAACCTAATGCAAAAGACCCAATGGCTTTAACATGTATCAATATGACTCTATAGCAAAGGTCAAAATCTAGAGCGTCAAAATTTACCTTTGACCTTGAACTAAATTTCAAGGTCATAAAACAAGGACCTCAAATCAAATGACCCCAAGTCTCCACTATATATGGTAAATGAATTCTATCCCAATACAGCTAATTTTAAGTATTAGAGGGGAGGAAACTCCAATCAAATGTCAATGCACCCTTTTAACCAAAATATATATGTTACTACATGTCGCAACTAACAGTTTAGTAAAAATATTTTGTCAATATCTTATACAGTTTCTGAAAACAAGCAATAAGATGCCAAAAATTTAGAACCTGACATTGACCTTGACCTCATTTTCATTTTGATTGACCAAGGACCTCAATTCAAAAGACCCTAGGTCTCTATAACTTATGGTTTACCAGTTACAATTACATTCCACTTATTTTAAATAAAAAAGGGGAAATAACTCTCATATGGAGTCTCCGGAATGCTTCTGTCAAAATTATTCTTAAGATCCTAAGGATATAACGAGCAAATTGGTGAAATAATTTTATTGTAATCTTTTACAGTTGTGAAGGAGATGCCCACACAAGAAAAACAGTGTTTGGGGAGATAACTCTTATAATAAAAAGTGTTCAGTTAAACAGGGTCAGTTTCAAAAGCGCAATAACTGTTCGATATCACATGCAAAAAATCTAAGCGACATCTTGCGAAGCCACTACACACCCCAAGAAAAAATGTGGCGAAAGAAGAAAATAAAAAAATAATAATCAGAACAAATACAATAGGTCTTTCCACAAAAAAGTGGAAAGACCTAATAAGGCTGTTTACTTTTATCCTAATGATATTTCAGTCATGGTGCAGGGGTTTTTCTGGGTATTTTGGGAAAAAGGACCCTGGCCAGTTTTGGGCATTTTTTACGTGATTTTCAATGAAATTGGGAAAATAACAAATATACCAGATATGAGTTTTAGTGTGTTTAGTTCATTAAAAATTATATTTTTTTGTTAAAATAAAGTAAGAAACTATATGATTGCTATATTTATAATTCTATTTTCTGTTCTTTTTATTTTAAACTGAACAACAAGGCACTCAAGTTTATTTTAGTATCAAAATATCGTAGTTCTTAGAGCACACATGTGATAAAAATTTACAACCTTTTTAATCTTGAAAGACAGTAACACTACAGTTTACATGGTTAATATAATGAATAATTCAGGGATAGAAATAAGATGCATTTTAACTTGCCAAGCAGGTCACACACTTTTTTAAATTCACTTGCTCTTCCAGATTTTTACTGGCCCTTCAAAAATGAGAAGAAATTACCTTTTGGATCTGTAGTTATAATATGTTTGCATTATACATTTTATTGGATTTTGACATGAAATTTTGTGAACTAAAAATAATTTTGAGTTTCTGTATAAAATATTTCCTGTTTCATCTTTCTTTTGGTTTTCAATTCTAGTGTTTATATTGCATAGCTGTATTTTGTAACCTGCCTGGACTTTTTTTTTATTGTATTCGGCCGTCAAACCCAGAATTAACCTTATCCGCTCCCGGAATCTGATCCGGTATTTTAATTGTCTATATTTCCGGTTTATGACAGCCACTGTTTGTCAATGTTGTTTTTGTCAGTCAAATAGGTTTCTACTGGGATTTATACATTACATGGGTGATTTTCAGCATAAAGCTAGCGGTTGAACAAAATGAACATCGCTGTCATGAATAATAAAGATGAAAAAGAATTTTGAAATCGTTTGTAAATTTTGCTCCAAAAATTGGGAAAAATGTAGGGTTTTTGTCATTGGAATGGATCCGAATACCGGACCCTGTGGAATGCTATAAAAATCCATGTGGTGTCTTTAACTTTTAAGCAAAGTGTTATCCTTTACTGGAAAGTTTGCGCCATGACAGAAAATATCTGTAAATCAAAAGTTAATATTTTTAACACTGAACATTGATACACGTTTTGGGGTATAATACCCATAAATGAAGATAGTACCAATTAAAGAGGATCCTTCCCAACCTGTTCAATGCAGATTTATAACATTACAAATTGCAGTGGGATAGACTACCACAGATTTATATTATAATGATTGTCATTTCTCAAAAATAAGAGATGCATAGCTTGTGTTATATAAAGATTTATAAGTAAAACAAATTAGAGACAAAGTTATAAGTGCCTGTGCCAGGCTGTGGCAGAATTCCAAAATTTGCATGTTTGGTATTTTTTCTATCACTCGTCTAATGGTATGCATTTATCAGTTATTCACATACTAATTTGTGTTGGTCATTACCTGATTTTTTTTCGTTTTTCAATTTCAAAATATATTGAAAAGTGATAAATCTTTTAAAGCATATGGTCAACTCTCATGTCTTGTCTGCTCTACTTCCGGTTGCTAAAACTAAAAGTGTGAAATGAAGAAAAATGTCTAAATATTTTAGTATTTCCTGAAATAGAAATAGTTATTATGGAATATTTTAAAATTTTGACAGAAATAATTATAAGAGTTTCGAAAATTTAATAAACTTTGCAAATCAAATAAAAATTAGAAATAGAATTTTAAAATGGTCGGATCGAACGAGCTCTTATTTATACTTTTACTGAAATATCACATGACACGAAGATGGCAGACATCAAGAGTCCTGAAATTTTAAAATGTTACATTCACAGATTCGGCATTTCCTTACCCTTCAAAGATATCATAAGCTTAAAGATTTGTCAGAGTCAAAGATATATTTCAATAGAGAAAGAAAACTCTCTGCTAGAAATCATCAAACTTGACACAAAACAGAGTAATGTGAAACCAGTTGAAATAGAAGGCATAAAACAGTACGGTTATTTTGATAAATCACACGTTTATTTTTGGCTAAGAGGATATTATTTGAGACGGGATGGATCCCATATGCTGATTTTTTTCCGATCAATTATAAAGATAACAGATAAAACAGTTTGGGTGCCTATAAAAAACGAAAACAACACGTTATAAATTTCATGCGTTCGAAGCATAACTTGCCATAAGTGCGAAACAAAATAGACAGGAAACAAAACGAAACAAGAGGAAATATGTGCTAATATGCTAGCTCAGTATTTTCCGTGTTAACATGCTTGCCCATTAATTGTTTCACAGATTACAACGAATATGTTTCAATTGACGTAACCACAATTCTGTCCTCTTTTCCTATAAATTGATGTCACCAAATGAGTACTTGCATGAGCATCATGACAGGTGCCATATGTGGACATACCTATCAACTGACCGTATCCTGTCTGTGACACCCGTAAAAGTAAATTTCACCTCTCACACATGATTTTTTGAATACCCGCCAGGTCGTAAAATAACCGTGGAATTCAGAAAAATGACCTGTTTTCACCCGGATTCTTGAGCCTTTAGACTGATTCATAAGTGATTTTCCTTTAAAATACTGAGTTGAAATGCTGGCAAATTCTTAATTCTTCCTGGACAGGAAGTTCAGCTAGCTGTATTAACTGTCAAATTAAGTGACCCATTAAGTGCATGGCTTTACTTGACAGCTTTGGTGTCAAACACACTGTTAATTAACACCAATAACCTTATCTTAAGGTCATAAATAATTATGTATTTCAAAGCTGTTTGACAAAAAAATTTGAGTTACTCCCCCTTTTTTGCCACCTTTCCCAATATACTCCTTAAATTTATGTTTATTTGTAAAAAGACTAAATCTAAGGCAAATTGAATGCAAATACATAGCAGAATATCACTTTCTATTATTTTACTACTTAGAACAATTAAAAATTAATATTTTGTAAATAATTTTTTCATCTGTCTGTACTTCCTTTAAATGCTATTAAATTTTGAATTATATTTTCTAATATCCCTGTCTGATATAACATGTGGCTTGTGGATTGGTTTAAAACTATGAATGAATAAGATGAAAAAAATTATGAATGAAACATAAAGAGGGGTATGGCTTGGCTTGAATTGATGTAGTATAATACATTCATAGTAATGGCTTATAAATGCAATGAAAAAATAAAATAAAAATTAAAGTTTGAAATTATTTTCAATTAATACTTTACCATGTGAACACGTCATTTGAAATATAAAAAAAATGTCCCCTAAATACTTAAATTCAGCTGAAAAAAGTTTGTATGCGTTATGACCTAAGATTTTCTTCTTCAATGCAGGTCATGACCTGCATTTTCATTTTCATAAGTTGACAGGTATGCATGTGGAGCAGAATCTTCTTACCCTTCCAGAGTACCTTAGATCACCCCCTGGTTTTGGTGCATGGGTTCACATCAAGTTCTTGTTATTTAGTCTAGTTTTCCATTTTGTGGTTAACTGCCTGAGTGGTCTCGTGGTGGCATGTTTATCTCAATTGCTGGAGGTCGGTGGTTAGAAACCAGACCATGTCATAGTCAAGCCATAACTTGAACACTGTTATTTGCTGCTGCTATTTAGGCATAAGAGAAACAACTGGTCTGTTCAGTTTTGAATGTGCTTCAAGCTTATGAAGTAGCATGTTTAAAATTCCACTCAGCATTTCTGTCTTGTACAAAACAGGGTTTATATTCAAAACCCTTTAGGAGTTAAAATTTGATTTTATGGGGGCTAAGATGAAATTTGAAAAAATAGGCAGGACAGGAGTTTTGAGTTAAAAAAAAGGCAGGACAGGAGTTTTGAGTTAAAAAAAGGCAGGATGAGACACTTTGCAAAAAAAAAAAGGCAGGATGACAATTTATGTAGAAAAAGTCAGGATAAACTAAAACAAAAAGGCAGGACCGAATAGAGTGAAAAATAAAAAGGCAGGACAGAGATTACAACTAAAAAAATAGGCAGGACAAAATTTTTCATCCTAGCCCCCATAAAAATCAAATGGCAGCTCCTTAACATGTTCTCATCCATTATATGCATGTAATATTTGCCACTGGACGTTAAACATTAGTTCATCAGCATCATCCAAATGGTTCTTTCGTTCTGTTTTTTTAATAACATAAACAATTTCTTTTTATTTCTTTAACTTCCCATTCTAAAAATTGAATTTGGCAATCTTGAGTACATGTTTTCTTTTACATGTATGTGCAATTGTAAATAAATTACGCCTGCCATATTTTTATACATGGAATTTACATACAAGACACAAATTTTTTTTTTCTAAAGTCGAAACAATCTAGTGAAAATAACATATTTATCCCAAAATTAAAGTCTTTTATTATCAATATTTCTGGTATACAGTACATTTTAAGTCTTGCTCCTATAAATGTCCCTATGGGACAAGAAGTCCGACTAGTCGGACATCTGCAAGACTGTAATTAACCCTGCAGTTATATTACCTATGTAATACCTTGCTGGAAGGTCGTAAATTAATCTGTAGCTGTGATTGGTAAATTTGTAATCTTACCTGTAAATTTTAAACATTTTTGGATGATATAATCCTGTAACATATTTCACTGTTTCAATAGATAAAATTACGGATAAAAATTATGGCCCAATATTTTTATTTATAAGCTATGAACATCGAAATTGAGTATTTCAACTTAGCTAAATATTTCAACATGCTAGATATTAGTCATGTACAAATCCAATGAAATCAATTGTAATTTACTAAAAACAGAAATTAATCAGTTTTAAAAAATAAACTTTTATTTTTCTTCCGATACAACGTTCCCCGTAAGAGCCTCTACATTTATTTTCTCATGTCAATCATTGCTGGAATTTGACCCCGGTCAACCAAATCAATTGTTGAAATGTTACTCTGTGAAATGAAATTGTACATATTTTATCATATTTATATTTGAATTGTATAAAAATGATAAGCAAGTTAACAACTGACAAACGGTATTTTCATGAAATGATATTTCGCATTGGAGGAGATCCATGAAATTCATTGATAAAACATTTGCTTTTTTTCCCGAAGAGCCTTATCAAAAATTTATTCTTCTCTATCAATTGTTACACTCATTTGACCCTGGTCATTTAAATCTCTCGTGTTTACCGTTAAATCATTTCCCGCCAATCTTAGCTCGTGCAGTTGGCAGGTTTTTGTAAAATGTCAGCCAATTCTAACATTTTTATAAAATGATTGATGTAGGTCAAGTTCATTTTATGAATCAATCAAGTGGTTTTAAATGATATACTGATTAATTGAATTTATTGAAATATATGTTTCTTAATGTTTACAATGCCATTAACATGCGTTTTATTTATTCCTTTCTTTTTCATTCGTTTAATAATTTACCAAATAACGACTTTATTTGCAATTGTGTCAAATTATTGCATATCCGATTTGAACGGTATTAATGGATTGTAATGCAGGATTAATTTTATGGCTTCTCACCAACGTGATAAAGAATACTTTTAATTTGAAATGTAACTTAATGAAAGGAAATTATACTTATTTGAATTGTATAAACAATATTGAAAATTGCATCTTTTTCCGGAAATATACGGCGCTTATGAAGATAATGAAACATACATGTAGCAATTACTCATTTTAATAAAAGAGTGGCCTTTTCTTTTGGAAATATTTTTCATGTGTCATCGATTTTAAAAGAATAAATAAGCTATAAATATAAGAATAATTAAATCTTAATTATAGTTATAAATATATATATACAATATATGAAAAGAACTATAATTGTTATCAGTAGCATCGTTATTCTCGAAATCCAAGCGACTTTTGTCACTTCACAGGAGAGAGCGAAAAAAAAGATCACTAGTACACATTGTTTGAAATGAAATTCACCTATTTACTATCGAAAATCAATACAACTACGATGTAGGTGTTCTGCATCCGTCATAAATAAATTACATGGGGAATGACGACTTGTGTCAATTTATCACCTTTGGTTTTATCTCTACATATATTGTATGCTATTTTAGAATTGAAGGATCAGAAATAAGTACATATTTAATTAAAAGTTATTTCTCCATTTGTAAACTGTAATTTATTTTCATTAATACAAACGGACCTAAATAAGTTTTCATATTAATTATTTACACAACATGCACAAGTCAATGTATATGTCCATCCCGGTTATAAAATTTTGATTGACATCGTTTAAATATATAATACCTATGGCTGATTGATTTACCACTATAGAAATGTATTAAAATCAGAAAAATCTTTTAATCCAATATTTGAGTTGAAATTTATTGTCTCTAATTGTCGGCACCCATGACATAAATGGTTTGCCGCAATGCATATCGATGTTTCCCACAGTTATAGTATTTATAGATTGTAACAAACTTTTGGAGCACATGTTTTATTGCAGAATTTCTTGAAATATTTTATGGACACAATTTATTATGCACTTTCCGTAATATGAATGAGCAAAAAGAAACGTTTATATTATTGATATATATATAAACGTAAAAAGACAATGTACATGTAACATTATATGCACGCTTCTCTGCGTGACAGTGAAAATAATTTATTCTTATTTTTATAAATAAATGGTTGAAAACAATGTATTTATCCTTATTTTTATAAATAAATGATTAATTATATAGTACAAATTGTAAAAAAGTTATTTCAAGATTGAAAGATAATGCTAACAACAGAAACGACAAAAACAAATTATTACACGAGTATGAAGTAGAAACTAAAATTTATTGTAAGAAGTTACATCTTTATAATTTTGTCAATTGCATCCGACAAGATAATTATCATGTATTAATCCATTTACTGGTCAACACAGGTAGATAAAAGTGTTCTACTGTAACAGACCGATAAACGCGTGCTGTCTTCAGTGGCGGTTAAGGATGAAAGGGTTAATGTAGTAGCAGTACCTGTCAATCATTTAATTTATGACTGTCGGACATATGTCCGAGATGAGATCTGGGACATGTCAGATGTCCGACTATCGTCGTAGTAAGACTCAAAATGTACTGTACATATACATGGTATAAGATCATTTCTGTTGTTAAATAATCTAAAACATGTAAATCTGTTCCATTAGTATTTTAAGAATTTTCAGTACTTGTATTTAGATACATGTAGAGTTCAATCTACCTTTTTTCAAATTACGGTAATTTGCAAAAGGTAATAACTATTTCTAGCTCAACCACTTACAGGTGGCTACATATCTACTTCTCAAGGAAAGCAATCCTGTCACACTGAAGTAAAACATATTGGATTGGAACTTAACAACTGTTACTATAAAAGGCATAAAATAAAACTTATTAGATTTGTACTAAACACAAAAGAATGAAATAAGTTAGATATAATTGGCAAAATAGCAATATTGTTAAATGCAAACATTGTGACTTGTGTGATAACAAGCTATTCTCTTAGAATTTTGATCACCATTTCAGCTTGTCAATTTAAAAAAAAGTCACTGGTCCCTATAAATCTTAATTAAAATAGTGCTATTCCCGATTTATAAGATTTATCATTATAAAAATATGACATTTAAAAGCACAAAGCATCTCCAACCTTTCATACATTGATGTTTAATTTTTTAGTACAATAATAATATTAACATGTCTACTTTTTGTTCAGAATTGTATGGAACACAGACCATTCCAACACAGTAGAAGGAAGTTTTGTTTGTCTGAAACAAGATGGTAGTTTGTTATGTTACAATCAGCATACAGATATTGCCCTTCAACAGAATATTAATGAAGTCATTGTGCAAGGTATATGTGAATTATCATTCTGTAATAAGATGATTTAGTTATAGATTCTCAACATGCACATCTTCGCTAGCCAAGGATTACAATTCAGTCCACTTTCTCCAGAAGAGAGGAGTCGACTCAGTTGTAATCCTTGACCTTAAGGATGTACACCTCTGAGGAGCCAAAATTTCTAGAATTAAACATTTTTCTTTACCTGATTTTTGGGTTCATATGATTGTAAAAAATAATTGGTGAAGAAAAAATTATATGGTGGTGCACTTCTTTTTTCGCTACGGCCCTTTGAAAGTACCCAATTTTGATGACTTTCCCATTTTTCATCAATTTTTACCCATTTTTGGTCTATTATCATGAAAAAAATCACAATTCTACAATTAAACTTTTTTCATACTTTCAATAAAGATGAAGTGGACCAATCCGAATAAATTTAACTTAAAAAACTATAGGTAGGTGTTAATATAAGAAAGTTTTATCATATTTTGATGCTTTTCGAGTCAAATTGACCATGCTGTCAATTTTGTAAATTTGGGATTTTTCTCTGTTTTAAAACAAAATGCATATTCTTTCAACTTCTTTGCTATAAATGATTGAAAAAATACATATCGAAGAAATTTGAAAAGAAAAAGTGATATGGGATGTACATGTTTCTGGTGAAATCTTTTTTGTACCCTCACCCATTTTCTCAAAATTTTGGATAAAAGACTGACTTGATTGGTGATAAAATTTGAAAATTTATTACTCAAAACTACTTATTGTAAATACACAATTTTTTCACAGAGTTAAGTTTGAATATAACATTTTTAAATTCATTGATATTTTCCACTTGTATCACATGTTTTGGAAATAATTCCAGAACGAGATTTCAACGAGACTAAAATGTCAGAAGAAAACATCCTTAAGAAATACACCTGTATGCAAAATTTTGGACTTTTTTTTATAGACTTGGATAAATGATGTAACTAATGAAGAATATTTGCTTCTTTCCTGTTTGTGATGTTTTTTGTCTTTTGATAAGATTAAAGATAGATTTTCAACTGTAATTAAAATTATTTATGCTTTTTCTATAAGGTTGAAATTGTAGCTATACAGTTTTCTCCTGAGAAATTTCTTATATCATCTTGGTGAACAGGAAATTATGAAATACCATCTTGTTTCTAGAAACTATAGCATCACATTCATAACACTTTCTATAAGAAACTAATTTCAGATAGCATCACATTCTAGCAATATAGCATCACATTACCATGATGCTAAAAGGCCCTGGGGAGAACACTGTATATAGTTTATTTCTAATTTTCTGAAATTGAATTAACAGTTTATTGATAAAACATAGACTAATTTAGTCAATATGTGTGTTAAAAAAAATGAATAATGTTTTGATTCCAAATTCTACTAACTATGAAATGTAGCTAGGGAGAAAATAAATCATTTCAAAAAGCTTTATACTTGAATGATGAAATAGAATCATAGAAACACTATATTATTTTTATTTATACATGTATGGAAGAAGCACTTTAAGAATTTTTTTTTTTTTTTTGCAGAAGGCAAAATTGATTTCAAAGACTTCAAATTAGCCAGTTACTATGGAAACCACCTAATTGTGAAAATAAAAGATGAATTGGTTGTTATGGAGATACAGCAAGCGGGATATAAAGTTGTGACATCCATTGTTATACCTAATAATCCAATAGCACACAATGTTTATGATATTCTGACTGACTTTGTAGCAGTGTTTGATTGTGAAACAACAATTATTAGTATCCTTATGTAGTAAGAAATCAGATATGATTGAAAGATACAAATTTAATGATGTAAAATAATAGGGTGACTGACTGCCTTTTTTTTAAAATACATCCTTCAAAGTTGTTTTCTAGGTGAAAAAAACCCTCAAAACATTGAAATAAGCGTAACTTCATTGCATTGCAAGTCGTAAAAAGTAGACTTATTGACGTTTTTCACTACCAACTAGGTAACACATCATGAACGAAGTGGTGACCCCATGATCTTATTTTATATCAATCAAACAGAAATTTATATAATAACAACATGTCAACTTTTAGGAAAAATGTATGTATGGTTTTAGAAATTTTATGATTTTAAGACAAAATTAAGAATGTTTTTCGTCAATTTTATGTGCTTTCTATACAAAAGTTCACCTCATTCAGTTATATTTCAGAAAAAAGAAGATAAATGTACTTTTTTTTTAATTTTAAGTTTAAGTATAAATCTGTGACATGACCAATTTTCTTTTACTTGACCTTTAGATAATTATTTTAAAAAATATGATTCTGTTGCTACCACATCATGCAAGTTTTAAGAACAGTAACATTTGGTGACATTGCATTTAAATGTCCTTTATTTTTTTCTGATTTTATGTTTTTAAAATGAAATAAACAAAAAACCTGTTAGTTTGATTTGATGCATTGTTATTTGATGTACAATTTTGTACATTGAAAAAACATGATTATAAATTAAATTGTTTAAGGAAGAATTTTAGATTAAACATCCTTAACTTCCACAGCATTATACAATATAACCAATGGAGATATTGTAGCTACTGTTAACCTATCAAGGACAAATATTGAAACAGACAGAATGTTGTCATGGCGATTTACTCCAGATCTTAAATATTTGGTTGTCATGGAAAATACATTAACAGTCACATCTATTAACCTTGAGAACTATATTCAACAATTTCCATCATGTGTAACCAGAACAAAACTAAAAGATCTCCAGTTTTCAAATAATGAAGTTCTGAACACTATTCATGTTGGGGATTCCACTTGGAGGAGAAAACTCTTAACCATTCATGATCAGAACTCAAAACTACCAACTAAGCCATGGTATACTGAACACAAATCCAACAGTTCAAGTTCAAATACAAAACCTCAGACAGCTAGGTGGAGAGTATCTGGTTTTTGGAAGGAAAGTAGAACAAAGTCACAAAATACCATAGCTAATCTAGAAGGCGATAAGAAAATACACCTTCCTGCTACGTTACAAGGAATGAACATTGTTGATATTGTGAGTGGAAAGTTTTCTGTCTCTTTACATTTACAGTCACCAAAAGAAAATGTGATATGTGTATGTGATATACAGAAACGGACCTATAACATACAAAGGTAAACCTGACTAGTATCTCCACAACACAATAAGGCCAACTTATGGGAAACTCAAAATTTGTTGGCACAGTATAGTTGAAAATAAATGATATTATTAAAGTAACTTACTATATATTTGTTATTAGAAAATGTCTCATAACTTAGAAGTAAATTTGGAAATTATGTTGCTTTTCAGCATTAATCAAAATTAGAAATTCATGCAGCTGTGAAAATTGCATATCACAGCTGTGTGAAGTCAAATACCTTGACCCAGGCTTATCACTGACATGATAATGTTTGAAGTGAAGTTGATAATAGGTTAGCACTCACAAACATGTTTAATCCTGCTGCATTCATTAAGTGCCTGTCCCAAGTCAGGAGGTTGTAATTCAGTGGTCATCATTGGTTGCTGCCTGTCATATTTGTTTAACGTTTATAAATGCCATTAAATGAAAATTATAAAGAATGTTCGAAAATGAAAAAAAAACTTTTATATGTATGTATGTATTCATTTTCAATTCAGATTTCTTATTTTGTAGACTTCCTGTTAACTGTTTTGTGATGTTGTCAATACAGTCACAATTTCCACATCTAGTTGCAATGGAAACTCATCTGACTTGTATTATTCCATGTATAGAACAAGAAGAATTTGTGAGCATGGTAATGTTTGTTTGACTTTGATTTTTCTTTTGTGGTAGGATATAGTGGAATATAAAAAAAGGATATTAAAGTGCCTATTGTAACCTTAAGTCATTACACTTAGATAAGTAACAAACTGTAATACACTATATTAAACATTAAAACTGCATTATCTTTTGTAAATCATACATCAGAGGCACTCTACTGGTTAAGATGTTGATTAATTGCTACGATTATTTGAAATGATCATGGTAAAAAAGAGGCAAAAGATACCAAAAGGACATTCAAACTCATAAATTGAAAAACAAACTGACAACGCCATGGCTAAATACCATCAAAAGACAAACAACAGTATACAAAGATTTCGTACTTACATTGC
Organism: Mytilus coruscus; assembly: GCA_017311375.1. NCBI lineage: Eukaryota > Metazoa > Mollusca > Bivalvia > Mytilida > Mytilidae > Mytilus > Mytilus coruscus. The sequence continues at coordinate 48,314,753 of CM029601.1, forward strand.
AAAATTGCTCATTTTCATTTCCTATGAAGTGAAAATAAAATGAATATATATGAAATTTATTGTGAATTTGGTTGAATCTGCTGCAGTTATATGAATCAATAATTATTAGTAATAATTTTCACATGAAGTTGATGTTTGTTTTCACAAACACCTACCAATCCACTATTTAGCCATAGTCTTGTACATAGTACTTGTACAGAAACTTAAAAAAATTTCTCATATGTGTATGTTGGAAACTGAGGAAAACTCTTATTTTCTTTAAATAAGGTATTAGATGTATTGTATATAATACAAGGTTTTATTTGTTATTTTGAATTTGTTATTACAGAAATAAATTTAGGTACCGGTACATTATTTGTCCCTGAATAAGTTGAATAGAAAAAGCATATGAAAAATTTATTGGTCATTTTTAATATTGTTGATTGATTGGTTGGTGATTGCTTTACACCATATCAGTGCAAAAGGCTATATTCTGGTGAAAGACAACTTTTTTTCAGTATTTTGAATTTGGATGAAAGAAATAACATAAGGTTATAAATTCATTAGTCCATGTCAGCTTGACAACACACATACTAATAAGTTAGTTCTTTAATTTCACCTTTAAATTAGGCAAAATAGAATAACTTGTATGGTGTTTTTTTTTACTTATATAGATGATGGCTTATGCTGGAGCATCTGTAGCTGATGTCCTGTGTCATATCAATAAATGGGGCAGATGCTCCTTACCATTGCACACCTTAGAAATAGGTGTAAAACACAGGCAACTCGATACTGTAGTCTTCTTTCTTAAAAGTAAAGAAAATTGTAAGTAAATCTCTGCATGCTTAAAAGTAAAAATGAAGTTAATTTATCCTAAAAGTAAGGAAACCTATTAAAAAAAACCAATCAAGACCTATTTGAGAGTTACCATCTATTCTATATATTTTTTCACGAATTTATTGTATCAGAACTAAATCTTGATTTTGTTTAGTAAGAAAAAGACCAGAGTTTCTGAAAGTGGAAAAATGGAAAAGTTCATGACATTTCAATTATTATAGATATACAATGTTTTTGTTTTCTTTTCAGTATTTTCCTCTACAAAATCATTTGTGACATCACCAGCTTCCCCACCTGTGGCCTCTCCATCCTGGTCATTCAGTTCTAACCACTATGACAACGTTATACAGTTACAACCAGCTTTAGAATTGTTAATACAATCTATATCAGATAACCTTACAGATTCTCAGTCACAGGTACAGGAAACACACTGATACATACAGAATCTACCACTACATCAAGTGTGATACTTTATTTATCCACTTGAGGTAGTTAAATTTTCAAGTTTTAAACATGAGGCTGGCCGAGCGTTTTAAATATGTAAAATTTAACTGTCGAGAGTGGATAAATATTGTATTGCACGAGATTTGGTGGTGGAATCTGTTTCTGTAATAGTTTTATACGATATTCAGACAATCTTAATCCTCTTTTTGAATGATCTTTCTATGTGATGTCATCTGGCAAGGTCGCCTTTTTTCATGATGTCACAATACGAAATTCAGAGAAAAGCAAGAAAAAATGATGTCATAATCAAATTTTGAGAACTGAGATGAAATGAACCACACGTTAAATTAAATAAAAATAATCAACAGGTCAGGAAAAAGATAAATCATGTAAGATTTAGAGAAACACATATAAAGATAAATGATATCCATCATATTATATAAAAATAAAAGATGTGGTATGATTGCCAATGATACAACTGTCAACCAGTGTTAAAATGACGTAGATAAAAGCAATATAGGTCACTGTACAGCCTTCAATATTAGTTTATTGTTTTAAAGAGATTAAATATGTGATTGTCATAATGTAAGGCTAATGAGTAGTGTTTTCAAAAGTGAAAACTATTTTATATTTTTGTTTAAACTGAAAGCTCCATTGATTGACACAAAGCTTGAATTTGAAGATATTGTTATCTATGGAAAAGCTACTTTCTAGTATATATGTTTTTTTAGGGGCCAGCTTAAGGATGCCTCCGGGTGCGGGAATTTCTCGCTGCATTGAAGACCCATTGGTGACCTTCTGTTGTTGTCTGTTCTGTGGTCGGGTTGTTGTCTCTTTGACACATTCCCCATGTCCATTCTCAATTTTATTTCTCCATTTGTTAGGCAATAATAACATATTTCAATTTCTATGTCGATATCAAAAGATTCGTATTTCTGGACAGGAGGTTCAAAAGTATGTATGCTCATAGACAGACAGACAGTTTGACGAATTTGAACTGCAGTCATACATACTAATGTATGTACATGTATGTGATGAGGTACATTGTGACATGCATTAAAGGTAACACATATGAATTGAGTTTCTCATACGTTTTTTATATCAACTATCTTGAATTCATATCAGGAATGAAAAAAAAACACGTTTAGATTAATGTGAATGAATCCATAAACAAAAATTGATCAAAATAAATGTCTATATTCTATATTAAAAATATTTAAACTGTTATCAAACATTTGATTACTGTAAATTCACAAATTTTGCATGCATTTATTATTGGGATTTTTGAAAAGTGAACAAAAATGTGAGATTGATTATTGCAATTGCAGGAAATGCAGTATACAGATAATGCTATCAAAATTATAAATGTAAGATTTTATTTTTTCAAAACCTATCCTGTCACCTTTTTTGCAATAATGAAAAGATCTCAAAAATCAGAATTTACCGTATTATATTCACAGGTACTTATTGGTGTCTTTGATTCATTGTAGGATTTTGTCAAAAGATTATCAGATATAACACTAGAGTTTCTCTATGGCTTACTTAGTGATGCTTTAGATGTACAGGAATCTGTGAAATATAAAATGAATAATGAATCAGAAATAGAAGACATGAAGAAATCAATAGATGTAATACTGGAAGATATAGCAGACATCAGGCAGTGTCTAAGACAAATAGAAAGAGAAAAAAGTTGAAAGATGGAAAGGTGGAAGTGAAAAGAGTACCTGAGACAGGACATGATGCTTTAGAAAACAAAACTGTTGATGTAAGAGATATAGAAAAAATATTAGAAATATTAAAATAGAATTTATTAATATAAGAAATAACAAGACATTTAGAAATATTTTACAAGAAGTGTATTTGAGATGAAAGTTGAAAAATAAAGAGAAACATAGGAAGGTCTGGGTGGGGTTACAGAAAATAGAATAATGGGCAAAAATAATGAAAAATAGGGAATAATGGACAAAAAAAAATTTAAGAATATAGAAATGAAAACCCCTCCCCAATCCAGACCTCACAAAGAGGTTGCTGGTAAAAAATTCTCCATTTGAACACATGACTTTTTGGTCTGGATGGATTGATTGTGAGAAAAAAAAGAACAGTGGAACATCAATAAGAAAAATAAAAGTTAAGTACACTAGAAATTCCATTAGTATTATTTGTTTAGAACACAGTAATGTTAAGAATTAAAAATAGTTCATGATTATTATATTTCTTGATCCTCATTGTACATTAAAACAAATAAGTTTTATGCTTTGATAGATAATATTTAACCTTTATGATAACCATTTATACTTTTCACAGGAAATAATACAAGATGCAGTATTATCCAACACTATTCCAACTGTGCAAGCCAGTCTTCTAGGAAAGGGAGATAACTCTAAGGCTGATATTAATCATATAACAAACAGCAGTATTGTAAGAGCAGTGAAATATCTGTGGGAGAAACAATCTAAACCTGCTATTGCCATTTTGTCTAACTTGGTAATATTTTTTAAAAGATGATTCTAACAGTCAATGTACATATAAAAAGATATAAGATTTTGAATCTAATACACTTTCAAATTATTGATTTCAATGATGCACAGAAATATTTTTAATCTTGTATAATTTTAATGCACAGAAAATATTTTTGTCTAGAATTCTGCATAACTGAGTGAAGTGTGTCAATCAAATTTTCAGGTTAGTTTTCTAAAAATTCAAGTTAAAGATATTACCAGGAAAGTGGTCAAAATGACCAGGTATGCAATAAGAAATATGTAGGGTACAACTTTAAAATAAATTTACCAACAAATTCATGAGATTGCTTGCTTTCATTTTAGGGTTTGAATGTGAATAGTAAGTTATGGGAAGTGGCTGCCATTTGTGAAGACAGGACAATACGTAACTTCATTATTGAAGAGCTTACTGGTAGAAAATGTTTGACAGAGGAACAAATGGAAATTGTTAAATATGTAACAGAATTAGAAAAGAAATATCCATCATCTTCATTCAGTTCTGCTGTGAAAGATGCTAGAAAACAAGAAGTCCCATTAGACAGGTAATAGTTTATTTATATATAAGCACCAAATATTTGGTTTTGAAGTCTAAAAATATCAAATCAAGAACAAGCTGTACATTTTCTTTGTTTAAATATATTTACCACAACATTTGAACCCCAAGGGTCACTAGAGTATAGAAATATGGTTACCCTTAATTCCATTTTGCAGTAATACCCAAGTCTGTTTGGCTTTACTAGAGCCATGTTTGGTTAGAATGGGGATCATAAACTCAGTTCCCGTGTTGATAGAGTGTTACATTATATGCATCTTTAAGAACTTTGCAATATGTCTTATGGGATCAATAAGATGACTAGTTATAAGGTCAAATGTATGCCCCTATCCAACATTCCCCCTTTTCTCAAGTGGCATCCCTTATTTCCTGGCCGATACCAGTCTACCCAACTTGCAGTGTCAACTTGTTTGGTGTCTTTTGGGGATTTTGTAAGGAAAATGCATCAAATATTTGTTTCTTGACATTATGAAAATAACATTCAATCAATTACAAAATTTGTATTATTTGTATAAATTAGGAGGAGTCAAAATTGAATGAAAATTATATTTTTTATTACATGTACTTCTTTTCATTAGGTTAGAGAATATATTTTTGTCCTGTGTATTTTCTATTACATGTAAATCTTTTCAATAGGTTAGAGAATATATTTTTGTCCTTTGGTGCCTCTCCTGAGTATGATTTATCATCAGAATGTGGTGATTTATCTGCTACGGTCTCAGAAGACCATCAGAATACAGGAAAATACAGCCATGTGTTGTTAGACTGGGTACAAAATGGGATCCAGATACTAAGGACCTAGTCATTATGGAAGAAGGTAATTGTTCTTTTTACTCAAAATAAGACTTTTGTTTCATTTATTTTAAGTTACAGAATTGGTATTATATTTTCAATAAAATATTTCATGCTGAAGTCAGTTCACAATTCTTTTATCTGTGTAAACTATAAAAAACTAATTAATTAGTAAGGACACAACTATATCAAGTGAACTGTTTGAAAAATGTTATAACATGTCACTGTTTAAAAATGTTACTTTTTAAACAAGAAGGTGCATGTGATGTACACCCTATATCCCCACTTGTTATAAAACTCTGATATGAAATTAAACTCACAGTGCATATAACGGAAATTCAAATAACCATGAAAGAGGAAGTGACTACCTGACTGATCTTAAAATCTCTTACAAGATAAAACATCACACTATAAAGTTTTAAATCAAATATCAAATAGTTCCATTATATAAAAGCTGAGTAACATGTAACAAAAAATTTGTTGCATTATGGGTAAAATAGAGAATTGAAAGCATGATCAAGCATGAAATGACTGCCTAGCTGATCTGAAAATTGCTATTAAACAAGGAACAATTCAGCAGATCTAATATTTTGATCCTTCCTTCGTACATAATTGTATGAGAGTATTGTGGAACAAAAGTTACAAACCAAAAAACTAGGTCATTACTTATACCACCTACTCCATGAGTGGTGGTATGAAATATTATAAGAGTTCTACTTTTTCAAATATTACTTGGAGTGTTAATGCTTTTAAAACAGTATTACTTGAATGTTTAAAAAATGTTTTTAAAAAAAATTATGGGAGTGAAAGTGTTTAAAAAATGTTAATGATATGTTATGAATCTTTTTAAAAAGTGATATCTGCTCTTTTCAGATACAAAAGAAGTCAAACTTGTACATTTGAGATATCTTTTACGGTATAACAAATTAGAAAAGCTGTTGTTATGGATACAAAAAGCTGTTGAAAAAGACTTTCCAATAATGCATCAGTTACTTGAACATTTGGATGAGTGCACATCATATATCAAACTAGTCATTACTGAAGCATGTGCAAGGTTTGTTGCTGTATGTCACAATGCTATAACATGTATTTAAATATGATAATAAATTTAGAATTTATAGATACCTCCACCTTCATGTGGTTTCATTACTTGAACATCTATGAAAATTGAAATTATAAAGTGCATTGGTGATTAATTTCTAAATGCATACAAAGACTCAAAAAAAATATAATTTTATTCAGCATCCATTCAAGACTGGTTCCATAGAAATAGTCAGCACTCTTCTGTCTGTCTCAGAATATATTGAAGTTTCGGAGGAACTTAGTTCAATTGTTCTGATATTTGATAATTTGCTATTGTATCATGGGCAGAATTATCTCTTCTACAGGATTTAATATGATTTGGACTAAATATGAAATTAACAAAAATACCCAACTTCAAGGAAAATTCAAAACGGAAAGTCCCTTATCAAATGGCAAAATTAAAAGCTCAAACACATCAAACGAATGGAAAACAACTGTCATATTCCTGACTTGGTACAGGCATTTCCTTAAGAAGAAAACGGTGGATTAAAGCTGGTATTATAGCTTGCTAAACCTCTCACTTGTATAACAGTTGCATAAAATTCCCAAGACAGTCTTTGGTCTTTCACAAATTATTTGCATTTTGTATAAACTTCTGTTCTGAGGTACAATGTACCTTGAAAGACTCTTCCCATATGAACATATAGCATAAGTGATGCCCAAAGTGATATTTTATTTTATTTTAATTCAATGTCAATTTTGACTGAATATTCAGTAAATTAAATGTTAGGAATATGTTTTAGCCAATCTGTACCCAACTTTATAAGCATTTTTTTACATGTTGTAGGAAAGGTGTATTTTTGAAAACTGAGGAATTCAACACCCTAGTTTCTGACTTAAGATTAGTAGGAGGAGCTTTGGAACTGCCACACCCACTCAGTAACAGTACATTGGAAGAATTAGATAACTTTCACAGAGACTTCATACAGTATTGTGTAAAGAACAACCTACCTACTGTTGTGTGGCAATACTGTACTACACATAAGTAAGATTCACAGCTTCTAGATCTACAACTGAATTATAATTTTGGATAAAGATATTTATACCCCAACTCTAAAAGTGGGGAATATATAATACATTGACATTGTCAGTCTGTCTGTCCATATGTCCATTCCTTTGTCCAACAAATATTTCTATCACACTTTTCTCCTGTACTGGTGAACAGAATGACTTTAAATTTAGTCAGAAGTTTCACAGTTATTAGTTATAAGGTGTTAGCACTTTTTAGATCTGTCTGACAATAACTTCCTATTTGCTGATACTTTGAATGTTTTCAATATGATGAATCAAGTTAAAATTGTTCGGTACAATTTTTCTCAAGTACAACTGAACATAACAATTTTATATTTGGTCAGCAGCTTGATATTGATAAGATATAATGTGTGAGCACTTTTCATATCTGTCATACACCAACTATGTGTTTGCAGATACCGTGGTACTTTAAATTTTTCAGTATGAAGAATGAACATTAAATTTTTCTTCACACTTTTCTCAAGTCCTACTGAATAGTGAACAGTGATGAGTTGTAACGTATATGCACCTTTAGGGTCTGTTAGACTCCAATTTCCAGTATTTGATACTTTCAATAACAAGTGAGAGTACTATGCTTAGCTCGACAACACATGCATTCTTGTTAAATTAAAGTGTGTTGTTTTCTTCTTAATAATTATTTCTTATATCATTTAGTCTTGATGCACATCTACTTAATAATTGATCTGAACTAAGCCAAGAATGAATATGAAATGGGTCATATTAACTAATTAACATTAAACACCATTTAATAGGTTACTGTGGATCCATTGTAATATTTGTTGGTTACCAGTTTTTGCTGATTGTCTTGGCATAGGTAATCCATGGTAATCCATTATTTCAAATGTTCAGCAAAATATAAATTTTCTGTAGGCTTGTAATTAGACCACAAAATCAAATGTCCATGGAAGTACAATTTTTCCTTAATCCATGAACATTAGTACCAACGAAAATAAAGGAATCCATAGTAACAAAATTAGAATATCTGAGAATAAGAAATAATAACGTTTGAGCTGTGTCGGATAGAAATCGACCTTATGCAAGTGCACGTGAACATGTACTAGTGTAAGACCTTGATTGATTTTGGAACATTCAAATACAACATAAAAGATGAATTTTGGTCTGTGTTGTAAGATTCTTATATCAATTCAGTTTTCAAACATTTACAGACTCTGCATAGAGATTTTTTCAACCGAAATAGCTTTGCAGATGTATTAATATTCATTTGCATAAGGTCGATTTCTATCATGCGCAGCTCATGTATATAAATTATATGTAAAACTATTTTAAAGACTTGTGATTATAATCAGTGTTTATACTGTATAAATTTTTAGGTTATCTTATAGTTGGTTAAAGAAATTTATACAGAGTAATGAAGAGTGTTGTTGGCTGTCTATGTTAGCATCAATGTATAGGCTTAGACATAAACCAAATGGTAAATATATAAACAAGATCAACCTGAAAATGTTTCAATTTGTTGGATTTAATTCTTAACTTATAAATAAAATGAAAATTTATTATAATGGAAAAAATGGATGCACTAAAAAACAGTACAAATTTAAGTCAAACAAGTAAAACTATAAAGCACCTTGAAAAATAAAGCATAAATATCTTACCGATTACAAAAAGTTTGATTCCTTTCTTTAGAAAATTAAGTAGCCATCCCGTGTACGTTACTTTATAGATTGTTCTGCCATGGTTGATGCAAGCATCAGTAATGGACAACTTATATGGTCTTTAAATAAACCTGAAATTGGAGAAATCATGAAGAATGGGAAAGTCCTAACTGCCATGGCAACAGTAATGTATTCAGAGAATAAATTGCAACAGGTATTAAACGGTATATAAATTACATTGCTGAATTCAAGAAAGTCAGAGATGGAAGCCTATAATTTATTTTTCATTTTGTTAAGTTTTGAATGATTTTTTAATGAACTAAGAAAATGTAATTCTTATTAATGACAAAATGGAGGTTAAGTTTTTATTGACAAATTTCACTTTTGTTGTTCAGGAGTTATGGCCCTTTATTGCTTTAACAAAACACTTATAAATGTAATAATATCTTGTGTTGTTTCATTTTGACAGCCTTTTGTTTTTAGCTTAAGTCAGGTTATTGTTTTTCTCTTATGAACTGCTTCACATTTTGTCATGCCAGGGCAATTTATAGCTTACGATATGGTGTGTTTTGCTATTTTTTAAAGCCCATACAGTGTCCTATAGTTGTTTACATCCTGGTCCTTTGGTCTCTGGTAGAAAGTTGTCTCATTGCCAATCATGCCACATGTTCTTGTATTTTAGTACAAGGCACAAATATATTTCTGTTCTGCAAAGATAAAATTAAGTCCTGCTTTTCACCAAAAAATTATAATAAATATTTTTATTATGCAAAAGAAGATCTTTTTGATTTCCATATGGGATTTTATGTTTTATTTTATTGACATTTACCCCATATTTCCTTTACCAGCACTTACATTCTTCTTCAGATTGTAGGAGACCAGAACAGTTCTCCAGCAATTCCAGGAATTGAGAATACAGAGCTTGAGAAAGCATTACAGATATTCCCAAAACTTCATTCTGCTTTATTCCCAGCACTGACCAAGGAATCTACACAAAATGATGTCACAATCTATCAACTGTTAATGGTATTTCATTTTATAGCTTTAGAAATCATCATATACAAAAAAATTATAATTTTTGTGGCACAATTAATTTTGCTATAAGAAAAAGATTCCCATATAAAACTGAAACTTATTTCCTTACCAGTCTAAGCTGGGAACAGTATATCTAACAAGAAATGAATCTGATAGGCTTTTCAGTATAAAATTGATAAAATCTCGGACTCCACGAGACTTCGCGAGATTTATGGATTTTGGTGGCGTCTGGCTGAAAAACTATCGGAACTGCTCGATAAACTAACCACATAATTCTAATCGTAAATAAATACAAGTTTTATCATAAAGTAGATACATTTTGTCATATAAATGGCCAAAATAAGTGTGATTTATTTGATGTGAAGTGTTTTATAATGTTTTTGAATTTGGGAAGGCAATCGGCGCCATTTTTTTATTACCCTGTTTGCATTCTGTACCATTCTGTGATAAAATGAATACGATTATAACAAATTTGAAGTGACAAAGTACAAGTTTGATACACTGGCATCACTGTAAAACTAGTTTGAATGACATTTTATTGATATTATCAGAAATTATTAGGATAATAGCGAGTACGTTTTTAACACATGTCCGTTTCCGTATCGTATCTTTATTACCTATGAGCCGACGATAAAATCGGCTACAATTAGGTAGTGTCAAGTCCCGTCAATATATATGTTCCTGGTCTAAGTAATATTTCTTTTTGTTAGGTATTTACTACAATATATTTTATAGTTTTTCAACCATTGTTCAGTTTATCAGTTGAGATTGTAGTTGTCAAGAAATTGTCAGATTCAGTGATAAAACAGGAATCATCAGCATTTACCCACACATATTGTTCAATGTTACAAGATACAAGCACTAATTGTTAAGCACAGAAATGCTGAATAAAAAGTGATTGGCTTATTTATTTCAAGAAAAATTTAAAACGTTCCTAGTTTGAAAAGTTGTAGCATGGGTCTTTAATTCTTCGTTAAGAAGGATTATGGGTCTTTTATGTTGCAAGAAATAAGATATTATTATTTCTAGGATATTTATGTGTTATCATAATATTTTTTTTTTTGAAATATTCAGGATAATGCTCCATTTGATCCAAGAAAGTTATTTGGTTGGCAGCCTGTAAACACACTGGCATCAGATGGTAAGGATCTAGAATGTAAAAGGACATTCTAGCATGCTAAAACTGTTCATTAAATTAACATATTTTAATCTACAAATAAATTGGATACAAGTTGCCAATTATTTTCTATAGTTGTTCAGAAATTTTTCTAAAATAATCACCACCCATCAAATTTTAATAGAAATTCCTTCTGCCTCCCTTCTATACACAATTCTGGAACAGCCCAAACTTCGATAGATATGCGCTTTAGTCATATTGCTATACATTTGTACTTGTAATGCTCATATATTTCTAAAAAGAATACAAAATTTTGAAAACTATACATTACAGAAAGTCCAAAAGAAATGCCATACTTCTCTCAGCCAGATTTAGTGACTAAATATGGATATACAGAGAAAATCAGATATATGTATTACCTCAAACAAGGGAGACCATCCTTTGCTTTTGTGTCATTTCTGGCTGAAGCCTATGACATGGAACCTACTGGTATAACACAACAAAGGTAATATTGAATGAAATGCAGTTAACTTCCTGTCATATTCTGTTATAAAGGCACTGGAAAGGGCTGAGAAATAATTTTGGGGCACCAAATTATTTGTATCGATAAAATTTTTAAAAAATAAAAAAATTACTTTTGAAAACAAAACAAATTACTTTCATGGTAGTCATAATTCCAATTTGAAGCATATAGGGGTTTTGCTCTTAAAAATCACCATCTTATTTATCTTTTTTTACAACCAAATATTGATGTCTGCTTACTATAAATTCTGCAATTTTGCAATGTTTTTATTATTGCAAAATTGCAACATGATACTTTTTGCAAAACTAAAACTCCCATTTATAAATTTGATAGCATTATATTTTTTTAATGCAACATTTCCTGAAAATTCTACAACAATACCAATAAGTAATTACACAGTTAAATTTCTGAATTTACAGTATTTATTATTGAAGACATAGTGACCCATTTTATTTTGGTACCAGGTAATTACTGTTGTTTTGGATTGCTTATTCATTTTTTCATCCCAACAACTACTATATTTATTATATTAAGAATTGATTATTTACTATCCAGCTGATAGAACCTGTACCGTATATTTTATTTTTTACTATTTTGTAGAATTCAAGATGCTACTAATACTGCACTATGGATAGGAGTAAAGAATTTTTCCAATACACAGGTTGCTAGTACATGTGTGGTATTTATGGAAATGTTAGGTCAAGACACCTGTATATTAAGGACATATCTGCAGGTTGGAAATGAAATTTTGTCAGACCTCAACTCAAATGTGATGGGCAATATTGACAGGAGGAAGGAACTAGTTCAGAAGAATGAGAATGATATAGGTATTTATAGCTTGGCCTTTTATAGCTTGCTATGAGGTATGGGTTTTGCTCACTGTTAAATGCAGTACTTTGACCTAATGTTGTTAACTTCTATGTCAATTGGTCTCTGGTGGAAAGTTGTCTCATTGGCAATCATACCACATCTTTTATCCTCTTTTGTATTTTTAATTTAAGCTTTCATACTATTCCTACTGAAATTCTTCTATGGTATTAGAAATGGACTTCAATTTGAAGTTAAAATCTTTTAAAAATATTCAATAAAACATTTGTTTGATTACCATAACTTGTCAATAAGATTCCATGGGAGATAATCTTGACTGGCTCTCTTAGAGTAGTTTAGTAAAATTTCTGATCAGAGCACTTGAGATCACCCCCAGTTTTTGGTGAAGTTTGTGTTGCTCAGTCTTTATTTTTTTATGTTGTGTTTTGTGTACTGTTGTGTATCTGTTTGTCTGTTTGTCTGTTGGTCTTTTTCTTTTTTTAGCCATTGCGTTGTCAGTTTATTTTCAACTTATGAGTTTGAATGTCCCTTTGGTATTTTCGCCTCTCTTGTATAGTTTGATTTGATTAAGCAAATTCCAATAAGGTCAGAATTTTTAATAAATTGCAATAGGTAGACCAAAACACTAACAGTCAAGTCACTTTGAATGTTACAAAGATCCATCAGACTTTCATTGTAAGATTTATAAAAAATAAAACTCTTTTTCAAAGAATTATGTTCTGGACCTTAAATATGAATCTTTATATCCCCTTATTGTGTTAAAACACTAATTTTAAATCTTGAACTGGTGACTATCTCTGTAAACACAGCTGAAACATTTTTTTCATTAGTGTCATGGATTTGTGCCTGTGTTTTAAGAAGAGGAAAACATGCCAAACTGTTGTTACAGAAATTAGAAGAAGCAATTTTAAATGATTTAGACAAGGAAAATATCAACAGGTATAATAATATCCTACTACAATATAAAACAATAGTCAAATTTTATTATAATTTCATTGAACCTTTCTTAATATTTATCATTAGTTGTATATGTATAGTTTATCGATTGGTACAATTTGAGCAAAAGTTATTTCCCTTTTGTTGCCATGTTGGAGGTCAATGTGCCTAAAGTTCTGCATAAATCAGCCAAACTAACTTGTTATGCTGACCACTAACCTTTAGAAAAAGTTGTTTTTTGAACAATTTTGATTTCTTAAAGCCTTGCTTAATTAATCACTCAATCTAGTTAGGATCTCTTATCAAACTTGTTTGTAACCCATGTTTTAATTTGGATAGTCAAATAAAAAAACAACCATTTACAGCTCCAAAATGGCAACCAAGGGATATAACTAACTGTAAAATTACAGTATGTCCAAGCCTACAAATTAAATGCATCTATATAACCAGAAAAGACATCTACAGGGCAACATATAAAAATAAACTGTTTTATGAACACAAATGTACTGGGCTTGTGTACACACTGATTTAGAAACACATAATATCATCTCGAAATGCATCAAATCTAACTAAGTGTAGAATATAAGTTAACAATTAGACAACAATTACATGAATTACTAATTAATGAGTATATTTTTAGAACAAGTTTTGAAGCAGGACAAAAATGGACGATAGCAGTACTATTTTGTCATCTACTACACATTCCATTGACTACAAAATATCTAGAACTGACCGCTAAGTCTGATAGATGGCTACCATTCTTATGGTTCTCACAAATGCACCAGTATTCAAAAGAGCAGGTAGGATTGCATGAAAATCAATCATAAAATAAAAAACAAGGACTGTTAACCTCTATAAACTATAACTTCAACATAGTTAATGCACAGATTATCACAGAACTTTAAGATTTGATGCAATTAATTTACCTTTAGATTGATTTGAAGATTATTTATTTAATTTAACAAAAACATTTTTTTTTCATTTAGAAAGCACAGCCAAACATTTTTATTTATTTTTAGTTTATTATGTTTAAATATGTGTATTATTTATATACTATGGTGTGGCCTAGTATGTTTTGTAAACCATTGTTACAAAAACCTTTTGTATTACAGTAGTTTTTGATGGTGCATAAAGATTCTTGAATTCTTCAAAATTTTGAAATGAAAGTTAAAATTGTGATATCATTTATGTAGATATTCCAACTGAAAATATATGAATGTTAACCAATTTTCATGCAAGTGGTTAAACATATTTAGTTTTTATCAAATGGTGCTTTAAAAATATCATGTAATAAAACTAAGAAAAATTTTCTTTTGATTCGGGATTCAGTTATTTTTGTGGATTCTTGATTTCATTGTTTTTTACAAATTCTATATACAAGCATTAAGGCTATTCCATTAAAATGTATGTGGGAGGGTAGGAAGGGACTTTCAAAATATCCCTACAACCAAGAACCATTTTTAGCTCACCTGGCCCGAAGGGCCAAGTGAGCTTTTCTCATCACTTGGGGTCCGTCGTCCGTCGTCGTCGTCGTCGTCGTCGTTAGCTTTTTACAAAAATCTTCTCCTCTGAAACCACTGGGCCAAATTTAACCAAACTTGGCCACAATCATCATTAGGGTATCTAGTTTAAAAAATATGTGCGATAACCCCGCCAACCAACCAAGATGGCCGCCATGGCTAAAAATAGAACATAGGGGTAAAATGTATATTTTGGCTTATATCTCTGAAACCAAAGCATTTAGAGTAAATCTGACAAAGGGTAAAACTGATTATCAGGTCAAGATATATCTGCCTTAAAATTTTCAGACAAATCTGACAACCTGTTGTTGGGTTGCTGCCCCTGAATTGGTAATTTTATGGAAATTTTGCAGTTTTTGGTTATTATCTTCAATATTATTATAGATAGAGCTAAACTGTAAGCAGCAATAATGTTCAGCAAAGTAAGATCTACAAATAAGTTGTCATGACCAAAATTGTCAGTCGACCCCTATAGGAGTTATTGCCCTTAATAGTCAATTTTAACAATTTTTGTAAATTTTGTAATCTTTACAAAATCTTCTTCTCTGAAACTACTGAGACAAATTTAACCATACATGGCCATAATCATTATTAGGGTATCTAGTTTAAAAATTTGTCCAATGACCCCACCTTCCAACCATGTTTACATCTCTGAAACTAAAGCATTTAGAGCAAATCTGACAGGTGGCAAAAATATTCATCAGATTTAGATTTATCTGCCTTGAAATTTTCAGACGAATCCGACAACCCGTTGTTGGGTTGCTGCCCCTGAGTTAGTAATTTTACAAAAATTTTACAGTTTTCTGTTATTATCTTAGATATGATTATAATATCTACTATCTAATACTATTAATTATGATTTTAACCTTATTTTACATGATTTCCAAAGCATCAGTAAATACAGGTGAGCGACACAGGCTCTTGAGAGCCTCTAGTTTGTTATTATCTTAGATATCATTATAATATCTATTATTTAATACTATTAATTATTTGATTTGATTTTGATTTTTGGTGTTTTAACGCCACTTTTAAGCACCGCTTTTGGGCTATTTTGTGGCGGCCAGTTTTTATTGGTGGAGGAAGCCGGAGTGCCCGGAGAAAACCACCGACCTTCGATAGGAAAACTGACAATCCTAGTCAATTAAGATTGGAGTCGAGTGCACCTGCACGAGCGGGGTTCGAACTCACAACCTCAGTGTTGACTGGCTAGTGATTACAGTAGTAACTACTTAGACCACTCGGCCACCGAGGCCCCTACTATTAATTATGATTTTAACCTTATTTTACATGATTTCCAAAGCATCAGTAAATACAGGTGAGCGACACAGGCTCTTGAGAGCCTCTAGTTTAGATAATTTTGCATAATGGTCATAGATGCATACTGAAAAAAGACCCATGACCCACATTCAATAATTAAACTTCCCTTCCTACCCTCTCTCATACATTTTAATGGAATAGCCCTTATGGAAATCTTTATTTTGTTGAAAACTTTAAAATTGTGGTTCACCTATACCCTTGAAATCCATGAAGAATAAGAACTCCATGAATCCACAGTATATAGTTTTTTTTTTCGTTTTAGCTTCAGAGTCAGCTTTATCACTTCAAAAGTCAGCATCTACAGCAGCATTTACACTATGTCATTGAAAATGCTGAGGTCAAAGCTCAAGGGGCAAAAGTTACTGAAAAGTCACATGACAAGAAGAAAGGGAACAAAGATGTCAGATCTAATTTATATTCTAGAATTGGCTTAGCTAAGGATATCAATCAAGGTATCAAGTAATATATATTTTTTAATTTCATGGAACATAAGTGTACTAATAAGTGTAATAATCTTTCAATATATATTCCTACACTGTAGTTCAGCAGATTTTATGCTTCCAATTTTTCCAGCTTTTCGTATGACAGTCACTACATGTGCATTTCTTTTCAAATTTTTGATGTTCATGTGCATTAATTAATATCCTTTTCTATTCCAACAAATGCATAATACAGAAAAGAATGAGCTTTGAATATTCAAATAGAATGTTTTGATTCTCTCACAATGCAAAATACTTTTACATAAATATTTTAGATTTTAATTTGCTATTCCAATGTGTCATTTGAGGGTTCTTTTAAAGGATGTGTCATTCCATATTTTGGACAGTAAGAAGTATATTGAAAATTTTATCGTTTTAGTTTTGATGAATGTGGAAAAGTAAAACAATTTCATTGTATAATTTAAAATATGTTAATTACAATCACATTCCTCTGTATAACGTTTTTGTTTCTTTCACTTTTTAATCAATTTTGTAAGCAATTCATCTATGATTACTAATTTCAAATAAAAACTATTAATTACAGTTTTAAGAAACAGGTTATCTATTGGTAAGAAGATGCATGATTGATCATAAGAGAAGACAAGAGAAAGATAACACACAGTTTATATGACTATTGCATTGTTGGAAATTGTTAAGACCTGTATATTTTTCACTAATTTTGTTATTGTTATCAAATGCTGAAAATATTCCTATGTATAAACTTGTTCTGTAAAGAAAATTAGAACAGCAAACATGAAAAACACAAAAATTATAACTGCCCAATAGGGTTTGCACTACAAATTGCAAAATTTAAACTCCACAGAGATAAATCACTCTACAGTAGAATAGTTACTGTTTATATTGATATGGAATTACTCAGCATTCTGCCTGTTTCTAAGCCTTGTACACATAAATTTTGTATATAGTTCTATATGTATGCTCAGTCATTGAGGGAATTTTACTATCAGAAGAATTGCTTTGTATAAAAGCAAGATTTTTAGTTATAAAAATGTCACATAAAATCTTAAGATGATTATCTTCATATTTTTCTCTTGTCTTCTTCTTTCATAAAATGAATTTCAAATCCTTGTTCTGGCATTTAGGAATGAAATATCATTTATCTGACATCTTGATCTAATTCTCTGTTTCATATTAAGTCTGTATATAAAGCACAACTGCATGCAAGTCATATCACCATACTTCTTTTTTTATGTATTTTAGCTAACATAGGTTTTCCTATATTTTCCTCCCCAAGGGTGACTGGGGAATAGAAGTATGGTCACCATTGGTCTTCCTTCGACCGGCGGTAAAACCCTCGTCAAAGTGGGGCGTCCGTTTGGCTGTGCAGGATGTACAAATTTGCAGCCATGTCTGGTCAGAATGGGGACGTTAAATCCGATGCCTTGTGTAAAGAGAGTGCCACGCTCTTTGCACGTTAAGAACCCTTGCAACAACTCTTTGAGGGGTCCGTAGGTGACCTGTTGCAAGGCTAAATTTCTGTCCCTATCCAATATACCCTCATTTCCCTTGGCAGTCTAAATTTCTCCGACCTCAATCCCAGACGCCTCTATTACAGAACCTACCTATTGTATTTATTGTTAATTTGTTCTTGTCCTGAATATGCATGAAATATTTGCCACTGGACATTAAGCAACCAACAATCAATCAATCAATCCTATATTTGCAAGAGTTTCATGATAAATAATAATTTTTATACATCAGGCGGATATCTTGTTTGATGTTCACAATTACTTGAATTTTCTGAAATTACAAACAAACCATTGTTAAAATATGCTTGAAATATTGCCCCAAAGAAAAAAATCTAAAAGAATTACTATGGAATTAAAATTGATACAGTGGTGGTAATCTTCAAAATGGGAGATAATCAATGATGAGTGAAAAAATCTATTTGTTTTTTTAATATGAATGGAAATTAAAGTTCACATAATGTCTTAAAAAAATACAGGTTTGCTTTCAGACAACTTGTACAGCTTTTTCGAAATGGTTAGAAAATATAAGTCAGAGTTGTGGTCATTTGTCTTTGCCAGTACTGGCTGTAACATCCGTCAGTATCTTTTTGTCTCCCTTGATTGTTTAATGTGATTGTTTTGTATTATCATAAAATATATTGATAATTTGAAACTGAGCATAGGGATAAAAAAACAAAATTTTAATGAAATTTGACTTCAACCACATCTAGGTCTAGGAAACAGAGTGCAAGTTTGGAAAAACTAAATATTCATGTCAGATAGTTCATTTGTTATAAGAAACATATTGTAATAAGATCTTTTATTTGCCAATGCATGTGCTTTTTATTTCAGGTCACCAAAATGAATTAAAATTTACATGTTTTTATTGAATTTGGTGGAAATTAAAAATTTTTGTTAATTATGAAATCACACGTACCTTAAAACATATTACAATACGCTATTTATAATTACTGTGGATTCATTTATTTTCGAGGGTACCAATTTTCATGAATTAATTCAAAATTGTATATTTGTTGGATATTTGATTTTGTGATTTTGTGAAAGACTGCATACAAACCTAAACACAATATGTTCTTCTTTAAACATTTGAATCCGTGGTTCACCTGTACCAAAATTAGTATCCCAAGAATAAAAATGAATTCACAGTAAACATTTCCTTCTTTGTTGGTTGCATAACAGCCAGTGGTTTTGTTTTCACAGAAAGAAGCAGTAGTGATGATGAGATAGAGATACAAGATGTCAGAAACTCCTCTCCAGAAATAGATGAAACTGAACGTAAGTGCAGTCAGTTTTAATGATACAAAGATGGAAAGAAGGTGTTTCATCAACCAGCAATTAGCCAATTTGACTTTACCTCTATCAAAACACTATGATACCCATCCCTAATCAATGTAGATCCTGATTGATTGATTATTGGTGTTTAACACCACGTTTAACACTTTTACACATGCAGGGTTCAAAATCACAACCTCAGTATTTCGAGGCTAGTGATACAGAAGATAAACTACTAAGACCACTCGACCACCCAGTACCATGTGGATCCTGTACTTGAATTTTGAATGATTGATGACATTGGAAATTTACTAATGGTGGTTTTCTTTCACATAGATAAAAAAGTACCTTTATGCAAAAAAAGTTGACATTATTAGTGAGGACACTTGCACTACTTTAATAATGCTATTTTGTAAATTAAGAAATTTTTGTGATTGTTTTTATCAATGAAAAAATTGTGAAGGGATTACTTTCACAAAAATTAAAAAAACTTTTGATAGCAATTATTTGTATGCAACATTTTGTGAAATTGCTATAATTAATTTTACATATTTGTCCAGTGTTCAACTATTTCAATAACAAATGCACAGACAAATATCTGAATATACAGTATATATCAATTGATCAGGTTTAACAATTTTTAGGCCCCACCTAGGGGCATTATTTTTTTTGGTCTGTGCGTCCGTTCGTCTGTCTGTTCGTCCATCCGTCCGTCTGTCCCGCTTCAGGTTAAAGTTTTTGGTCAAGGTAGGTTTTGATGAAGTTGAAGTCCAATCAACTTGAAATTTTCTACACATGTTCCGTATGATATGATCTTTCTAATTTTAATGCCAAATCAGAGTTTTTACCCCAATTTGACGGTCCACTGAACATAGAAAATGATAGTGCGAGTGGGGTATCCGTGTACTATAGAAAATGAAAGGATATGGAGTAAATGTACATGGAAACATTCTTGTTTAAGTGTCAAATAACTAGTTAATCATTGATTAGATCAGTATATTGATGAATTTTAGATATTTTTCACCAATTATATCATTACTCCATTCAACACTCAAATACTGAGCTGTCATTTACAATGTAAGAAAATTTAATATTGTACTAAGTCTTAATGCTTTATTATTTGACAGTGATAATAAGAGATAGTGAAGCTGTGTCAGATGATTTGTTTAGTGTAGTTTTCCATGCTCAGTCGTCCAGGAGTCCATGGAAGTACCTTTTAGTCAGTGGTGTTACAGTTTATAATCCAATACTTACAGAATTAGCTGTTTGTCTAGAGGTTTGTTTGTGATCAGTAGTTTTTCTTAGAAAGTATTCTTGATTCTTTTTAAGATATTTTATTTATTTTACTCTTTAAAACATCAGTTATGGAGCAAATAATTTAAATTCAGTAATTATTGCGATGTTTTTATTAATGCAAAAATGTGACAGGATGTTCTTTGCTGTAATAAAGACAAATAATTGTATGTATGCTTGTAATGTTATACAGCATTATTTTAAATCACATTGATAAATCCACCTTTTTGATTGGTTGTCAGTTAGTTGCAGTCATAATTTGTGATCTTCTAAGGTCATGTCGATGGTTAATTAGATGGTGTCTAGTCCCAAAATGTTGAAACTTTTTATTATGTTTTATTATGTCAATTTGGTGGCGTTGAATTTGGCAGAATATGCCCATTTAACTGATATATTTTATATCAGTGTTTTGGATAAAAGAAATAGCAATATAACTATAGTAAAAACAATATTAAAATTGTGTGTAAGATTTTGCGAAACCTGACTTATAATCAATCATGTAAACTTTTTCTTGTTGAACCAAATTATATATCAAAATTTGATTTAGCAAACATATTAAAACACTACTGTTTTATTATTGATAGAACATATTTGGTGGGATTGTCTAAAATGACATGACAGATGTATATTGTTCTTCACAAATCTTTTCATGTGTTATTTCTCATGAAGAAGCAGTATAATTAGGAGATAACTGTATTGTATTTTAAGCTCCGACGCCATCAATTGGTGATTTGATGCTGTCAGAGCTAAAAATACAATATTGTTATCTCTATTCTATTGAAACTGACAGAAAACAATGTCAAATCATACATTTAAAATCTGTCATACATCGTTTGCGCTTGCACGTACGTTTTCATAGCATCAATTGTGAATTGATGCCATGAAAATTGATGCGTTATCCAATCAAGATCAACGTCTATTCTATTGAATTTGACAGAAAACAATGTCAAATCATACATTAAAATCTGTCATACATCGTCTGCGCTTGTATGTATGTTTTCATAGCATCAATTGTGAATTGATGCCATGAAAATTGATGCGTTATCCAATCAAGATGAACGTCTATTCTATTGAAACTGACAGAAAACAATGTCAAATCATACATTTAAATCTGTCATACATCGTCTGCACTTGCACGTACGTTTTCATAGCATCAATTGTGAATTTATGCCATGAAAATTGATGCGTTATCCAATCAAGATGAACGCTACAAACGATTTTGCATTAAAATTGCCAGTGACAAGTATTTATAGTACTTGTACATTAGATAGTATAAGAATAAGAAGATGTGGTATGACTGCAAATGAGACAACTTTCCACCAGAGACCAGATGATGCAGAAGCCAGCAACTGTAGGTCACCATACGGCCTTGAACAATAAACAAAACCTATAACACACAAGCTCTAAAAGGCCCGAAATGACAAATGTAAAACAATTCAGATGAGAAAACTAATGTCCTGATTTTTGCACAAAACAATAAACGAAAAACAAATATGATATACAGCAACAAACAACAACCACTGAATTACAAGCTCCTGATTAGGTCTATATTGTTAAGATTAACACAGTGCATTTTATTTTTATTTGTATCAGAATGCCAGTCTGATAACCTGTATGTGTGGCTGGTTAGTTTGTATGATGAATGAACAAGAACATGACAGATTTCTAGAGGATTATGGGAAAACAATATGGAAGTGGAACATAAAAAACCTGAATCATCTGATAGAAATCTACCTTAAACATAAATGGAACAGAACTTTGATGACATGTTTTCATATATTTCTACCAGTAATTATTTTTACTAGCTTTTTTCTTATTTGGAAAGTTTTGTGACATTTTGCTATTATAAATCTTCGGAACCATATATTCATATATAAATGAGTGCTTACACGTGCACCATAGACAAAAACTTGGACCTGTATAAACTTTCATATACTCATATGGTCTTATTTATTGATATTAATTAATTTGTAAATAATATCTAAATAGCACAAATATGTCAATTTTTCTAGAAAATTATATAAATTAGAGCTCTGACTTCATGTAAATTACATCTTCTAATTTCAATGAGTAACTGTTCCATACTTTCATTATGATTATTTGTTAACTGAAGTCTGCAATCATAAAATAATTTACTTAAAGTATGGAAAGTTTTTTAATTGAAATTCAACAAGGCAACAGAAAATTTATAACTTATTAATTTTCAATTTTAGGATTGCACCATACTACCCTTTTTGAAGTTCTCAGCTGAATTGATAGACACTAGAGATCATACACTATGTAGAAAACATCTACAAGAGTTTAAGGAAGCTGTTTCTTTGGTATGCTTGACATTATAGTTTTTAATTTTAAAGTTTTGTTTTTTTTTATATACAAGTTAAAAGTACTGATGATTCTGTGTTAATTTAACCTAAAGATTTAAAATGAGAGCAATAGTACATGTGCTGCGGTACACTTATTTCATTCAACTTTCTTGTTTTATATTGTAATTGTTTTGGTTAGAATGGCAAGAGAGTTTTGCTATTTTGTTTACTGTGGTAGTCAGTTATTTTTTTGAGTTATCAGTAGCCAAATATTTTGGAAAATTGAAGTGAAGTTGAGGTACTTCATTTTTAACAATTATTGACAAAGGAAGATAACTCCAATTCAAAATATCATCTTTTCTTTTAATTTTAAGTCGACATTGCAATATTAAAGCAATCTTTACCCTTCAGTGCTCACAACCATCTTATAAACATGAGGGGTGAAAGAAAACATAAATCTTCATGATATTCAGTTGTATCAATAACATTTGTTAACATATTGTATTAACAGGCAGCCTCCTCAGAGGGAAACGATTATCAGCAGAAGACAGTTTTACATGATTCTGATTGGATACAACAAACAGCATACAAGATATTACTTCATCATTTTACACATACAACAAATCTGTATGACTTACATCAACTTCTGAAAATTCTTGACACTGAAAGTGCTGTTTTGTTGTTTAAATTTGATGGTAACTATTTCTGTAATTGTAATACATGTAATATACATTGAAGATTTGATGATGTTAATTTTTCTGGTCAGAGATTAACAGTTGTTTCAGGTATTCCTAATTTTGATATTTTTATAATTTTCTTGTGTAAAAACCACAGAGAACATGTGTGCATGCATTTATTATTGCAATTGTTGAACAATGTACAACAAGAATGTGTCTATAGTACATAGATGCCCCATTCGCACTATCATTTTCTGTGTTCAGTGGACCGTGAAATTGGGGTTAAAACTCTAATTTGGCATTAAAATTAGAAAGATCATATCATAGGGAACATGTGTACTAAGTTTCAAGTTGATTGGACTTCAACTTCATCAAAAACTACCTTGACCAAAAACTTTAACCTGAAGCGGGACAGAAGGACGAACAGATGAACGGATGGACAGACGGACGAACGAGCAGACGCACAGACCGAAAAACATAATGCCCCTCTTCTATCGTAGGTGGGGCATAAAAATATGAGATAAGTTATTGTATGCTTCATTTAAATTTTTTCTACACCTATACTGTCACAGTTTTGGGAAAGAAAAAGCAACATCTGAAACATTTCTGAATTTAAAGTATTTAAAGCTGATTTGATACATGACATATTGGCTGATTTTCTGTACCACCGGTATTAGAAATTCACAAACTTACTATTTATTAAGTACTATTTTCTTATTATGTCCTTGTTCTTTGGCAGCCATATTAGACATTAAACAACTAAAGCTAAATTAGATTTTGTGATTCTTGTCATTGCCTTGGGCCAGTACAGCTATTATTAACCCAGTGTGATTAGATAACTGTCCTTGGTCCTCACACAGGTCCATTATGAGATCTCTGATGTTATTATAATGTTGTACAATTTGTTTAGTTTCAGATTTTGGAAAACTTTCTAGACTTCTTAATATAGCAGTGAATAACCAGATCTTAGATGTAAACTTTCCACAGCTGATATCATCTAAGGATCAATTTGATACTGAATGTCAACGAGTTGTCATGGTGATGATACAGAGAGGTTTCTTCCAGGCTGCTAGGGATTTATCAACTGCAGCTAAACTTAGTTCTGATCATGTGACTCTGTCTGAGGTTAGTTTGTATTCATGGTTATGATGATATTTCTTTTCATTAGTAAGAAATGAACATTGCTATTGTGGTCTTGTGGTAGTGTGTTTGGGCATGGATTCGAACTCCAGTGCTGCTAATATTTGTTGGAGGAAAGGATTTGTTGTTATGTTTTTCTCAAAAGGTTCTAAAACAGAGTGACTTTATATTTGGTCAGCAAATTGGCAGTATTGAGCTGCAAAGTGTGCAACATTTTTTGGATCAGTCAGATACATACTGCCTGTTTGCCAATACTTTGAACTTTTCAATCAGGAGGGGTTGTTACTTTCTATATAAAGGGAGATGTACCGCTGGTATGGGTAATTTTTTTGGCATGGCAAATATATCAATGGGAAGCAATTTCATGGAGGTAATATATCAATGGGAAGCAATTTATATGTCAATGGGTCATACATGTTCGTCTTCTGTTACGATGTCTGTAAAAACTGTTACTTATTTTTTTTTGTCTCATAATATGAATCATGGATCCCATTTGGTTAGCATCTCATTGAAATAAGATGTCATGATAGCTTGGAAATATATATAGATGGTTTGTGATTTTCTTATGAAATATATGAATGGGTAAGGATTTTCACATGAATTAATATATGAATGGGGTGTTTTTCAAACCCAAGCCAGACATCTGTACCAAAATTTGTGTGTTGAGACCCCCCACCGGTGTTTTCAATTTACTAAAATATTTTCATAATTTTTTCCAATGCTCCATAACAGAATGACTTCATATTTGGTCAGCATGCAGCATACAGCTCAAAAGTGATAAAATGTAATATGTGTGTGCTTTTGTCAGATCTGTCAGACAGCTAATTCCTGTTTTCCAATACTTCACATTGCGTGTGGGAGTATCCTTAACACAACAAGGCATGCATTCTTGTTTTTGGTTAAATTTGATGGTTATACGGTTTATCACTTTTTTATTTTTATATTTTAATGTTTTAAAGACTTAGCAACATTTATTTATTAGATAATTACATACTTACATTTTTTAGGTGAGAAACAAGAAACAGCAACTACAAAAATCCTCAGTGTGGATGTCAGCAACGGCTAGAAATAAATTCTGGCTGCAATGTTCAGAAATATTCAAGAAAAACAAGGCAGAAAGTATCATATCACAGTTTTACAAGGCATGTACCTGTAGAAAACTTATTAAAAATGGTATTTCACATCCTAAATTTTACGGTAATATTGTACTTAAAGCGAGGAAATCACTATGTGATCCGTGTAAACTCATCGAACCTTTAAACAAACTTATAAGTAAGGGTTATCGTACCAATATTGTAATTAGATCTCTGAATATAGTTTACATTGGCACTAATATCGATTTTGTCATTAGCAAATTAAAACATAACTAAGTTGTATCTTCTTTTGAGGCGGATGTTTAGAGACACACACGTTAATTTTATCTCTTAAGAAGTAGCTCCTCACTATCCTACTACCTGTCGATACATTTATTTTGGCATTGCACAAGTCATGTCTTCTCTGACTGTTCATGACGTTAAAATACTAAATCCCTGGGATGTGTTTTAGTTGATTTTAGTCTCTGATGCATGATTTTTATCATTAATTGTTTTTGGCTTTTAACTAGCTGTCAGTAACTGCAAGTACTCTCAAATCGTACTTTCTTGTTAATTCGACCTGTTGATACTATTTTTAATACTTTTTGTTATTTTATATTAATATGGATCTTGTCTGTATACCAGCTTTGATTATTTGGAATATCTACTAATTTTCACTTCTTCGTACTACATTTGTATTAACATCAAGATTATTCTCCTTTAATCTGTACAGGAAGTTTTATTGTTGATATTTACCCTTATGTATCTAGTGTTAAATTAGTATTTATATGACAGACCTTTCTTGGTATTCCTAATTATTGGAAGATTTTATATAGACAGAAAAAGTATACCTAAAACGACAAAGTTATTTTTCATTTACCTATATATATTATGAAAACCGGTTTTTCAAAAGTGATTATTTTCTAAGGGTTTAATATTTCATGGTAGTGTTTTGCCATGGCTTTATTTGGACTTGTTTGTTTGCTTTTGGCCTTGAATGTTTGTCCCTAATATTTTATTAACTATGTATTTACTTTCAGGTATCACAGATCGAATTTATTCGTTCATAGTGTGTTAATTTACGTTTTGATTGAGTTAAGCCTTCCAATTGATGTTTTATCGTGTGTTTTCTATGTTGTGATGTTATACTATTGTTTCAGAAAAAGGGAGAAGGTTTGGTACCATTAAAACGTTTAATCCGCTGCAAATGTTTGCACCTGTCCTAAGTCAGGAATCTGATGTACAGTAGTTGTCGTTTGTTTATGTAATTTATACGTGTTTCTCGTTTCTCGTTTTTATATATACTAGACCGTTGGTTTTACCGTTTGAATGGTTTTACACTAGTACTTTTGGGGCCCTTTATAGCTTGTTGTTCGGTGTGAGCCAAGGCTCCGTGTTGAAGGCCGTACATTGACCTATAATGGTTTACTTTTATAAATTGTTATTTGGATGGAGAGTTGTCTCATTGGCACTCACACCACATCTTCCTATATCTATGTTACAAATAATCCATCAGGAGCTGTTAATTATTTGTTTTCAGCATTACCTATACTTTCTATTTGTCATGATTATTCTCCACTGATACACATAATTAATATTGTTTCAACTTACGAAAACTCCATTGGAGCTATTGTGTTTAGAGACCTTTGTTTTGCATTCAAATTCATGGTTTCCATGTACCTATGAAATCCACGAAAAAATGGTTTCCCAAGATTAATATTGAATCCACAGTATTTTATGAAAAATTACCTCAATCAATAAGTATGAAAGTTATAACAGTGCGAAAATTAGTTCAAGTGGCAAAATTAATATCAGGAGAATGTAATTAATGATGGTTTTGATTATTTTATTTATAATTTTATTTATGATGTCTTATAGCTTTTAGAACTCAAGTAATCAAACTTGCAGAAATCTTTATAATCTATAGCATTTCAATGAATACAACTTTTTATTTATTTTTTTTTTATAGGAAGAAGCAGAAAAAATAGAAGACTTTTTGGAGAAGTCCTTCTTGTATCAACTATGTTTAGATCATTTAGAAAGTTGTAAGGATCCTCCACCATATGAAGAATTATATCGACAGATGTGGATGTGTCGTATCCAATATAAAACAAAACAGAAGGTATTGTATTTGGTAATCAGAATGAAAGTAACAATATAGATCTAGAGCTTCAGTATAGAAGAAAATCTATAAATTAAACTAGGTAAAGTCATGCTCATATAAATAAAACCAGTCTTGTGAGCATCAGTGAGAATAGCATCACTGAATGGAAATCAGTCATATCTGCATTTAATTTTAAACAGGAAATTAATTATTGCTCCTCTTTTTGCAAAATAAATGTTTGTTGTCATGAGAACTCATGATTTTGAGATTCCAATATTATTGTTAATAATTCACAAATTTTAATTTAATGCAAATTTGTAAATGATATACAATCATTAAAAGGTTTTAATTGAATTTTCCCTATATATACTTTGATAGCTGACCATTTGTCCTAATGATCTCAGTCAATGTTTAAATACAACTGGCATTGCAATTTTAATTGTAACCTCAATCAGGTGCACCCATATTCCATTTTGTTAAAATATGGCTTTGTTAACAAAGCAAAAGAAGAAAGTAATATTAGAATTTAAGGATATTTCTTTGTACAATCTGTACAAAAATTCCATTATACGTAATATATCTCCATAAAAGATGATTAACGTACACAGTGAAATCTATAATTTTACTTAGGGTACTATGCCAACAGTTGAAGACATGGATGATGTTTTCCAAAGCACAGACACAATTAAACAACACCACAATAAGAAAGACCTATTATGTTTTGGTAAACTTCCACAAAAATCAGAAATAGATTCCAGTTTGAATATAAAGGTAAGTTTGATAAAATAATCAATAGAAAACTGTTCATCTAAGATTCGAATTTGTTTATTGTATAACTTGATATATACAGATAAACAGCATCATAACAGTACAGTCTTACCAAAAAAGACATAAAGAGGTGGAAATATGGACATGCACATCCAAACCCTATGACAAGCTATAAATAGAAACTAATTTTTATAGCATCAAGTCAGAAACAAGAAATTAAGATAAAACAAGCAGATATTCAGTATTATTTTATTTACTAACTTGTTATGTAAGTTATGCATTAATTTTCAGGAGGACACTGCTTTGAATGGGATTATGGAGGAACTTTTAGAAAATGGACAAGTTTGTGAATGTTGTCATTTATCTGCAGAGTTTAAACATTACAATAGGGATCTAACAATAATTCTGGTAAGTTAAATACGGATGAATTTATTTTTGTTAATTGCTAAATATCCAGTGGCAAATATTTCATGTATTGTCAGTATGAGTAAAAATTGATGATATTTCAATGTTTGCTTCAAGTTGTTAATTTTATATGAATTTGGTTAAATATACTTACCATGAAATTACATTTATATTATATAGAATATGTTTGCTTTCAGAACATGTTCTCATCGCAATTAACTAGGTGATTAAAAATTACATCCATAAGATGTACTCACCTACGTCATAATTTACCTGTGTAAAACACAATATCGTCAGTTTTAATTTTTGCGTTCAAGTGAACGCATGTTTTCTCGACAAGGATTTTTAACAGTCTACTGTTGAAAATCCTTATGTTTTATAAAAAACATTATTTGTTTTTGGAATATCGTTTTACGATTAATTCAATGTTTATACAGCGCTTTTGTCAAGTTTCTGATATACACGTCAACATTACGAGTCTGTAACAACGACGACCTAGAAATTAACCTTTGTTAAGTCGCCATTTTCAAAATTTTAGTCCGGTGCGAGGAAAGGCAGAACTTTTCTGTCAAAATCGGACATGTTACATGAGTACTCCGCTTATAAAATAAACGTGTGTTTAAATTCTTCTTCCACGCTGACCGAATTTTAGCTGTTTTGAGCAATCTACGAAACGGGTCAAGTGGAAAGTTCGGATGAGTTGATTGTTTACAGTCTTTACACGAGACGGAGTAAACACATCACTAAATTACAATCAGAATAGGTATTATGACCAGATCTGATTATTTTAATGTGGATAACGTCCTTATGGGAGCGTAGACCACTATTGTCACTAAGTTCGGATGAGTTGATTGTTTAGTCTTTACACGAGACGGAGTAAACACATCATTTTTTACAATCAGAATAGGTATTTTGACCAAATCTGATTATTTTAATGTGGATAACGTCCTCATGGGAGCGTAGACCACTATTATCACTAGAACCTTAAGTGATTCAATAAATTTCAATCAGAAATGGAATTTGCCCATAGACGATTGTTTTATTTGGATAACGGTCCATACAGGAGCATAGACCAAAATTGATACTACTATTAAAGTAGATAGATAAATCACAATCAGAATAGGAATTTGCCCAGGACTGATTATGTTTATTTGGTTAACCTTCCATTTAGGAACATAGACCATATTTATTGAAAATAGAATGTGGCTGATGCAACACAAATAAAATTAAAATTAGAATAGGATTTTGCCCAAGTCTATCTGATTAATGATATCGTTTCATCCAGGGAACGAGGAACTAGAACAACATGCATGATTTTGGATCTGTGCGTTGCATGCATTGTACAGATTTGATCTTTCCTAAAATCATAATATTAATTGATCGCACATTGATATTTAAGGAGCATAGATCATTCTTGAAATACAATTTTAGTATTTGACATACGGAAATAAAATTAAATCGAATCAGAATAGTGAATTTTAGTCCAGGTCTATCTGATTGTTGTAGAAATCGTTCCATCTAGATAACGTAGGTCTACCTTTATTGTATTTAAAACAACTTGCAAGCACAAGCAGGTTGCATGTTTAGTACAACACACATTTTGATCTTAGCTAATTTTTGGTTGCACATTGATTTTTGTGATGAACTAACAGTTCAGATAATATATTGAAAGAGTGTGTGCAAATGGTCAAGACAGATAAAAAACACTGAAATAGTACTGAGTTATTAGTACTTACAAATGTGTATGTAGTTTAAACATGTCATGATCAATACACAAAATTTATAACTATGTCCAGATTTAATCAGGACAGTAAATTCTTAGAAGCCTGAAATATTTTCTCGAAGCAGGAAACTGCTGTAAATTTTATTTGCTAATAAATTATTCTCTTACAGATGTTAAGAAACTACTAATATGTTGAGTCAGTAAGAATGGAACACCGTTCTAAAACCTGTTGATAGCTTGTGACAACTCAGATTATCAATTTTAATTTTCAAGGTCAGTTTATTACTGACAAGAACATTAATATTATCAGTATGTAATGCTATGACCAATTGGTTGTTTGTGTGCATTAATGAAACAAAGATTTTATATGTTTTAAGTAAACATTAGGTTGTCTCTTGGGTTCAGAAGAGTTTAGGGGATCATTGCCATTATGGTGCATTTCACAAAGACTCGATTCACGGAAATGGCTTATATTTTGATTACATAAATCAGAGTGTACATTGCCAATGCATATGACATATAATATGTACTTGTGCTATTTTGTCTTAAGTACACAAAAAGGTGATAACATAAGACTTAAGGGTATATTTTACCCTCACCATATGAGAATCACTGACAAATAATACATGTATCTTCCAATCATGAAAGGAAGAGATTTTGGGAAGCTCTTTAAAAGATAGAAAATTGCCTTTACGCCTGGTTTTCAAAGCAATGACAACAAGTTTGACAAGATTCTGCTATCTTCATTGGGTCTGTTTTCAATCTTAATGTGAGATTGCTAGTTAAAACAGCTAATCAAACTGCTAAAAGTTTTTCCTCGAGTTTATATTGAATTAGAAAGCTGAACTATAGAGGACTGAAAGATATTGATATATATAAAAAAAAAAAAAAAAAAACTAGATTATCATTAGGATTTGTTTTTGAGAATTTAGATTAAGAATAAAGGCATATCATATAGATTTTGCACAAATTAGATATAACTAGTAAAATATTACTAAATAAATACAGAAAATATAAAGCATTGTTGATGCAAGATTCATTAAAATACTAGAAACTGACGTGGAGATTGGAGTAGTTTACAAGATTGAGCAATGAACTATCTAATACATCTCTTTATATAAATCTTCTTTTAGCTAGTCTTTACAAGATGCAGGAAAAGAAGGGTCTTTTAGGCTATATTGTACCAATAAACATATATATATATATTTCAATTGTTTCTCATATTTTAGCACCTGTAGAAACAGTTAATCTAAAAGCAAAATACATGAAAAGCAGTTTATTTAAAAGACTGATTAATAGTTAGCAAATAACATTAAATAGTCTGTTAGTAAGTGGAAGTAAAATGCAATACGATAATTCCATGATTATAAGTGCAAGACATTTGTAAATATCTAAATTTAAAATGTCACTTTATTTTTATTTTGTTCATTATTACACAAAGAGTACAAAATTCTAGTCTTGTCAAAGTCAAGTTGTGACTTATCTACATGTAGGAAGGTTTCCAAATAGATTGGGTGTGATTTAATCCCAAAATTGAGGGTATTCACTATTCAATTTTCATAATGACCACACAATTATCTAACAACTTTGCAGTTGCAGAAATAATATTAAATATCTGGCATAGAGTTAGTATTTTATGCAAGAATATACTAGACAAAATTGAAATGTGTTTATTAACAGTTAGTTTAAATTTTTATTCAATATTGTTTTGAAAGATGTGATTATATAAATCACATTCATTTTGTTTTGTCAAATCTGTGGACAAATGCAAAGTTTTTTTGAGTGACTTTAGTTTAACCAAATGACTGGGTTGAAGTCACAAAAAAAAAAAAAAAAAAAAAAAAAATGTGTTTTGGTTGTTTATATTGAACCATATCAGAATGTATAGAATTCAGATAAGGTGAACTAAGAGAGAAATGAAATGAGCATTTCTGATTGTGAAACCATTTCTTAAACAACTAAGAACACTTATCAAAAGCAAGCTAGTACAAGTGTTTTCCATATTGTAAAACATGTGTTTTCTTTAAATACATGTATAGAACTAAATTTGACATGTTGCATGTTAGTATTTCTGATTGCGAAATATTTTCTGAAACAAATAAAAACAATTGTCAAGAGCAACAGTTTAAGAGTTGTTCAATATGTCAAACTTTTATTTCTTTAAATTTGGATCTGTGCATGGCAATTTATAATTTAAAAAAATCGTGGCTTAAGGTTCACATTTTAGACAGTATACCATTGTGAGATATTAATTAGAAATGTCAGAACAACATTGACAGACAGATTTTTCATAGTTTGAGAAAATCATCTGTCGGCATTCTTTTGGCTTATTAGGACAACAGTTTTGGCTTGCTCAACATCCAAATGCTCTGTAGAAGCATTATTATACCATTGAAAACATGTATACAAAAACATTTCCACTGATTTGTCCATTTCTTTATTTTTACACTTAAGTAGTATAATACGAAACACAAAGATAATGTTTGTTCATTGTTGGACTGGTAGACATTGTATTCAAAGGTTCTACCACTCATAAAAAATTTCTATCAGACTTTAAAATTTAGTTGGTTAACTTAGGAAAATTATCATGTCATTCCTATAATGCAGGACTTCTCTTGACAAAAAATATTTTCTTTCTAAATCTATTAGATATTAACAAGAGTAGTATATCTAGAAGAATATGTACTCAAGGAGACTATAACTTCAAAAAGTTTACAGATTGATCCAGATTTAGCATAATCATGAAACAACTTTCGTTTGAGTCTTTAATATACTTTGTTGGTAAGGACACTTATTTACAAAGTATATTTTTACTTAATTATAATTCTTTGACAATTAAGCAGAAAAGAATTTATTTTGAAAGATATTGACAATGATCAGCAGTCATATATTCTCTGTTATTATATAAAACTATAGAGAAAACAATGGAAAGTTAGATAGAAGCTAATTGTTTTAAATAAACTAAAGTTTTGAAAACTAATATTTCTAAGTTGAAAAGTAAATGATACTAAGGTTGGATTACTTCTTGTCGATTTGTACAAGCAATAAGAACAACCTATTCACATGACAAATTAAAAATAAATAAAATAAATGCTTATTTACTGTTGCAATAATATTACAACACATTTAACTCTTAATGTAGGAGCTTTAATGAAATAATTTCTATACTGGCCTGCAGATTATTTATTCAAGTCTATTTTTGCAAAGTTTTATTTATGCAATCTGCAGAGTTTTGCCATTGATACATATAGTTATACAGCATAGCTTTATTGTGTAATAAATTTAAATTTTGTAATTTCGGTTTTGAATATTTTCAGTATTTACAAAATTTAGTGGAGTTATTTTTAACAATTTTGACATAGTTTTTATATGTTGAAATTGTATATGTGTGAGAGAATTTATCCTCCACCAAAATAAAACAAAATAAAACACTGCTTGTTAATCAGTGAATATTCTATATAATATAAATGTAATTTCATGGTAAGTATATTTAACCAAATTCATATAAAATGGTTATTTTGAAATCTCAAGAAGAGATTTTATATGAATTTATAGGGTTAAATATACTTACCACAATCCACCACCACCCCTAGTATAAATTCAGTTTTTTGTTTCACACAATTGTAATTATTCAATTAAACGACAAATTAAAACTGACGATATTGTGTTTTACACAGGTAAATTATGATGTAGGTGAGTACATCTTATGGATGTAATTTTAATCACCTAGTTAATTGCGATGAGAACATGTTCTGAAAGCAAACATATTCTATATAATATAAATGTAATTTCATGGTAAGTATATTTAACCCTATAAATTCATATAAAATCTCTTCTTGAGATTTCAAAAATAACCATTTTTGGAGAAATAAAAATTGAACTTAATAAAAATTACACTGAATATTTGATGTAATTTTTGAGTAAAATATAAGCCAACGGATAACTCCTATTGGATTCAAGTGTTCATCCAAATTAGCTTAGGCTTGTAATGGATTTGATATGTAAAATGCAATGTAATTACCTATGCTTATATTATTATAGACATGTATCAGGTTAGCTTTAGGAGAGGTCAGTATTAGAGAGAATATGGACATGGATATGGTCAATCTAGTGAGTGGAGGTCCAGGAAAGTTACACAGAGCTTCTGTATCAAGTCCTGCATTGCTCACCAAATCTTCAAGTAGTAGCAGTAAGTTGTTTAGCCCTATGTTCTATTTTTAGCAACAGCAGCCATGTTTAGAGGTGGATCAAATCCCCTGATACAATTTTTAAACTGAGGAACTGTCTGGTAAAGTTTGATAATATTTGGCCCAGTAGTTTAAAAGATTTTTTTAAATTTTAAGACAACAAACAGACAGTGTGAATGACTTTGTTTTTGCCATACTCTGTAAAATTTTAAAATGTTTTTCTAGTTTAAGCCATTATGCAATTTAAATCAATCAAATCTGTCCTGAATGAAATTTATCCATTTTGTAGGGCATCCAAATTTAAAGTTTACTTTGGCAATGATTAAATGTATCAACAAAGCTGTTGTTTCTATGAATTAAGATACAGGAAAGCATTATACTGTTGATTCAATATTATTGGTGGGATACCAATTTTCCTTCATTTCATGGATATTGGTAAACCAAAGAAGTACAATTAAGGCTTGTATGCAGACTTTAGCAAAACCATAGAATCAAATATCCATGAAATTTAAGTTTTTCCTAAATCCACAAAAATTGGTACCCAGGAAAATAATTAAACTACAGCATATGTATTGCAGAAAGAATCTTTGTGTCACATATTTGTACATAAATATTATTTCCAGAAAATAGCCGGATAACTTCTTACTGAACAAGAAATTCCATCCACATGAATAAATAAGAGATGTGTGGTATAAATGAATGAGACAGCAACCCAATAACAAAAATCCAAAAGAACATACACCCTTATTTGAACTTTTGCTGAATTGCAAAAGTTACATGAAATTACTTAGCTAAAAATATATTCAAATCTGTCAATATTTTTTGAAGAACTTGCTAAAATCTTTTTTGTCTAGATTTAATTGTACCTATGGGACCAATAACATACAGCTGTTTTGGAATTGAGATGGAAAAGGTTGTTGTAACCATGGAAACTCTATGTTCTCACTGTAACCATGGAAACCAGTTTTGCAAGCAAATAATTAATTGCTTCATCATTTCTTTGGTATGTATAATTTTATATGATGTTTCATTGATTATTTTTGTATTGATTCAACTTCTTAATATTTTAATGTGAAGATTTCTAATGAGATTTATTATTTTATCATGTTTTTGCCCCCAATCAACCTCCCTGTTAATGCTAATACTTTTTAAATATTTCCCCAATAACTTGCATTTAAATCGAAGCATAAAAAATGTGGCTGTTTAATTTATTTTTAGTCACTTGTTTTATTGGATGTATCTTCAACAAAATGCCAGGACTAACCAGAATTGGCTGTATATATTATTTTGCCTATAAAATGGTTTGGGATACCTGTAGAAAAAATCAATTTGTGGAACCAAATTATTTCAACAGTTCATCGCATTCAATTTAGAGTTAAGGCAGAAAATCTTACAACTGTATATAGAATTGATTGACAAAATAAGTTTATTGATATAATCTGTTTTGTCATAATTAATAACAAAATTAAATCAGTCATTAAATAAATGAATTTGCATTAAATATTAAATACCTGATCAATTTACTATGAAAATTCAGAATTTTTTTTTTATAAAAATCCTTTTGCCGATATCCCCCTGTTCAGTTGATCCATAATCTTGTATCATAAATTTGTGATGTCAGAGCAGAACTTATCTTATTGACGAGAACCAGGACTCTGGAGTATCAGTGACATCACAATGTGAGAGCAGAACTTATCTTATTGACGAGAACCAGGACTCTGGAGTTTCAGTGACATCACAATGTGAGAGCAGAACTTATCAGGCTAATTTCAGGATGGACAACAATTATGAAATATGTCTATAGAAGGCAAAAATTTTAAAGAATTAGTACAATAAACAAATTGCTGGGTTTTCTGCAAGTAAATGTTGTAATATATAAGTGGCTTGACATATTACCAAACTTTTGGTTCGTTTATTATGCTCACTCACCAAAAAGCTTCACCCTTGGACTGGTTGCTAATAACTTACAACATCAATGTTAAAAACCCAAATAATCTTTACATATCCAATATTTTAACAGTCAAGAGTTAAAAGATTTGATACCTTCATAATGTCGACACATGCATGATTTTCTGTTTTGTCTATAATTAGGTATTTTATATTTTTAAAGGTATTAGCTACAAGTTATGAATCAGTGGTTACTAGTGAAGCATTTGATATTTTAAGATCTTTATTGGAAACTGATTTTCAACACAAAGTAAAACTAGCAGCTGACTTCCTTAGTAATAGTTCACTGTCACCAGCAGAGGTAAGGAATTTTACCAGAATGGTAAAATTTATAGCTTGATAAAATAATGAATTTGTAGTTCATTTCTTTAGAACAATAAATGCAAATTAAAAGAATCTTACCTGCATTTTCTTACTAAGATTTTTGTAGTGTAGTGTACTACTTTTGAGACAAATTATATTCATGTTTGACCTTTATTGAACTGGACCTAATCACTATTTTACCCTAAATTCATGACCCAATTTTTTTTACAGTATTATTTCATCTGTACTTTCTTTTTATGCATAAAACATGAGGAAATAAATTGGGAAGGTCTATAATAAAAATTTGCAAGTAATACACTGTCCATACTAGCGACTATATTAGTAGAGAATGAAAATAAGGGCAATACTTGTTTTATCAGGCCTTCTGCTTTGTCAGATTTTTTCATATGAATAAATAACATAATGCTATAATACCTACAGCATTTTATTTATGTTTTAACTTATTTGTGTTTTGATCTGCTTAACATCATCAAAATTATAATATTTTGAATACTGAGTCATTTTGTTACATGCATACTAAAGATTTGTTAATTTTCAACTGGTTTTCAGTTTCTAAGCATTTAAAAATTTCTTTAGAAAATCCTACAGATCTTTGTGATATTTTAAAATTCTGAAGATTTCTTCAAAAAACATTTTAAGATTAAAGTTTCATTACTATGAAACATAAGTGCAACTCGTCAAAAGTATACAGACCCTCGGATCAGCATTTTTGATAACTTGGTTAGTCACTCCAGGCAAACTTGAAATTGTGTGAGACATGTGAAAAATTGCTATATAATATGGCAAAAATGTAAGGCATATAAAAGTGGGTACTCTCTTTTGAGAATGATGCTGAATATTGACTATGGGACAAATCTTCCAAAAGTATCAAAATGTGTGCAAATCTTTAATCTATATAAAATTCTAAATAGTTTGAAAGTTCTGAGTCTGATTAAAACAAAACATAAAACAATTTTCCTCTTTTCCCACTGGCCCACACATCACTGGAATGAATGGAAATCCCCATACAACAGGCCAGATTTATTTTTCTTTAACCCTGTCAAAAATTTAATGAAACAAAACAAATATTTTGAATGTCAGCAGCAAATAAGTTTTATACATACATAGAAGATGAATTCACATATATGATACCATATTTTGTTTTCTTTTATAGGTTGCTGGATTCCTGTCAGAATCATTTGTCACATTCTATAAAGTAAAACATGGCCTAATTGCTGTACAAGGTAAATATTGGATGTAGTGTTGTTGACATTGATGTTGTATATCTGCATAGTTTGACTTTTTTTGTTTAACAATAAATTCTTTTTTGAGAATCTTTATAGAGGATTGTCAAGATAAATCAGGGGAAAATATTGAATGTCGTGAGCAAAAAATTATTGTGTTTTACTGTAGTATAGATTTGATCAAAACAAATCTTTAAAAAAAATAAATAAAATAAAATAAAATAAATTGGTAAAATTCTATGGACTTCTGACATCAAGTTTTGAAGCATGGTATGATAGTCTCTGATGCATGATTTTTTATTATTAATTGTTTTTGGCTTTTAACTAGCTTTCAGTAACTGCGAGTACTCTTAAATTGTACTTTCGTGTTAATTTGACCTGTTGACACAATTTGTAATGCATTTCTGTTATTCACTGTTTACTTATTTTGTGTTATATCTCTTCTTACTACTTTTAATATGTACCACCTTTGATAAAAGAGGGGCGAAAGATACCAAAGGGACATTCAAACTCATAAGTCGAAAATAAACTGACAACACCATGACAAAAAAAGAAAAAGACAAACAGTCAAACAATAGTACACAAAACACAACATAGAAAACTAAAGACTGAGCAACACGAACCCCACCAAAAACTGGGGGTGATCGCAGGTGCTCCGTAAGCTAAGCAGATCTTGCTCCACATGTGGCACCCGTCCTGTTTACTAATGTTAGTACAAACCCGGTAATAAGTTTTAATTCGGTAGGTCACATTCGGGAAAAGGGGACAGGATTGTAGTTACGACTTTAAGAACATATCTGCTATCATCTGTGAAACGGATATTCCGTAACGGTCAACCAACTCGTGATGGAGTCCGTAAAATTTATGAAGGGATGATTTCAACTTAACCACTTGGAACTCTTGGTTTAATAGCTTCCTTGTGAGCAGAACCCTCTATCAAGGAAATCATGATAGGAAATACAAGCCTTGGAGTATCGTATCAACTGGGAGATATATACTCCGTATTCAGTCGCTGCTGGAATTTTGCTACATAAAAATGGAAAGTTCACGATTGGGAAGCTGAAATCATCTCTTTTGTCATAAAGTTTTGTTTTCAACCGACCCTCATTATCAATTTCTAGATGTAAGTCAAGATATGAGGCAGACTTAACTGTATCTGTTGTATCCTTTATCTCAAGTTCGATTGGATAGATGGGTTTCAACATAGTAACCAAATTTTGAATTATTTAGTGAGGGAACATCATGTATGTAGCGGAAAGCAAAGTTAAAGGATACTGCTAACTTCTTTTCTTTCTTTGTAAGAAGTTCCTGTATGAAGTCAGCCTCATATGAATAAAGGAACAAGTTGGCAAGAAGAGGGCACAGTTGGTTCCCATGGGAATGCTGATTGTTTGTTGAAAAACACGTCCTCCAAAAGTAACAAATATGTTGTCAATCAAGAAATCAAGCATCTTGATAATGTCAGTTTCAGAGAAATTTTGTTAGAATCAGAGTGATTTTTAACAAAGTAGGATTTATCCCTCCCTAAGACCAGATACTTGTATCTACTTTGGCCATTCTTTTTTATGAAACAAAGCAGGACCAACTCTTTCAATTTGTCTTTTTGTTTGGAATGGGGAATACTTGTGTAAAGTGTAGAAAAGTCAGATGATTTAATACTATTGCAAGATGAAAGAGTCTTAGATTGTATGTTCTCTAAAAGATCTTTGAAATTTTTTAGTGTCCACATCTGATTCACGCCACCTCTTGTGCTTCTTCCTTACATTTGTTTGTTTTTATAGTGATTAAGATGATAACACAATGTTGAATGCTGTACCCCTATTTTTGACATTTTTACCTATTGTGTCTGTTTGTTTTGTTCACGCATCGTTGTCAATATAATGGAATTTGATGTGACTGTCATACAAGTGAGAGGTTTAGCTAGCTATAAAACCAGGTTCAATCCACCATTTTCTACATAAGAAAATGCCAGTACCAAGTCAGGAATATGGCAGTTGTTATCCAATCGTTTGATGTGTTTGAGCTTTTGATTTTACCATTTGATTATGGACTTTCCTTTTTTGAAATTTCCTTGGAGTTCAGTATTTTTGTGATTTTACTTTTGAATAGGTAGTTTCATAATAACTTTGAAGCCCGGCTTTGATATGTATTTAGTATGACGAAAACATTTTCACTTCTGTACTCGTACTATGAATAACAAATTTATTTTGTAAAAAATGTTTCTGTACTCCTAACAACAAAATTATTATATTTAAATTTACCTGTGTACGTTACTTTATTTAACGCCATTTTGTCCTAGGTTAAAGTTGTCTTTTTGACATTGAAACATCTTTTTTATTTATATTGTGTCATAGATTAAACTTATTCGTTCAGTGTATATTAACTTGTTTTTGTGTATTGTCTTTTTGATCGAGTTAAACCATTTCAATTGATATTTTATTGTGTGTCTTTTTATGTTGTAATGTTATACCACTGTTTCAGGTTAGGGTGAAGGTTGGCGCCTGTTAAAACGTTTAAACCTGCTGCATTTTTATGCACCTGTTCTAAGTCAGGAGCCTGTTGTTCAATGGTTGTCGTTTGTTGGTGTGGTTCATAAGTGTTTCTCGTTTCTTAGACCGTTGGTTTTCCTGTTTGAATTGTTTTACACTAGTCTTTTTGGGGCCCTTTATAGCTTGCTGTTTGGTGTGAGCCAAGGCTCCGTGTTGAAGGCCGTACTTTGACCTATAATTGTTTACTTTTTACACATTGTGACTTGGATGGATAGTTGTCTCATTGGCACTCTTACCACATCTTCTTATTTATATGTCCTTGATAATGCTCAGAAAAGTTTAAGGTTTTTGAGAATTCTGTTGAATAAGTTGAGAATGCCACAGCTAAAACTTTAATTTCATTTGAATTTTTAACTAGTGATAGCAATTTGTACACATTGGTGAGATGTGCCATATACCACATTTTGGAGTTTCAATTATACAATGGCTTAAAGTGCAAAACTAGGTTATCTTTAGGGGCAATGATATCCCTGTCTTATGAGTCATGAACACATAGCATGACAGAAAAAATATCAATCTTGCTCAAATTTATCTTAAACACATTTTTTCCCTGCATTTTATAAACATTAAATAGAATTACCATTTTCATGTAAATAATTGTCTTTGAAACATTGTACAATGCAAACTGATGTTTTAAAATTTATTTTAGCATAGCAAAACAATTCGATAGATTTCACTTCATATAAAAATATGAAAATGTGGTATAGTTGCCAATGAGACAACTCTCCACCAGTGACCCAATAATATAGAAGTTAACAATTATATAGATTCACTTTAACCAATTCTTATGAAATTTTACAGTGATTAGATTATAAGTGTTTCTCTTCACCTATTGCAGTTCATTCAAAATTCTGATCCAACTGCAATATGTTGCATCAAACCAAACTGTTCAACTGGTCAGAAATTTTACCAAACTTATGTAGATGAACCAATGTTAGATGCGGCACGTTACCTATGCACTAATTTGTCCTACGTTTGGACGCCAATTTTTCCACGTTTGCGCAACAAAAAGTATAACATTTGCATGAAATTAACTGGTTGCAAATCGACTACATTTCAATAATTGTCCTACGTTTGGACGCCAATTTTTCCACGTTTGCGCAACAAAAAGTATAACATTTGCATGAAATTAACTGGTTGCAAATCGACTACATTTCAATAATAAATTAAATTTTCTATTAAACAATATTTTGAATGTTTTACATAAAAATACAATTGGAGAAGAAACAACCTAGATTTAATTTAAAAAAAGGTAAACTGAAATGACAAGGTGTTGTGATACATGTACCAGGAAAGGACTGACTTTTAGATTGCTCCTGTCGATAACATATTACTGTGTTTATTCCAGACTTATGTTTGTTTTATATAAAGAATGTTCTGTTCCAGAAATATACACTGAATTTAATTCAAGACTTTGCTTTTACATACATGTAGTGCTTTCTCTCTTTTATGTTTATTAATTTAATCAATTTTAACAAAATTTTCGTAAAGATCAGATTATTTTCAGGATTTACATAGAGGATAACAATCAGGTAAATAAGCGCAAATGTTATACTATTTGTTCATGTAAACGTAATACCTGTCAAAATTCAAATTGGCGCAAATGTAAGTCGCCCGTTAGAAGCAAATAAAGCAAGATAATGGGAGCAATGCAAGATTGTTTTTATTTGATTGAAAATAAAGCATCTTTTCAATCCTATTAGGTTTGAATTCCACTTCATGGTTACTATTATACTGCTTATAATATCTATACATATTGATTGTTATAAGTCATTTGAAAGCTAGAGGCAAGGTACTATTTTTTGAATTGCCAAAACAATGTCCTATTTAAGATTTTGGATTGTCTCCCTTCAATTGTAATTTTTTCGTGTTACAGAGATTTCTTTATATCAAAATCTAAAATACTCTATAGTTTTAGTTAATACATGTTTTTGTGATGTTTTAAAGGGAGATAAGACAGTCTAACTAAAACTATGCATAAAAAGGGGGGATGATTATATCAATTTATCTCCCATAGAAACTTATTGACACTATATTGTAATTTCACATATATTTTACTGAAGATTACATATTTTAGTTCAAATTGGTGTATTATTTCTATAAATTAGAAGACATTTTAAAAGAAATACATCTAGTATGAACACTTAATTTGGACAGCTATTCAAAATTTACTTATTGATATAAATATGTATAGAAATTATAAACAGCATGATAGTAACCATGAAATGGAATTTAAATCAAGTATGATTATAAGTATGCTTCATAGTTCATACATATGACACTGACTGTGATTATTCTGCAGCAGTGTGGTAAATTTGGAACCAGTTGAACAGTTTGATTTGGTGAAATCAATTGCAAAAATGGTCATATTTTCTTTTTTTTTTAGCCTGGTACTACGATGAGAAAAATATTTTTTTTGTAACTGAAATGCTTAAATTTAGTTTAGTATGTCTTTAGATTTATCTAAGAAACAATGTGTGCAAATAATGAAGTTGGGGAGGGGGGAGGTATAAATCGATTAAATCACATACCTGTAATCATAATCATTATGGTATATTATACAAAAAAAATCATAAACCTTTGAACTTTATGTCATCACTATTGAAATTCCCTCTGAAGAAAAGAAAAGTAAAAAAAAAATCTGTTTATCTTGAATTTAAAAGTTCTGAATAGGTAGTATTCATTATGGTGATAGTTTTTATATCCAAATCATACATTTTTTTATGCCCCACCTATGATAGTAGAGGCCAGGGGCATTATGTTTTTTGGTCTGTGTGTCCGTTTGTCTGTCTGTCCCGCTTCAGGTTAAATTTTTGGTGAAAGTAGTTTTTGATGAAGTTTAAGTCCAATCAACTTGAAACTTAGTACACATGTTCCCTATGATATGATCTTTCTAATTCTAATGCCAAATTAGAGTTTTGACCCCAATTTTACGGTCCACTGAACATAGAAAATGATAGTGCGAGTGGGGCATCCGTGTACTA
Source organism: Mytilus coruscus (assembly GCA_017311375.1). Classification (NCBI taxonomy): domain Eukaryota; kingdom Metazoa; phylum Mollusca; class Bivalvia; order Mytilida; family Mytilidae; genus Mytilus; species Mytilus coruscus. Next base: position 48,358,801 of record CM029601.1, read on the forward strand.
TGGACACATTCTTGTTTTAAATAGTGTTCTTTGTAGCTAGGTGTTAGATTGTTCCAACTTTTTCAAGAAAAAAGCAATACAATATCTATAAAAATGCTAATATGATCCAAACAATAGGAGTTATTGCTCTTGAAGAGGGGTTTTGTTCTAATTTTCAAGTATTTGTGCCTATTATCTTGAAAACCTTAATAAATCAGTTGAAATTTACACAGTTAAAATGTTCAGCAATATAATACATATATTATAGACAGATGAGTTATTGAGGCATTTGCAACCATTTTGTTTTTATGTAGAAAACTTGTACATATACTGAAGATGTGCAGTTGGTCAGGATGTTTGATTTTTTTCACTTAATTACCCTTTAAGTGAATATTATTTTTTTGTAGTGTACAGGTATTGTCTGTGAGACTCCAGTTAGAATTCTTTTGATTTGTGAAAAGTTGAAAATAATATTATATAGTTGTGGATAATATTTAGATTATTTGAACCTTTTCCAAAAAATTACCAGTTGTTGAAATTAGTCATGCAAGTATGCAAGTACTTTGTATTTTACCCAACAATTGTACAATTTTCAATTTGGAAGAATTTTTTTTTCCTTAATGTTTTACAAAATTTTAATAAATGTTTAACTTTATCATTTTTGGTGTACTTTTTTGTGTAGAATAAATGTTTTCTCTATCTTATTACTAATACAGTTTACAACCTCAAACTTTTGTATTTTGAAGAATAGTTGTTAGATCTTGTTAATATACTGAAGGTGTGCATGTGTGCATGTGAGATTTATCAATGTGTAAACTTTTAACAAACAGTGGTCCTGACCAATAATTATATATATATTGCATTTAGCATGTTGTCCCTTAAATCAGCCTCTGTCATTAAACCAGTTGTGACCAGTTTGATAAATTTTAATACATCACACATTGATCGTCTTGAGTAATTTCCCACCATATCTTTTCAGAATATTTAACACTTTACATTTTCCTTTCAATTATTTGAGAAACAGATTCTACCACTATACCCTCATTGATTACAAAATGTATCTGCTCTCAATAATTCAATTTTCAAATTCAAAATCTTTTGCATTAAACTTCCATTTTACAGTTATAAAATTTAATTTCTCAATGGATAAGTATTGTAATCAACAAGTGGTGAGGTAGAATTTGTATTTATATCACATGCTTGGGCATTATGTGTGTTTACAGACACAAAAAAGTACTTGTATGTACAATTGGCAAAATTTGGTGTAATTCTTCAAATTCCTGTATTTTTGTGCTGTAGGTAGATATAAGAAGATGTGGTATGACTGCCAATTAGACAACTCTCCATCCAAGTCACAATTTGTAAAAGTAAACCATTATAGGTCAAAGTACGGCCTTCAACACGAAGCCTTAGCTCACACCGAACAGCAAGCTATAAAGGGCCCCAACAATGACTAGTGTAAAACCATTCAAACAGGAAAACCAACGGTCTAATTTATATAAAAAACATGAAACGAGAAACACTTATGAACCACATCAACATAGGACAACCACTGAACATGTAGGGTTAACTTTGTAAACTAGATTTTATTAAAATGACATCTTACCATATTCCATAGCAAGGAATTTATTTGTCTTCCTTTGTACTGAGGTGTGCTGGGATTAAGGGGAAATTTCATTTAATTTGTGTTCTGGTCTCATACTTTGTTTTGTTGCATTTGAATACAGAAACATATTTCTATGTAATAGATGAATAACTGCAATTAAAGTACTTGAACATATCATATACAAAAGTTGGCTTCAAGGATAGCATCTAAATATTGACCTCTTGGTTGCACTGAAAATGGTAATGTCTTAATCATTTCCTTTCAATTTTCATTGCTGAAATTTCAAAATTATATGTGGTTCTATCAGATTGCAGATTTGTATTCTTAATAATATAAAATTCACAACATCAAAAATTGAGATTTTTTATACGCATATATGATAAGAAATGTGCATGCAAAATTCAAAAATATTTTGGTAGTACTAGCTACTCCTTTAAATGATAATTTCTTCCTCCACATCTAAGTCGTCAACTAATTTACATGATTTTATCAAGTTTGCCAAGTGCAGACGGTCGGTAGGTGACAACAGTTTGATAACCAAACATCTAGAATGTAGATTTCGTTTTATGTTTAAACGATTTTGATGAGGATCTAAACAATAGATTTATGTTGTCTTATCTGTTGAACAAGTTATATCCATCAATATATAATGTTCGTTTCTAATGTGCTTTGGCTTTTATTCGCTCATGACAATAGTGTGAAAGTAATTTTCGTTTGAAAATTGTGTCATTGAATGTGTTTTGATTATTTATTTTGATGAAGTACCATTTCATTGATATCAGAATATTTTGTCCCTCGGAGAGTTCTCAACACGTCTCTGGTTTAATGGTCTTCCATTTACATAACAGCAATCGCTCGTAATAATTTCGTAGAAAAATTTGTAACACCTATCCAAATCTTACGAGGATCTTGCATCATCTTAACTGGCAAGTTTTATTACGGTTCTGAAGAAAAATTTATCAGTATAATGAAATGGGTCACAACATCTTTGTATTATCTTGAATATTGATATTCAGTATTCAAAAATGGATTCGCAATTTATTGCTATCGGCCTTTATTGTCGGCACTATCAATTAAAGTCCTAATGGAATTTGGCACTTTTATTGAGATGTCTGCATTTGTTAAATGCATGCTCATCAATTCATCATTTTTCTATTATGTTTGTAATAAAATGGACATCTCGGATTCATTAACTTGATATCTCGATTATTTGTGGCACAAATTTGTCACCTCCTTATCCAAATGACTATTATAGCTCATATTTTTGTGTGAAATGGTAAAAATATAATGTCCAGAAAATTAAATGTCTGATAGATAAATAGTTCAATTATAATGGAAGTAAGCATTAAATCTTTTTTGGAGATAATGAAAAAAACTATATCTTGTTTTTCTTTGACTTCAAATCCTTATTTTATCATGTAGAAATTCATCATACTCCATTTAAAGAGTTGTTATAATGCAGAAGTAGAACCGTTTTAATACCAACCATGATGTGAATTCTGATAAATGTTATTTAGAATTGTCCATTATAATAAAATAAATTGGCAATTATAATAAAGGAAATAAGATAAATTTTCTTAAAGAGAGTCAGTTTATCTAAAAATTGAATTAGTTTGAGCCAGCAGTATTTAGATGTGTTCTGTAAATAGTGAACAAATTGTTTTTGAAATTTTTAAACTGTGTCAAATTATACACATAATGGTATACAAGCTATATACTGTAAATTCAGAAATAAATGGATGCATTTATTATTGTGAATACTTGACCGCTAGCAAAAATGTGTACCGTAATCTAATTAATGTTATTGAAAACATAAATGCTAGTTTTTATTATTGTAAACCTGGTACTGCATTTTTCGCATTAATAAAAACATTACAATAATTTCTGAATTTGCAGTAACAATGTCCATGCAGTCTCTCTAGACTTGAGAATTAATATTATTTGATTTACATATTACTTGAAGACATAACAAACAAATTTTATATTATGTAGACGCTACTAATGAACAAAGCCAATTAAAAGAGATGTGGGGATATATGTTAATGTGACAGCAACCCAACAAACAACAAAAACAGAAAAGACATCTAAAGGTCAATATGTAAAATATGTAAAGAGGGAAAAAGAATCTTTTTTGGGACATCAGGATTCAGCCTTTATTTTTGGAGAAAGTCAGGATTTACACTTATTGGGACTTAGGAATTAATGATTATTTTTTTCAGGATCCATGAAAGAATGCTTTATTTTTTCAGGATTCAGACTTTATTTTTCCAGGAATGTAGGATGATACCCGTTTTACCCTCTATATAAATGATGAAGTCTTTATACTTGAAACATCTTCAATTGTGTTTGTCTGTTGAAATATATTTTCTAAAACATAAGAGTTTATACTTAAAAGTGAATTAATACTTTTATTTTATTGTTAATTTGATCTGATAGACACATCTGTTGAGTTAAGCTTTTAAGATATAGGAAAGAAAGAACATATAAACTAGTCTTTCCTCCAAAATTTGTAGGAAAAAAATCATCAAACATACCAGGCTTTTGATTTTGTATGTCAGACGCATGTTTTGTCTACAATAGACTCATCAGTGATGTTCAAATAAAAAAAATAAAAGGCCAAATAAGTTCAAGAACATTGAGGACCCAAAATTTCAAAAGGAATGAAGCATCAATATATAAATTCCCAGATAAGCAATCTGTCTGTTATAGAATATGCTAACACTAACATTTTAAAGCCCTTATTGATATCAATTTTTCGATCTTCAAAGTTATGAAATCTTCCTCTAAACTAAAGTTGGAGATTGACAGTAGAACCTATGTCACAATAAATATTCCTGATAATTAATCATACTTTCAACATAGGACTGATAATTTTTAGAGTTAAGCAGAGTTGATTTATGTAAGAACTTCATGTTTGATTGCAGATAAAAGAGAACTTATATTTGATGAGTCAATTGGTGTGGTTACAAAGTTTATAAAGTTATGTCCTGATCCATCCCTACTAGGTGATAGACTCTTAGATGCCGTTACTTCATTGTCAGTTGATCAAGACTTAATGTCGCCGAAAGGTTAGTTCATCTCAATTCCTCATTTGAATTCTGTGGTGAAGACTTTTAATAAAAGCCAGAGATAAATCTGCACATAATTTATTGAAAAATGATTAAGAACTCAAATTCATTAGGGAACTGGTTTCTGGCATCAAACAACCATGTTTAGAAAAAAAAGGACTCTTAACCATTGATGTTGCTCAATTCTGATCGTTTTTTTTTTTAACATGAAATTATAATGCTTCCTTATTATTGCACCTTGTTTACAAGTAACAGATATCTTAATGTTTCACCACTCTTTAAATTTTCAATTAAATCCTAAGTAGCAATTTAGTGTAAAACTCGTTGCAGAGTACTCAATAAGTTGATTTGATGGTTACTTTTAGTGCTAGCCATGCAGACAGACTTGTTAATATTAGCTCACTCCTGTCACACTGTGGCATGTAATATGGAGGGTATATCTAATGTTTTACGTGCAGCAAGAGCTATGACATCATGTTTACAGTCGACACAACAGTTCTCTCTCATGGTAAGAAATGTATAGACTGTAGTCAGAAAAACACAGCTTATATTGATTAGAGAACATATATAGACTGTAGTCAGCTTATATTGATTAGAGAACATATAGTAGTCAGAAAACACAGCTTATATTGATTAGAGAACATATATAGACTGTAGTCAAAAACACAGCTTTAGAGAACATATTGATCAGAAAACACAGCTATATTGATTAGAGACATAGTCAGAAAAACACAGCTTATATTGATTAGAGAACTGACTGTAGTCAGAAAAACACAGCTTATATTGATTAGAGAACATATAAAATGGAAGAAGACATGTCTGATATTTGAATAACAACACCAGGTTGATGACAGTTCACACCAATCAGAATAATGAACATAAGATCTTTCTAAAGAGTAGAGGTTTTTTTCCAGGTCATACATGTAGCAGTGTCCTATCTAAAAGCACAGTATGCCATTTGTTCAGATAAATTGTTTGTGGAATTTCTGCATGTGTATTAACTTCATGAAAATATGAGATGTGATATAACTGAGAAAATAAACTTTTCCCAAAAGACAAAAGTATGCGAAATTGAATATGTACAGATCATCCGTTTTAATTTGCATGCAGGCAGGACTTCCAACAAGCCCTTCCATGTAAGTCTTTGCTTGTTATGCTATACAGTTCTGAGTTTAAAAGGAAGGTTTTCAATTGTAAGTAAGCTTTATTACTGTCTTGTAGCAAAACTTCCAATAGTGTTTTATATATATATGAATTGTTGACCATTTTGGGACTGATTGCACATTATATCACATGTAAACTAATCTTTTTAAGGTTTATTTCAGGTACAATTACTGACAGGTATTGGAAGATTTGGTGAAATGATCTACATATTTGATAGTATAAAACAGAATGAGCAGTTTGAGCTATTACTGAAGAAAGGAATAGACAGGGTAGGTTTTAAATCTTTTATTTTGGCTGTTTTTCTCTTTTAAGGGAATGATAAGTTCATGTTTTGCATATACAACACTGAAATTAGATCTTTGAATATTGTTTTTATCTGTATGAATGTTGATTTTGTTATTAATAAATTAAAACCAACCTAAATATCAATGTTATACACATATGTACATTCCCAGTCCTACAATCTGTTGATACCTATATTTTGGCATTGCACAAGGTCATGTGTTTCTCTGACTGTTAATGACGTTTTTACACTAAATCAATTGGATGTTTGATGTGTACTGATTGATATTTTATTCTTAGATACATGATTTTTTTATTAGTTGCTATTGGCTTCATGTTTTGCATGATACTGCTGCAACAATAGATGCTTATTTCTTTGAGGATATTTTTATTTGCTTCAAACAGTTGTTAGAGTGAATGGGGCTGATTTGTTTGAAGTGATTATGATTGAACATTAGTTTTAAATATTTTTGTTTTCAGAAAAAAAAATTTTATCTGATGAAAATTTTTTCTCCCAAATTCATGAATTATTACATCATTTGATTCTATGCAATATATTTTTTCACAGGAGGATAGTTTAAAGCTTGCTATTTTGGATTATCTGAAACGTTACCATCCAAAGGACAAAGAAACTTATGACATGGTGGCTCATAATTTTATGTTACATAGACAAATTGCTCAGACTTTAGAAACAAGGGCATACAGTACACTAGATGGACTAAAGGGCAAAACATTAGGTATTTAATAGGGATAACAATAACTGTGAAGATCTTGGAAATCTCAACCTTTTTTTGAAGTTTCCTATGAAAACTTTTTTCCAGCATTATTTTAATCATTATATTTGCATGCATTTGTTATTTAAATTGAGATATAAAAATATGCGAAATTTTTTTATTTTGTGAAAAAGTTAAATAAACATTCCTAATGACTGAAGGTATCTTTTGCTATGAATGTACCATAAAATTAAAGTGGAATTAAAATTTTTTTACTATTAAATTTAAAATAAACATATTATTTAAAAACTCTTGCTGGCATAGTGGTCTAAGTAGTTCATCATCTGTGACCATTAGCTTGTCAACACTGAGGTAGTGAGTTCAAACCCTGTTCAGCACTTCTAGAAAAATAAGCAATGCTTTATTCTTGCTTTTTAATAATCTGCTCTTCTGGAAGCTGAAAAGGTGAAACTGTACATCTTCATGTAAGATTTCTCTAGTTTAAGTTGGTTCTACTTGAAATTTTTCTATTCACAGAGAATACACAAGATGTACAAACAACATTACAGAACATTGTACAATATTTCACAGACGCTGCTGAAAGTTACTTTAAGGTATGCTACTGAGATTTACCTACTGAATTAATGTATTTTCTATGATCAATTCATACCTCTGATAATTAAGGAATGTTTTAAAAAAGATCAGTGTTACAGTCTTAAGAGTTCAATCTTCTGATCTTTCTGTGTTCCAAGTCAGGAACTTTGTAAGTGTTTGTCTTTTGTCATATCTTAATGTGTTTTTCTTCCATTTGGGGGGGTTAACTGTTGATAGGAGATCTTTGAAAGTCTGTGTTAAAAATTAATTTACTACTTGACTAGACTTAGAGTGATTTGGAGCTTGACGTATTGTATAGACACTTGATGGGAACTTTTAAAAATATATGCCAAATGAGGGTTTTTACCCATATTATGCAAATGTAGTCCAGGGAACATGGAAATGTGAGTGTGATTGGGGCATGGTGTCCTATGGACATATATTTTTGTTTTTGGGTGTTTTCCAGTTACTGTTTCCATATACAGTATACACCCAATATTTCATTTTATTCATATACCTTCAACAACTTCAATATTCTGTGTTATAGAATCTATGTTTGAGCATTTCTGATGTAAATAAAAGCTTTACTTTCATTAAGTGTTTTAATTTTCAGTTTGCATATTTTTATTGAATTAGCATTCCTCCATGAAATTATGTTCTCACATATATATTCTCAGGAGAAATGTGTTCGGCATGCTCAGAAGTGTGTTAGACAAGCAAGACTGGTAGCCCTTCAACTACATTATCTTCCTGCAGGAAACCAGTTACTTCATTTAAGTGATGAGGAAGCAGATGATGTTATTTGTCAACATCCTAAATTCTTAGAGGTATCTAAGCAGCATTTATGATTCTGTTTACAGGTTTACAACCAAATTCATACTAAAAATATTAATAAATTTTTCTTGCAATTGTTAGAATTGACCACTTTTGGAAGACTGTAAGGTTATAAAGTTTGGCATGATTTATTTAATAAAATTTAGGTTATGATCAATTTAAATATTATTTGTTTAACCTGAAAATTGTGTACTTGTTCTCTTTTATTCTTGTCACGGCAATATAGCCTTTTTGTGCTCAGGCAGTGTAAAGCAAACATCAATCAATCTTTTACACTTGCAACATACTGACTTGCTGCAGCTTTTCTCAAGCATTTAGATAAGTTTTTTGTCAATTGAACAGTTTTGGTTTATGACACAACCTTTGATTTGGTAAAAGATAATTAAGGCAGTTGCCACATACAAAGGCAGAAACACACTTTTTACTGATTTTTATACAACCACATATTGGTATCACGTCGTCGTCGTCAGCGTCGACCAAAGACATTTGGTTTCCAGACAATAACTTTAGTATTAGTAAATAGAAATCTATGAAATTTAAACATAAGGTTAATTACCACAAGAGGAAGGTTGGATTGATTTTGGGGGTTATGGTTGCAACAGGAATTAGGGGCCAAAAGGGGCCCAAATAAGCATTTTTCTAGTTTCATGATAATAACTTGTGGAACAGTGTATGGATCTCTCTGAAATTATACCACAAGTTTCCATACCACAAAGGGATGGTTAGGATTGGCTTTGGGGGGTTATAGCTCAAACCGTTTAGGAATTAGGGGCAAAAAAGTGAGAAAAAACAAGGGTGTCCTGGTTAATGGACAATTACTTAAGTACAAGTTACAGTGTAAGGGAGGTAATTCAAACACAACTTTGAATTACCTCCCTTGAATTATGTTTAAAGAAATATTAGATTGTCTTGAGGTGATTAGCTGTCGATTCATTTTTATAAGTTACTATTTTAATAATTTTAAAAAATGCTGATTAAGGTAAATTAATTTTAGTGATGATTATGTTTGTCATTTTCTATTTTGAGATTTTTATGATGTATTTTAATGGGTTATTATGGTTGCAAACTCCATTGGAAACTGAATTGAGATTATGACCATGTCTTGAGGGAAAGATTTTTTTTTGGAAAAAGGGTTTGAGAAAAATTGGGGAGGGGGTATAAAAAATTGGTGGTGGGGGTGGGTGGGGACAATTTTTCTCCTCAAAATTTCAGAAATCAAAAGAAAATTTCAAAACGGGGGTTAAAAATTTTGAAAAGAAGAGGGGTAAAATAATTTTTTTGGGGGAGGTCAATTTGCAACAGCATAGTGTATTGCCCAAAAGCAAAATATTGAAGATAAATTCAAATCATATAACTAATTCTAAGTTCTTTGACTACAGTTATTCTGTGTCAGGTCAATTTGAATTACAGCATAGTGTATTGCCCAAATGGACATTGCAAAATATTGAAGATAAATACATGTTTTGTATCATAAAGATAAATGTTGTCCTCACCTTTAACTTGTTGTTATTGCTCTGTGATGCTATTTCAGGCATTGATACTAAGTCAAAGTTATGGAAGAAGAAGTTGTTGGTCTGATGCCTTATGCCACAATGTTATTATGAATGGGGACTTCAGATATCTAAAAGATTTTAAGCAACATCTAAAACTTTCACCGACACAGATTAAAGAGGCTGCTGAAAGGTAAGGGTAAAGGTTTGTCTTACATGTTTTAATGAAAAGATGCAATCTGTGATTACATACATGATATATCTATCATCCATTCCTAATTAATAAGAAATCAATCAAATTACATTTCTTTATTGCTTAGAATGAAGAAGTTCATGTACTGTAAATTCAGAAATTTTTGCATGCATTTATTTTTTGATTTTTTATGTTGACATTTTTGTACAATATACACAAATGTGAAATTAATTTAGCAATTTTAGGAAATGCTGTATCCAAATAATGCTAGTAAAAACTTAGAATGTGAGTTCTATTTTTGCAAAATCTATCTTGTTGCAATTTTCGAAATAATAATAACATCACAAACATTTGTGAATTTATAATTATTAGAATTTAATGTAGATTTTGTCATTTCCAGTTAGTGTATCTATTTTTCTGTCTACAGAAACAAAGAGTAATTGCTAACTTTGGTCAAAATGATAGAAAGTATTGAGTATTTTGGAATCAAAATAAAGAATCTGTATTTATTGAATATTGTAAAGTTTATGCCAAATGATATCAAAGAAAACTGTAAAGGATCTTTATAGAAAAATGTTTTTTTTTTTTATTTAGATACTGACTTTATCAGTAAGAATTTTAAACGACCCCACCAGGGCCAGCTGATATTTTAGCTCATGAAATATTAAAAAGTATAATGCCATTATTCTTTTTTATTGACAATTTGTCACATATTCTTATATTATTAAGTAGTTTTGGCGTACAAAACATTGTGATAGTTGTCCTGTTGTATGAAAGACGTTGCATGTATAATAAGTGCATGCAAATATTTCTGAATTGACGGTATTGTAAAGTATATACAGGATGCTATCACAAATACATGTAAAGGATCTTCATAGAAATTTTTTTTTTTTTGATATTGACTTTATCAGCACAATAAATTGATGCTGACGGATATGAAAATTGTATTGTTGCTGCTTTGTTACGTGATGTCCTTGACAAAAATTTTTTTTGTGTCAAGTCCTTTCTGGGATCTAAAAAATATAAGGTAGAAGGAGTAGAAATTGATGATAATTATCAATTATGGATTTTTGACAAGTAATCTTCAGTATCCTGAAGTTTTGTTGTATAACTGAAGAAGAAGAAAAAGAAGTTATATATGGACCTGTTCAGATTATATTGACAGAGGACGAAGTCTGGGTGTCAATATAATCTAACAGGTCCATATATAACATATTGACTGAGTGAAAGTGTACTATGGAAATCGACTGCAATGTTCTTTCTTTGTATTTTACATTGTATTTTGCAAGATTTTTAATATTGACCGTCAATATATATATATATAAATAGAAACAAAGCATCCATATACTTAAATACCCCTTGAATCACATGAGCGTAACAACCAATGAAAAAAGAAAAATGCTACACCATATGTAATATTTATCTATATCTGCCCTACTGTCCGTCGCAGTCAGGTGTTTCAGCCATGTTAGATTTAATTTTAAACTATTAGATGTTGCAAATAGGACAAAATGTGTTTAAAGGATTAGAACTACATAACATCAAAAGTGTCTTAATAGGAAGAAAATAGCATGATAACTTGTTATAGATATATAATAAGTAATGATGATTTCTTTTTCAGATACCAACATACACCAAACAAGACTAATTCATCCTTGAATAATTTGAAAAAGTTACTAACATTTTGTAAAGACATTAAACTACAGTACAGTTTAGCAGTAGAATTTAGTCTAAAGGACATTGTTACATCTCTGGAGAATGGTGATTCTGGTGCTTATATCAAAGACATTATAGCCAACAAAACTTAAATCACCCTAAAAGTAATGATATACATATTTCAATAAAGGAACAAAGTCATTTTTCAGTATTAGTATAAATTAGTAAGTAAAATAATTGCACAAACAGATCTTATGGATTTGAACAAAACAACAAATTCTACTGTCAAAGCTGTGTGCCTTGAGATATTTTTATTCAAGCATTCAACATTTTATGCTGAGAATGAAATCATATGTAAAGGCCCATTGATGAAGATGCTGTATGGTCAATTTAGAATGTGACAGGAAATTTAACTTAATACTGTACAGTAAATTTTTGCATGCATTTTTTATTGAGATTGTTTGACAATATACAACATCTAGGATGTTGTTGTCTTTGTGTATCATTATTTTCCTGAGGTTTTAAGACAACTGCAGCATACTTCTGGGTATCCATCCTGATTACTCTACCAGCTTGTACTGTTAAAAGGTGTTGGTTCACTCAATGCATCAATATACAACATTGTTTGAATAATTATTGTGATATCATGAAACAAATATTGCAATCAAAATCTATGCAATTTTTATTCCCTGTCACAACGAAATAATAAAAAAATCACAAAAAAATTCAGAATTTACAGTAATTGATAATCTACATGTGTGCTAAGAGAAGTTTTGTTGACTAACACTCCATGACCTATATTCAAAGTTTGACAAGGTATAAAGGTTACTTTGGTGTTAATATGTCTTATCAGAGAAAGTATGGACTATTATAAAGACCTAGATGTCTTTAAATTTTGTGTTGTTTTGTTCCTGCTTCAAAGCTGTTTTGGAAAATAAATGTATTTGGTGGACGAAAGGGTAAAAATGTACTTTTTTTGATGCATGGAACTTTAATTGGTTATTTCCTTAAATTATCCAGGCTGTCATTTTTTGATAATCACTACATGTCTTATTTATAAAGAAGTGTCTTCCAACCAACCCAACCCTCTTGCTCCATATAATTGATTGTTGAACAGCCCTTGTTAACATTTAACTTATACTTCATCTCTTCTTTTATTTATATTTAAAAGTAAACTACACACTTTTTGTTAACATATAGTGTATCAGTAGTCTAACATCATTTATAAAACATGCATGGAAAAGTGATTTCAAGTGTTTCCATAAACATATATGAGTTCAAAAGAAGAGGACCAATATATATAGTTTCTTACTTTCTTGGGTGTACGAATTTGTGCAATACAAGTTATTTTTGTTATTTTATTAATAAAAACAATAAAAGCATGCATTTTATTATTACAAAATTCATAAATTATTTGTATTTAAACATGTTATCATTACACAGATAATACATAGTATACTAAGAGAAATCTATGTTTTATGATTGGTTGGTTTATGTATCTTTCATCATTGCATTTTCTTACATTTTCATGAATTTAACAATTTTCTGTGATGAAATAGTGCTCATAAGTAGTAGTTGGTGCTTCAATCATACTCAAATGCTTTCAGATATACCTAAATGAGGTGGTTTTAACAAAAAAGCATTTTTTGGTCCCTGAAATGTTTTCAGTCCTTTGGAAATTGAGATGATTTTATTGATATGATAATATGTTGATATAATCTGAACACCCTACTGCAGATATGACAGTTGTGATGTTCACTAATAAATGCGGTATGAATGCCAATGAGACAACGAACCACCCACAATTTACGAAAAACAAATAAGACATACATGAACCAACAACATCCACTGAAAAACATGCTCCTGATTTGGGACAGGCACATAAAGAATGTGGCAGGGTTAAAAAAGTTTGTGAGCTCTCAACCCGCCGGTAACCTGGGACAGTGGTGTAACAGCACAATTTAAAAACACACTGTTAAAATCAGTTGCAATTGGCTTAACTCAAAAGATAGGTGTGAGGCACAAAAATAACGAGGGCCTCGGTGGCCGAGTGGTCTAAGTAGTTACTACTGTAATCACTAGCCAGTCAACACTGAGGTTGTGAGTTCGAACCCGCCGTGTGGGTGCACTCGACTCAATCTTAATTGACTAGGATTGTCAGTTTTCCTATCGAAGGTCGGTGGTTTCTCCGGGCACTCGGCTTCCTCCACCAATTAAAACTGACCGCCACGAATAGCCCAAAAGCGGTGCTTAAAAGTGGCGTTAAAACACAAAAATCAAAATCAAAATCAAAAATAACGAACATAAAAACAATAGACACAAAGAACCGAAGTAAGAGTACTCCCAGATACTCAAAGCTAGTTCAAAGCCAATTACAACTAATAAATATATCACATTCTCCCAGACTTAAGTATGAATCAATGGATTTAGCGTAAAACATTATGAGAACGCATGACCTTGTGCAACGGTAAAATATAAGCAAACAGAATCGACAGGATGTATTATATATATATCAATATATACTAAGTTATGTTTTACTTAAACTTTAAAAAAAAAAAATCAATGTTAGTACCGAAGAATGATAAACATGGAATCTTTGAAGAATTTTCAAAACCCTCGAGTTGATGCCACTGCTGGTGGATGTTTCATCTCCTAAGGTGTTCCAAGCTCAGTAGCCACCAATCCTGGGCTGACATGTAATAATAATAATTAATTCTTCATAGATTAACCTTCATAAAACTCTAAAATCATCCAAAATATTAAGATTTTTCTAACCACATGCATAGATGGCCTTAGCTGAATATGGCACTACGTTTCTTAATTTTGGGTTTTTACTTTCTAATTGATTTGACCTTCAGTTTTTATTGGATCATCACTGAGTCTAGGTGAAATACCGTTTTGGTATACAAAATTTAAGCCTGGTATCTTTTGATGTTTTTTTTCCATATTATGTTTAGCCACATCCTCACAAAACGATATTTTACTCACCTGACTCCAGATATCTCATTGAGCTCATAACTAGATATTATTGAAAAAACTCAAAAATATTTGCATACCCTTCTGAATGATCAAGGTTAAAAAATATATTTAAAAAGTACAATTTTTAGAATGTAAATGTATCCTTTGTACAACTTATAAGTGAATTTGAGCTCAGGTGGCCATGGCATAAGGTGTTTCTGATGTCTACTATTCTGTCCTGTATTTCTGAAATCAAACAGTGGTCCAGCCTTTTTTGTAATACAGTCAGATCCGGAGCAGATTTTGATCATTAGTGTATAATGATGATTGAAAGGTCGAGCTGGTTTCATTTCAAGTGACCAACTTTTGGGGGTATTACAGCTTACTTTTCGTGATGAGGTCGTACGCAGGCTGGGGCATTTTGTTCATACCAACATATCCAGTTTGTTCCAATCATAATTTGTCGAAAACGATTTAGAAAAACACATGTAATTTATAACCAAGAATATTTAAAATCAAAATATTATAAGATACATCAGTGAAACACAATAAAAAAACGAGCAAGTTTATGCAAAACACAGAATAATACTCATCAGTACATGGCACAAACTATAGTTAAATACACTTCTGTGCATCTCATAAACGAATTTCTTCTCCTAGGAATAGATTACCTAAGCTGTATCTGGCAAAGCCTTGCAGAATTGTGGATCATCAAATGCTCTTCAGCTTCGTACTTTATTTGGCCTTTTTAATTTGCTTTTATTCAAGCGTCACTGATAAATGGACGGAACGTGCGTCTGCGGTACACAATTCTAATCCTGGTACCTATATATAGATATAAGATGATGTGTATGACTAGATCATATATAACAGTTAAATACAAATATATAACAATTTATCAAATACAACACAGTCCAATACTAAATGATAAACAAATCAGATTCAATACCACTATAAAACACATACAACAAAGTTCAATACTAAACAGTAAACAAATCAGATTCAATACCACTATAAAACACATACAACAAAGTTCAATACTAAACAGTAAACAAATCAGATTCAATACCACTATAAAACACATACAACAAAGTTCAATACTAAACAGTAAACAAATCAGATTCAATACCACTATAAAACACATACAACAAAGTTCAATACTAAACAGTAAACAAATCAGATTCAATACCACTATAAAACACATACAACAAAGTTCAATACTAAACAGTAAACAAATCAGATTCAATACCACTATAAAACACATACAACAAAGTTCAATACTAAACAGTAAACAAATCAGATTCAATACCACTATAAAACACATACAACAAAGTTCAATACTAAACAGTAAACAAATCAGATTCAATACCAGTTTAAAACACATACAACAGGGTCCACTTCTAAACGATAAACTAATCAAGTTCAGTCAAGCTCTTTGGTCGGGTTGTTGTCTCTTCGTTCCTTGATAGTATAAATACGCACAACATAGTTCAATACTAAATGATAAACAAATTAGGTTCAATACCAAAACAAAACCACATGCAACACATTCCAATACTGAACGGTACACATCAGGTTCATTGCCATTTAAAATCACATGCAACACCGGTCAATACTAAAGGAGAAACCCATGTTGATTGGAACACATGGAATGAAGTACTTTTACAGTAGCCTTAATTGTTCAAGTTATACAATCTCCTTTGAACACATACAATACAGTTCAACACTAAATGATGAACAAATCAGGTTTAATACCAGTATAAAACACATATAACACAGTTAAATACTCAACAGTATACGCATCTTGTTCAAAACCAGTATAAAACACATACAGCAATACTAAAAAGTACACAAATCAGGTCCAGTACTTGTATACAACACAATGCAGTTTAGTTTCATGTTTTTTATGGTGTAGGCATACCATATATGAGTAACTATATACTTTAGATTGAATTATTAACAACAGATAAAGTTAAGTCTGCTTCATATCTTGACTCACAGCTTGACTGAGAATAGGTTGAGAACAAAACCTTTCGACAAAAGTATAGATTTCGGCTTTCCATTTCTATGTAGCAAAAAGTAAAATAACAAAAATACCGAACTCCAAGGGAAATTCAAAACGGAAAGTCCTTTATCAAATGGAAAAATCAAAAGCTCAAACACATCAAACGAATGGAAAACAACGGCAACATTCTAGCAGCGCCTGTATATGGAGATGTCTCCCAGTTGATACGATATTCCAGTGTTTGAATTTCCTATCATGACTTCCTTGATAGAGGTTTGTTGCTCACAAGGAAGCTATTAAACCAAAAGTTGCAAGTGGTGAAGTTGAAAATCATTCCTTCGACAATTTTACGGAGCTGGTTGACCGTTATAGGAATATCTGTGTCACAGATGACGACGGATATATTCCAATTGTCGTAACTACAATCCCGTCCTCTTTTCCCCAAATAAGACCTGCCGACCGGATTTGTACTTACATGAGCAACACTACGGATGATACATGTGTAGCAGGATCTGTCTACCCTTCCGGAGCACCCGAGATATGTCCACAAATGAAGACTCAGAATGGACATATGTTGACGAATGATGGGAAATTATTGATGACGACTATAAATATTGAGTTTTTCACAAATGAATTAAGCTTGTAAAGATTTAAGAAGTCCCCAATCCAGCTTTTAACTATGATCCAAATCATTTCTTTGAAGTGTATGAAAATATAAATGCCTAAATCTGATTAAATAATTTTATTGATTTGTTATTTTAGAAAGAATGGAATATAATAAATTTCTTCTTCATAAACCATATGACTGATTCGTCCCACTTGAATTTCAAATACCCTGTAATGACCTTTATTATATTTACGTGGTCGTTAAATGGAGACGAATGACACCAGGGATATTCAAACTCATAAGTCGAAAACAAACTGAAAACGCCATGGCCAAAAAAAAAAAAAAAAAAAACGAAAAGACAAACAACAGTACACAAAATCATTAGATTGTAGGGGTTTTGTGTACCTGTTTTTAGACATTCCACAAAAGAAATCAAGACACATGTTTCTTGATTTTTGGAATATGGCGTTTGTACAGCTTTAATTGTCCAAGTTCTATACAATTGCGTTTGAAATGTGTGCATGTGACGAGATCAGATATTAAAGTTATATATTTAAAAAGAAAATTGAAATAATACTAGTTATAGTGAAACACTCAATTTTTTAGAAAAATCTTCAAAAGAATTCTATGTCAACAAGGGAACACTTAGATATATAAAATGTTGCTATATAAGTTTAGCTGGTGCTTTGCGTCTTTAAGCATGACGTCGATAATAACTATTACAGAAAAATAGGCATGAAATCAATGTACATTAGGTTGAAACAATAAATCAGTCAACCATCAACCTTTTCGATTTCTTTATATCAGGATTCAGAAGTACCTAAACTGTATTAACATTAGGTACACCAAGACAAAAATGCAGATATATATTTATGACCTTATGATTTAATATGGTGCTATTTATCACACATTTAAATGCTTAAAACACTTTGGAGTTGCCTTTCTTCCTATGAATTAACACAACTCAATTAACATACGGTTTTACGAAATTGTCCACATTAATCTTTAATATCGTAAAGCTTACATAGATATAGGCAGACGAGAAACTAGATAGACTGTCATTGGTTTTCATTATGAATAATCACAGTGCATTTGTTATTATTGTTATTACAATATTTCTTCAATGTTTGGAAATTTTCTGTATGTAAATGCAGTTTTATATATAAAAATCATTTAATTTTCTTACCATGAACTTTTTTTACTTTCAAAGGAAACACTGTTCATCAATCAAATCTTACACCTTTTATACAGTAATCTCGTAGTTTCACATATTTGCATAAACTGCCTTGATTTGTTTTAATCTAAAAGTCCATACCAATAAAAATTAAAGGCAATACTAAAGTTTACTATATAAATTGATGCCACCACTTGAGACATAGCTTTTCGTTCACTATTTTTATTCTCTTTTAGTCTCATTTGTTGATAAAGCAATTTATGTATTTATCAATCGTTTACTGTCTTTACGTTTTCCTTGAACTTTCATGAAGAAGATCCATCTCGAAATGCACTACTAGATCAAAGACGTTCTGCATTTTTATTTCAGGAATAAATTTATAATGATAGGCTACAGCTTTGTACGCACAAATTGGTTATATAATGGTATGTTTAATTTTGCATTATATTTGGTTGAATTGTCATGATTTATATAGATATAAGAAGATTTGGTATGACTGCCAATGAGACAACTCTCCATCCAAGTTAGAATTTATAAAAGTAAACCATTATAGGTCAAAGTACGGTCTTCAACACGGAGCCTTGGCTCACACCGAACAGCAAGCTATAAAGGACCCCAAAAATTACTAGTGTAAAACCATTCAAACGGGAAAACCAACGGTCTAATCAACTTGTTCGATTCGCTCGTGTATGTAACAATGTATTTGCTTTTAACGAAAGAACTCTGTATTACTGAAAAATTATTACAGCAGGGTTTTCGATATAACGAACTTTTCAAAACATTTACTAAATTTTATCATCGGTACAAGGACATCATTCGTAAATATAAATCAACGTGCAGACATCTTATACATTCAGGTATTTCACATCCCATCTGTTATGGTAATGTTCTATAGAATGCACAAAAATGTCGTCATTCACCTCAAAAGCTAACCAAACCTTTGAGCAGAATTATTCAGAAGGGATATAGTTACGATACTGTTGTCAGGTCATTAATGATGGCATTTTTTGGAATTAATATTGATTCACTTATATGGTCTTTGTATCGGAAATAAACACATTTATTCTAAAACCAGTTGTTGGCATGATACGGTTATGTTCTTCTCGTATATTTTATGATGGTATGATACTAAACCCCTATAACGAGAGGGATTGTGCTTGATTTTCATATGATGATAATCTTATAATCAATTTGAGGTCTGGAGCTAGCATGGCAGTAACTGCTAGTAGTCCTTTGTTATTTATGTTGATCATTGTCATTTTGCTTAGTTTCTTCTGTTACCTATTCTAGCATCGGACTGGGACTTCTTTTAAATTGAGTTTTACTGTGCGTATTGCTGTCTGTTTGTTTATTCCACATTGGCTAGAGGTATAGGGGAAGGGTTGAGATATCACAAAACATATTTAACCCCGCCGCATTTTTGCATCTGTTCCAAGTCAGAAACCTCTGGCCTTTGTAAGTCTTGTATGTTTTTTTTTAATTTTTTATCATTTACTGTAAACCAACTTATTTTCGTGGATACTTTCATTTCGCGTTTAGCCCTTCGTAGCCGACTTTGTGGGGATTTATTTTCTCGAATTTTAAATTATTTTGACGAATTTATATAAAGGAAGATAAAAGTTTAACAAATTCGCGAAGATTTATATTGGCGTTAGTCGCGAAAACAAATCGCTCGCCAAAATAAGTTGGTTTGTAGTATATGTTTCAGAGTTTAATGTGACGTCCATTTTCGCTGAACTAGTATACATTATTGTTTAGGGGCCAGCTGAAGCCCGCCTCCGGGTGCGGAATTTTCTCGCTGTGTTGAAGATCCATTGGTGGCCTTTGGCTGTTTTCTGCTCTTTGGTCGGTTGTTATCTTTTTGACACACTACTAGTTTCCATTCTTAATTTTATATATGCTTGTCTTTCAAATATTTAGGCATTGCGTTCCTGGTGATCGAAATCCACAAAATATAACTCAGACGCACGACATTTACAATGTGCGATTTTCGTTTGTAACTCCCTCGGAAACAGTTTGTGACGATTTATTAGATGGTTCTGACTATTCTTTCTATGTGCCTTTCGATTAACATTGAATTTTGTCTCTGAGCGGTCCTGATGAATGTTAATTCAAAATGCGCATCAAAAGTAGCAAAAAGTACAGTTTTGAAGATCAAATTTGTTTGTTGAATCATCTAGGTCATTATTTTTTAGGAGTCCTTCACCCAATTAGCACGCTTGAATATTAAGTTGATTAGTAAAGTCATTTCCAGATAAGTAAGGGTTGATTTTTGGGGTTAAGTTTGGCATGAAGGGGACTTTGTAATATCATCACAGTACAGTTCACTTTTGTATTTGCCTCTCCTTAACCCCTTATAAGAATATAATGATACTTACTAACTATCTTCACAACATAATGCCATTGTACACTGTTTTTTACCTTTTGTTATGGAAATTATTTTGTGGTTTCAATAGGCAGAGCATGGGATTTGTCATTGCTTTATGTTGGGACGTGGTACCATTTAATTATGAACTTTGTTCGGCAGTACCTCTCCTAGAAATACACAGAACATAAGATATTAGTGCCCATATAGACAAACTTTTAAATTTAAAGACACTACTATATTTCAAGTTCAAGAAATAAATCATTGAAATATACCTTATGAAATGATGCATAAGAAATAGTAAAAAGTGAAAGAAAATACTACTGATAATTTGCAGTTGGCATGATATTAGAATCACGAAATATTGTACTTATTTCGGTATCAATTTTTTAGTGGACATAAATGAGTACATCATAACTCAATGTTGATTTATAAATATATGAACAATGCATTGCAAATTGGCATCTGATAAATATTTAACTTCATATAAAAGAATATAAAGGATCTTGAATTCTTTAAGGTGGTACAGTACGTGCTCCTTATGAAAGCCTTAAACCTGCGTAATCTGTTTAATGTTTAGAACTTGATATTTTACATGTATACATGAATGTTATGGATGAATTTATTTACTCGTTCGTAGCAATTGTAGTTGCTGTTTTAAAGTTCGGTCCATATGTTCAAAAAGAACGTGTATTTCATCAATGTCTTCATATCCTACTGACCATGCAAAAATGTTGAATGTCAGAAAGGTTGTTTGAGTTGGGATGTCAGGTCCAATGCCAATAAGGATACCATGCAGTCAATATGTTAGTGAAATAACAAAAATACAGAACACCAAGGAAAATTCAAAACGGGATGTCCCTTATCAAGTGGCAAAATCAAAAGCTCAATCACATAAAACTAATGGAAAACAACTGTCATATTCCTGACTTGGAACAGGTATTTCCCTATGTAGAAAATAGTGGATTAAACCTGGTTTCGTAGCTAGCTAAACCTCTCACTTGTATGACAGTCGCATAAAAGAGAATTAGTAACTACTCCTCTCTGATGTGGGAGGATGACTCGTCGCCAAGTAATTGGCTGATCTACCCAACATATCCTAATTCATAGTAATAATAATAGTAATAATGTTTATTCAGGGAAAGGCAATATATACAAATCGTAATAAGATTAGAAACTTAGCTAAATACAACCTTAAGATAAAGTAATGGTTATGACTTTAGGAACATCTAATGCCTTAACCCAAGGATGACCCATAAAAGCAAAAAAGCTTATTTCCAAAGGGGTCCATATAGTGTGGAAAATAAAATGAATAATTTATCATCCAATTTTATAGCAATAAAGAGTATTTATGAATCACAGTTCAAAACATTCGTATACAAAAGCAATAAAATAACAAAAAATCTGCATCTGACATTGATTTATTCAGAATCTTACTAGTGGCAAAAAACAAATTCACTAATTCTTCCGAATTCTTCACCCAATTTTCAGTACCTGTACGATTGATTTGTTTTCTGATTAGTTCCCCTTCTTTAAAATTCATGCAATATTTGCCATTGTATGTTAGGCAAACAAAGGTTACATGAATATCAGATCAGATCAGGGGAAAAAACAGGAATTTAAATCCGGAAACAGTTGTGGGCCTAAAAATTGCAAAATCTAAACCGGCGAAAAATAAAACTCTTTATTCACTCAATTTAGTATCCAACTAAAGTTGATGCATTTGCTCCGTAATGAGACCTCTGTTTACTGTCATTTTGCTGGTCAATTCAAGACAATCCTTGTTCTGAAAAGTTATCAACAAAACCTCTCATTCCCGCTTTCTTTGTCTTTGTTCTTTTATAGACGGGTTTGTAACACGATAGGCAAAACACGAAATGTTCACAGTCATTGACATATGCCAATACACGTTTACACTGTTTTGGTGCATTATTTTAATAAAATAACGGTCTATAGCAGTCTGTCCATATTTCCGATGATTAAGTTATAAGTACACCCATATTAATGGTGATTCAGTTGGCCATACAATTAAATTTAATTGTTTAAAACATTGCAGAAAAAGCCGTCGATTAACTAATAGCATGACAAAATTTGAAGAAAAAAAAACAACGTTCCCAAGTTGAATTATTATGCGATATTAATGCAATATGTTGTGATACGGAGCAAGGCCATTATTTCATTTCAGTCATATCTATTGAGCAGGATGTTTGATTTCCATCTCTTGTCGATTATTTCAATGATGCCATGAAATTTGACACTATCGATTCAATACTTTGAACGTTTTATTGCTAGATTAATGACAATAAGAATAATACTGATCTAGATCTATATCAGTTATTTTACTTAATATAACTAAACACAAGTCTGGTTGACCTATAAGATAACAAGGAAAACGCTTTTAGCTTTCTATTGGTCTTGTTTTCGTGTTATTCTCTACTTTATTTCATATTTGATCAGATTTAAAATCAAGATAAGAAAACAATTGAATTCAGATTCGATTAATAAATTGTGGCTTTAAAGTATGAGTAAGAAGTTTTTATTTGATTTCTGTGTACTGAAACGACGATCTTAAGAAATGAGGGCTGATCAACATTGGTGATTCTGAAAATCATTGTTTAAAATTTATGTATAAAGATTTGTCTTTTTTTTTTTTTTTTTTTATAAAAGGAGATTTTGTTGCAAACAAGTAGTGCCAGACTAAAAATGGAAGATATACCTCTAATATCACATATTCATTTATACGAGGCAACAGTAATTTACCGTTATGACATTGACAACATATACTTTTATTTGTTATGCCTGTCATCTCAAACAGTACGCACACGGCGCAACTCTGTAGTTCTTATCCAGATTTGAAAATCTATTTATAACTAACAAGTAATTTCGAAGCCTGAATTCCAAATTAACACCATATATTATTAACCCTTTCCCTAAAGCAATTTTTAAGACATTTTTTTTGGCGTTTAGTCTTGTTTCATCGACATTCTTTGACGTATAGATGTGGTTAAGGGTTCAAACTAATCCACAGAATACCAGAAATTTGATTAAATTTCAATTATTATCTGTTTAAAGTCGATTTGCTAACATGTACACTAGTTAAATATGTGATTCTTATTGTACCGCGCAATCACAAACTTGAAATGCGCTAAAAATTCGTAATCATTTCTTACAGAATTATTGGAAAAGAGACAAAAACAACTAAAATATCCTGATTTTTTTTAGCGAAGTTGAAATAGATGTAACAAAATACTGTTTCGTAAGTGCTTGCTTATGATAAAGTTGAAAACACTTTTGTTTAGATGAAGGAACATGTATACGTCAATGAAAAAATGAAAGACTAAGGTAAAGATTCTTCCTATATTTGCTTAAATTCGGCAACAAAAATGTATCATCTCAACACATAATATCTAAAAGAAAACAAGCTGGATGATGATCTTCTTTTTTTTTGTCTCACGTCTTCAGAAGTAGACTTTTAACTACTAAAATTTCTTTAATTTTCTAAGGATGCCAGTGGTGCAGGGGTATGGTGAACCAACACAAAGCGGGAAGATCGCGTGTGCGAATATCACTGTCGGAGGTGAACAAATTATTTCCTATGCTATTTGTTACTAAACTTAACTTCACTTTCAATTTCAAAAAAGAAAACCAACTACTTGTAAAAGTCTGATACAAAAATATTCATGTTTGTTTTTAAAAGAATGTGTGTGCCCAATTGTACCCCCTTTCTTCTTTGGTCTATTGGCCTCGGTCCAGGATGCGCCACATCAAGTTATCACTTGTAATTCAGTGAATTTTCACTTGTAAATACCAAATTTAGTTTACTGCTTGACTGAAGACGATTTAGACAAAAACTTGTGTCAGGGATTGGATTTGGACGAAAAAAGCGTCTGAAATCAGTTATTTTGAATGTTATTGATATCGATATTTGAAGGCATACAGCACGTATTTCCTCTTTTTATACCAATATGGCAACTTGTCTGTCTCTAACAGACTTAGGGCATTGTTTTTTTCCACAAAAACTATACCCTATTAGCGCAACAATATGTCTCTACACGACCCCCTCCCATGGATTTCGTATTTTTTCACATTTTCCCTACATGTCACGTGACTTTTGAAAAGATACCACGTAACATAAAAAAGACGAATTATCTTCAAATTCAGTTTTCTTAGATATTCGATCAATTATCTTTCATATGAGTCCAATAGGGTCAGTGCATGACCTTTGGTACGAATAGAGTATTCAGTTGAACTTTGGTAGTATCTTTTCCATAATTTAAATTCTAAAATGCCTGAAAGGGAAAGGGTTAACTTTGATCCATTAAGTATATAACATGCTTCGATCAATGAAAAGTGATTTATCAAATAAGCACAACATTATTTAATGATTCAAAGAAAAATAAAACATTCGCGTTTCATAAAGAACAGTACTTTGCAGTCCAAGTAAAATTTAATTCAACCTTTCTATTATTCGAGCGTCACTGATGATACTTTTGAAGACGAAACGCGCGTCTGGCATACACAATTCTAATCCTGGAATCTATGACCAGTTTATTTAGTATTAATAAGACTGTCATAGTAAGATTAAGGAAACATCAGTTGACGACAGGTCTGGTGCGGAAAAATATGTTACGTGGACGGAGAGTCATTTTTAAAACGGTTCATAGAATTATTTTACATAGCAAATGCGTTACGTATATGCATTTACTGCGAACTAACTTACTTGTATGCGGGAAGTTGAGTAATTGTCATGCTAATTGTCGACTGGACAATTATAGGACACAGAAAGGTGAACTAAGTTATTCTCAATAACATGTCGCTGCACCCAGTCTCGCTTCTATTGGAGTTCATGCGATTCCCTCAGTTTATTTTACCTTGATTTGTCTTTTCAATCGCTTTATGAGATTAGAACATCCGTAAACTAATGTTGCCTATATTTATCAGTCTGTAATTGTTACGGATATTGCCACTTTCATTTTCTGTTTGCTATAAGGATACATATATTTACACTAAAGATACCGATTTTAATGCACCAGATGCGCATTTTAACAATTTTAGATGTCTCCTCAGTAATGCTCGAGGTCAAAATATTGCATTCAACTATCAAACTATTAATAAGCACTTGATGTCCATTTCAAAACACACTGGACGCAATGATTGAACGACAACAGTATATATATAACTTATTAGTTTATCCAAAAACAACAGTATAGATATAACCTATTTGTTTATCCAAAAACAACAGTATAGATATAACCTATTATATATAAAAAAAGAAGATGTGGTATGATTGCCAATGAGACAACTCTCCACAAGAGACTAACTGACACAGAAATTAACAACTATAGGTCACCGTACGGCCTTCAACAATAAGCAAAGCCCAAACCGCACTGTCAGCTATAAAAAGCCCCGAAATGACAATGTAAAACAATTCAAACGAGAAAACTAACGGCCTAATTTATGTACAAAAAATGAACGAAAACCAAATATGTAACACATAAACAAACGACAACCACTGAATTACAGGCTCCTGACTTGGGACAGGCGCATACATACAGAATATGGCTGGGTTAAACATGTTAGCGGGATCCCAACCCTCCCCCTAACCTGGGACAGTGGTTTAACAGTACAACATAAGAACGAACTGAAAAAATCAGTTGAAAGAGGCTTAACTCATCAGATAGATAAAAAGACAAATAATACAAATACAAGTGGACGTGGCCGGGTACTTGTACATCCAAACAAAAAAAAAAAAAAAAAAAAACTAAGTACAGATCTGAGAGTACTCGCAGTTACGTTTATCCAAAAACAAAAGTATAGATATAACCTATTAGTTTATCCAAAAACAACAGCATAGATATAACCTATTAGTTTATCCAAAAACAACAGCATAGATATAACCTATTAGTTTATCCAAAACAACAGCACAGATATAACCTATTAGGTTATACAAAACAACAGCATAGATATAACCTATTAGTTTATCCAAAAACAACAGCATAGATATAACCTATTAGTTTATCCAAAAACAACAGCATAGATATAACCTATTAGTTTATCCAAAAACAACAGTATAGATATAACTATTAGTTTATCCAAAAACAACAGTATAGATATAACTATTAGTTTATCCAAAACAACAGTATAGATATAACCTATTAGTTTATCCAAAACAACAGTATAGATATAACCTATTAGTTTATCCAAAACAACAGCATAGATATAACCTATTAGGTTATACAAAACAACAGTATAGATATAACTATTAGTTTATCCAAAACAACAGTATAGATATAACTATTAGTTTATCCAAAACAACAGTATAGATATAACCTATTAGTTTATCCAAAACAACAGCATAGATATAACCTATTAGGTTATACAAAACAACAGTATAGATATAACTATTAGTTTATCCAAAACAACAGTATAGATATAACCTATTTTTTATCCAAAACAAACACTTGTAAGACAATTCCTAAGCTATTTAGCTACAGGAAAGGAAAGGTCGCACGAAACATCATGAAAACTACCTATCAGATCTAAAAATTCAGACCTATCAGATGTAGAGTTTCTGTTCATATTGGGTGGATGGGCTTTCATGGAAAAATTGACCTATCAAAATTTTTACTGCAAGGTGTACCCATCAGAATTTTGCTGACACTTCAACCTGTCAGAAAATACCTTCCATCCCTGGTAAACTTTCATTTAGTACATAATATATGAATAGTGAGTGTATCTTCGTTATTAGGCAAAAATGTATTAACTACTTTTTGGACTTGGGTAAATTAGAACTTTGCATACGGTTTAAACATCTGCCTATTATGGAAGAAAGT
Source organism: Mytilus coruscus (assembly GCA_017311375.1). NCBI lineage: Eukaryota > Metazoa > Mollusca > Bivalvia > Mytilida > Mytilidae > Mytilus > Mytilus coruscus. The sequence goes on from CM029601.1 coordinate 48,386,322, forward strand.
ATGTTGACTGTCATACAAGTGAGAGAATTAGCTACCTATACAACCAGGTTTAATCCAACATTTTCTACATAAGAAAATGCCAGTACCAAGTCAGGAATATGACAATTGTTATCCATTCGTTTGATGTGTTTGATGTGTTTGAGCTTTTGATTTTGCCATTGGACTAAGGATTTTCCGTTTTGAATTTTCCTCGGTATTCTGTATTTTTGTTATTTAACTTTTGACTTCTAGATATTTTTTGGGTTGCTGTCATATTTACGTTTATCCCACACCACCTTTTATTCATATTTGTATCAATTGAAACTATTTACAGACATAAGGCAAAACAAAATACTGTGCCTGGTTCATTAAATTTTAATTCTATAGTTTTCACTGGATTTTCAATAGGAAATTGTTTTAGGGTCACGGGGATGTTAACAAAGGATATATTAAGTAAATCATAGGCGGATCCAGGGGGCCGGGGGCCCGGGCCCCTCCCTTTTGTGGGAAAAATTTGGTTGATTATATAGGGAATCACTGAAGGCTGACTGAGCCCCCTTTTAGGTCAGTCAGCAGGCCCCCCTTATGAAACGATCTGGATCCGCCACTGTAAATTAACTGAAAACTGCATTTGTATTTGACTTCTTTTGCATGGTTAAAGGGAGGAAGACAAACACAATAATTATTTATTAATTGAAATGAGATCTTTGAGTACTGAAATTATACAAGTTTTTCCATGTGCATGCATGTGTGGGGAATGGAAAAGGAGTGGACAATGTGTAATCATTTAATATTAATAACATTTATCAATGGACATAAATCAGAAATAGAATGAGAATTAACAGGATTTATTAAACTTCTCCTATCCGATATCTAAATTCAAATAAAATTCTTTAAGCTGACTTAAAAAGACTTGAATTCTTATGTTGTACTGTAACACCACTGTCCCAGGTTAGGGGAGGTTGGGATCCCTAACATGTTTAACCCTGCCACATTCTTTATGTATGTGCCTGTCCCAAGTCAAGAGCCTGTAATTCAGTGGTTGTCGTTTGTTGATGTGTTAAATATTTGTTTTTCTTTCATTTTTTGTACATAAGTAAGGCCGTTAGTTTTCTCGTTTGAATTGTTTTACATTTGTCATTTTGGGGCCTTTTATAGCTGACTGTGCGGTATGGGCTTTGCTCATTGTTGAAAGCCGTACGGTGACCTATAGTTGTTAATTTCTGTGTCATTTGATCTTTTGTGGAGAGTTGTCTCATTGGCAATCATACCACACCTTCTTTTGTATATTGAATACTGTAGATTAGCAAACAACAACCTGTGTAAATATTTGCAGTTTCAGACATTCTCATTTAGAATCCCCCTTTTTGTACACTTACAGCTGACTGAAAAAGATTTCCAATAATGTCTTTTTGAAGGAATCAAAAAACCCCATGTATATAGTGCTTTGATTTTCAGGGGAAAGATTTATTCCTAACACTCTGATCCACGGGAAATCAAATGAACATGTAATATCCACTGAAGTTTAAAACTTTGTTAAATAACAGCTTTTGATAGTTGATATTTCCTCTTTTCGTTAATATAAAACACCTATACAGCCACACATGTTTACACTTGTTTTAATGTGTCTTCACAGCAGGAGTTGTCCTATGATCATGCTATCCCAGATGACTGATAAGAAAATGACCATGCAGCTTTGTTTTGTGGATTACTTTTATACATAAATATTTCATTACATAAAATAGATTGGCAAGAACCAGTGGCAAACTGTCTTCTGACTTTTGAATTGACAAACACAGAATATACAAGTTTTTTTTTCCAATTGATTTAATACTACAATGCAGAAATTAAAATAGGACTATTTTAATTTTGATCAATATAACTAAAAGTAGTTAGAAATGATAAGAAAAGGAATATGACTAATCTTACAAATTTGCATTTTTTTTTTATTTATTGTGAACTGGAATAAAAAAAATTAAGAACATATTGAGTCAAATTTCGCTTACCTCAGGCCGCAGGCACTTGTTGCGGAATTATTTGTTTACCTGTAAAGGTTTATTGGTATTTTTTTTTTTTAGAAACTAGTGACTGTACGTGTCTCGAGCATATTTTGGAAATTCATTTTTTTAACAAAGGAAGCAAAATCAGAAACATTTTGAGTATTAGTAATGAAAAATGATATACAATCCAAGGTCTTTCACAAAAAGACAATTAAAAACATAGAAATTTTTCATATATGACAAGACATAACATTCCTGTATTCCTGAGATACCTTGTGAAGTATGTGAATTTTATCCATCATTCTTTCATAATTTTACCACTAAGTTGGCATAGTTTATTTTGCAGTTAACATTTAAGTATAGCCTGTGATTATAAGATTTCACAACCTAAATATTTTTTTTAATCTTCATGGTATTTTTTTTTTAAACATGGACAAGAGTTCCTTCGGTGATAAGAGGTTAACCATGAGAAAAGTTTTGTACATTTTTTTGGCAGTCGGCATTACACTTTCAAACTGGCAACAACATTTTCGGGAAATAAACATGGTTTTCGGGGGGCACCCTTCATGATTCTATAACAAATCAAATTCAATATGATTAATTGGCAGTTCAAGATTCTTTAAAACACACCATAAAGTTTAAGAAATTCCTTATTTCAAGAAAAGTTTCCTATTTTTGTGTCGCTTTCAGATATTAATTTCTGTAACTAAATTTTTGAAATAAGTATTTCTTCTAAAAAACAGGTATCTAAAACTTATTTATAGTGTAATAAAATGCTCCGCTGGGCGCAGCTTGATACGACTGCAGAGGTTGAACCCTGAACAGTTGGGGCAAGTATGGACACAACATTCAAGCTTGATACAGCACTGAATTTGGATTGTGATTAAATATTTGACACAGCATAGGTTTCTGACACAGAATGAATGTGGTCTAAGAACTTAAAAATTCTTAATTTACCTATTCAAACCATATCATTATTATTTGCTTTTATATATAAATCAGAAATAATCAATTTAAAATGGAAAATTTTAAAGAAAAAAAAAAAGGAAAAAGGAAAAAAATCCCCCTCAATTTTTGAACCCCTTATGATTCATCACCCCAAACTCAATCCCAGCCTTCCCTTTGTGGTATGGTACCTTGCAGTACAATTTCAAAGAGATCCATACTCTTGAAGTTATTGTCTGGAAACTAGAAAAATGCTTGTTTTTTTGGCCCCAAATTCCTAAACTTTTAGGGCAACTACCCCGAAACTCAAACCCAGCTTTCCCTTTGTGATATGGAACCTTGTAGTACAATGTCATAAAGATCCATACACTTACACACACGTTATTGTCCTGAAACTAGAAAAATGCTTGTTTTTTGCCCCTTTTTTTGCCCTTAATTCCTAAAATTTTGAGGCAATTACCCCCCAAAATCAATCCCAGCCTTCCCTTTGTGGTATGGTACCTTGCAGTACAATTTCAGAGAGATCCATACACCTAAACACAAGTTATTGTCTGGAAACTAGAAAAATGCTTATTTTTGGCCCCTTACTTCCTAAACTTTTTTGGCAATTACCCCCAACCTCAATTCCAGCTTTCCCTTTGTGATATGGAACCTTGTAGTACAATTTCAGAAAGATCAATACACTTACAGACAAGTTATTGTCATGAAACTAATTCCTAAAATTTTGAGGCAATTACCCTAAAATCAATCCCAGCATTCCCTTTGTGATATGGATCCTTGTGGTACAATGTCAGAGAGATCCATACACTAAGACACAAGTTATGTCTGGAAGTTACAAAATGCTTATTTTGCCCCTTTTGGCCCCGAATTCCTTAATTGTTGGTACCATAACCCTCAAAATCAATCCCAACCTTCCTTTTGTGGTATTGAACCTTATGGTTAAATTTCATAGAGATCCATTCACTTAAACTAAAGTTAGAGTGCGAAAACCAATGTGTCTTCGGACGACGACGACGCCAACGTCATACCAATATACGACCGCAAAATTTTTTGCGGTCGTATAAAAATACATCGGGGTATTCCTAGCACAAATAATTTTCACTCTATGCAGATCTCCAAAAGTGTGTTCTTATACAAATGTGAATGATACATGTGTCTTCTTTAGTTGATTTTTATCTGTGGTCTATGGTCCGGTTACCATGGTTACAGATACAAATTTTCATTCCAAGTCATCAGACTATCCTTAATATCTCTAACCACAACAGCAAGGATGCACTGCCTGTAACTAAGTACGGCAGAAAGTGATTTTCCCCGATTACGGTACTGATTTTCCCCGATTGATTACTGATTTTCCTGATTTTCCTATGTAGAGAACATCAAAGGGTAATTATATATGAATTGAAGAAAATCTGTGTCAATAATTATGAAACCTTCCTTTTCATTCATACATTTTATCATTGACCTCCCATGGGCAATATAGATTTTGATGACCAATCCTAAAAATAGAAACTTTTCCGAGCAAGGAAGTCACGGGAAGTGATTTACCTGTACTTATATTATTCAAATATCTAAATGTTATTTCTCTAATTATAGAATACTTATTCAAATGTGCAAATTAAGTAAACTTTGATCTGGAAGTACTTTTTTAAGGAGATTAGGAAAATACTAAAAAATATGATTTCAATTTCTGATGCAGTGTACTGATTGTCCACTATCAGTGTACAGATTGTCCCAGAGAAGATGAAGTTAATTACAGATTTTCCCGATTTTCTCTTATAGTATCACAAGGAAAAGGTTCATTCTAAGTTTTATTTCTAACTGTTACTTGCAAGAAAATATCAACATAGCTTTAATAGCTTTCTAAAAATGCCATCTTTGAAGAAATAGTAGCTCATCATCAGAAGACATATCTATCTGAAAAACTTGTCATTTGGAGAAGACTTGAAGAGGGTGGTGAAAGATAACATACCATGCATTCATTCCAGAACTTCTTGACAGAGAAGGAAAAACTTTTATTAAAATACAAAATGAAAAAATTATAATTTGTTACTTATCAACAAATACACCAAAAAAGATTATCAAGAAAGGCAAATCATCACAATCTCCAACCATTTCAGACAATTTATCAAATTCACCAAACTATGAATCCAGAAATATACAAACAGTAAGTTATGAACCCCAAGCAAGAAGAAACATTTTAAAGTTTCTGAACCAACCAATGAAATATCAATGAACAAAAAAATCTCTAATTCAATTTTATATATAAAATTGTAGAATTACAGGTTTGCAGCAAAATTTTTCATATATTCCACTATTTTTATTAGCACATGCCTAAGTGTAATGAAGATCCACCTATTAGCTTTATTTTTGAAGGATTAGCTTTTTCAAAATCGGGGACAATCTGTATAGGTATCAGGGAAAATCTGTAATCAACACAAGCTGATCGGGGACAATCTGTACACCAAAGCTCAAGTTTAATTGCTAGTTTTTTCCCATTTAAATGCTTATTTTGTCCAAATTTCTACTTGCATTTTTCAGATTATTATATTTGAAAAAAATTTCATGAAAAAAAATCTAATTTATACTCCCAGTTTTCTAAAAGCAGACTAAAACAGATTTTTTTACTCAAATCAGCTGCAACAGCATCAAAACAAAGAATAAGAAAGGTCATGATGTAACTTCAAAGCAATCCTACCTCAGGATATCACTTACTAATGACTGCTGACCAGACAGAATAAATGATCTTTAACCAATTGATTAGTTCAAGCTACTTAAATTAAATAACAGAACTATAGTGGAAAATGTTTCATGAAAAATCAGTACAAAATCGAGGAAAATCAGTACTATAATCGGGGGAAAATCACTTTCTGCCGTACTTGGTTATAGGTAGTGGATGCTAACAAGTGGTTGTCATTAGCCCTGTCTATAACTTCACTTTAATTGTGTATTAATTTGATATGGTCACTTGTGTTTCTTATCTGCTGTAATTATGATAATGCTTCTGAGTTAACCTCTTATAAATCATTAGAATGCATGCTTTGAGGGACAAGACATTGTGAGATAGATAAAAGAATATTTTCCTTCCAATGTATTTTCAAGGTCAAGAATGTCAGGTTGTAAATCTTTAACCTTTAATGACATTAAAATCCAAGAAAGATGTATTTCTAAATTATGTAAGCTTCAATAAAGGGTTATAATAATTTTTTTGCCAGATAAAACAAATTCTTTAATTTCATATGATTATGAATTCAATGTCCCTATGTATCTGCCATGATAAAATATTTTGTCTTAAAAATATGCTGAAATGCAGAAAATATTTTAATCATTATTTCAAACATAAATGCTGTATCTATTATTTGTTAATATATCATCCAATCAAACTCAAATACATTTTTTCTATAATGAGTTTAAACAAATGTAAAAATACATTGATTAGCAGGAAAACAAAGGTGTTTTCACAGGCACTTGTCTCAGAAAAAATTTCCTGTTATATTAAGGTATATAGGAATTACCATTGGCCATCACATTTACCATTGATATCGAATGGTGGTAAAATGTTATATCGTATCGTTCTTTATCTCAATTCTAAGAATATGTGAAATTTTTATGTTACACGATTTCATGGGTTTTTCTGTTTCTTATTGTGAAAATTAAGTCAGGTAGATAAGTAATTTTCACTATATATTTCAGCTTTGCTCAGTGGAGTTTAATTGAGTCATATATTGGCGCTTTCTCTGTGTCCTCTACAGTTAAATTTATTCTGCCTATTTTTTGTTCTGTTGATTTGCCTTTACCCCTGTTATAATTAAATACTCATTTACTATGATTGTGTCAATAAAGGGGCATTTAGAGAAAAAAACCCAACAAAACACAAAAGAACGATGAGTTATAGAATGCTATCCATGTTTCAACAGAAAATTTTCCTGCCTTACAAATCTACAACATTGGTGTTTTATATTAAGACGCAGTTAATTACACCAATGCGAGTTTTGTTTTGCCCTTGTGTCATTTTTATGATTATCTTAATCACATATATTTTTTCGTTTTATAAAACTTGTTTCCCAAATTCCTTACTGTGCAGTATGCTTCATATTGTTGGATAAAAACATCTTGTGAAGCAAATCAATTATGAGATTAAATGTTAAGGAATATCTTATTACTCTGTTTTTGCTAAATAATAACAACAAGCTTCAAGATTTTCATCAGTTGAACAGTTTGAATAAAGGATTTCCAATTGCAAATTCAAAAATTGTTTTTTGTCCATTGGTATTTTGAAAGTACAAAGCCTCCTGGATAATAAAATGGAGAATGGAAACGGGGAATATGTTAAAGAGACAACAACCCGACCAAAGAGCAGAAAACAGCCAAAGACCACCAATGGGCCTTCAACGCAGCGAGAAAATCCATCACATGGAGGCGGGCTTCAGCTGGTCCTTAAACAATAATGTATACTAGTTCAGCAAAATGGACGCCACATTAAACTCCGAAACATATAAATGAACCAAAATTCAAAAAATAAGTACAGTAATATTTTCAACAATAATCTTATCGAATTATTTTTTGCAGCTGTGCATCACATGTGTTGAAAATGTGACATGCCTGATTTGATGTTTGCCGCAGGTAATTTCGTCTCATCTTTTTAACAACCACAATATACCGCTGCTGGTATGTCAGTCCTAGAGAATACCATCCGCTAAGTAGCCAGTTCTTTAGTATAGGTATTATTTAAATGAAACACCTTGTTTATATCATTAAAGTGCATATTTGCTTAAACTAAGGTTACTCTCCTCTCAAGGCAAAATTTTCTGAAATGGTTATTGAAGTTGGCCTTATCGGTTTTCATGTTCTCCGACGTTTCATTCATTTAGCTTTCGAAATGTTTAGTCGCGGGCTTTCCTTGTGGAAGTTGTTCCAGAGGAACGTGATGTGCACAAGGAATTCGTGTCATTTTTATTTGTTTTACAACCACTAGGTCCGTTTCGCTACTGGTTGAGTGTCAGTTTCATATGGTTCCTTAAGCAGTGTGAACATGCTTCGGTATTGATATGATTTCCTATCGTTTCTCGTTGATGCATCCCTTGTTTTCAAATGTTTACGTTTGAGTGTTTCTGATAAAGGTAGATCAAGATAAGCGCTTTGGAAGTATGAAAGTTATGAAGTGTTGTTACTAGCACTGTATCTATACCTCAGCTGGTGGACTGTTAGTCCCAGAGGGTATTATCAGTTCAGAAGTCAGTGAGTTGGTACTAACTCGATTTATAACATTTTTTGAAATATTAAGGTATTATTAAGAACCTAAGGTTCCGATTCCCCAAGTACTAGTGCACGGGCATCATCCAAAACACATCATAATATTATAAACTTAACATCTAATTGAGTATCAATGTTAACCGAATAGCTTTTGCTAACTACTTTGAAGTTGGAGACTGCAATTGCGAATAGTTATCCATAAAGACAAATGAATGACTTGCATGAGAAATCAAATTTTGATCTCAACATTTGTAGTCATTTATATTTCATTCTTAAACTTAAGGGGTTTTCTCTTAATTTCTCTTATTCTTTTTCTAATTATTAAAGAACGATTGCTAAAACAGAGTCTGATTTTATCTCTTATTGTAACTTATATTTCTGTTCAGTGCAATAATGAATTAGGTGGACATAAAGTTATTAAACTTAAGAAAATATAATACTTTTGTCATTAAAATGATAATCCTTTATAATGAACGTGTCATTATAATTATCATTATAATCGTGACCACACAATTAGAAAATTTGACAATAGGTCTATGTTAATTTCACTGTAAAATTCAAATCTGATTAATCCAATTTATTGTTTTTATTCCTCCCCTACTGTGATTGTAATTTGCATGAAATCTTTATATTACGTACATCAAATGAAAAGAAATTGATAGATTATATGAAATTTGTTTTTTTCGTTATTGGCCTTGTCAAAGTAAAAGATCTAATAGTTTAAAGACAATAGACGGACCATAACGTGCAATCTATTGTTTAGATTTTTGTAATTAGTTTTAGGTTTAGATATAAAGATAATTGGAGACAAGATAGGTTTGGCATTAAAACTTTTACCCTTTGATTTGTGAAATTCCACTGTCATTTTAATAATAAATAAGGAATCTTAATTGTGCTAGTATTATATTATGAAGTATAAATAGACCGTAGGTTCGATTTGATTATAAATCTCTTTTGTTTCATTCCAAATTTCTCAGTGATTAAAACATCTTAAATTACTGTTTTGTAATTAAAAACAACAGTTTAAAATTTCTTTTAATTACGAACATAAGGTTCATTGTCATGATGTTTTTAATTTCCCTTTCTTTTTTCAAAAGTCAAGGATTATGAATAATTATATTTATCTATTCAAACAATTAGTTTATTCTTAACTGTATTCGTGTTATTTTATTTATATATATTTACAATTGAATTTAAGAAGGAGAAGGAAAAACATTATACAAATAGAAAAAAATCATTTGCATAACGGAAAAAAAGGCTTTCATACGATTCCATAGTAAATATGAAAGAAGATGATGGATGTTAAGGCTTTGTCTTGATGTTATGTTATCATTTGTTTCGTCTGTATTTTTGTTTTCTGTGTCTTTTTCGTCCCCCTCCCCACACATACATGTTTTGGACTAAAAGATACGTACTTCTGCAATAACCTTTTACGCTCGCTGCTGCAAATTGGAAACATTTTCAAAGAGCTGTTAATTTACCAATTTTGTACTTTTTCCTATCATTATATTTTGATATCATTTGATGTATAGCGCTTCACTCTCCTATTGGAGTTCATGTGAATCCCTCAGTTGTATTTAATTGATTTGTATATTCATGATGGATTAGCGAGATTTAAACGCATAGAAAATGTACTAATTCGCCTTCAGTTAAATCAAAACCACAAAGTTAAAGGTTTTGTAGTATTTTATTTAGTCTATTGAAAATGTATGGTGTCTTGCATTATATACCTTGGGTATTTCCATAATTTTAGATGATTATGTTGGTCAAAATTTTAAACTATCTTGGTATGATTGTTCTATGGAATAAATATTGTAAATCGTTCATTATAGTCACCATCGTGACTTACTTGATTGTGTGGTAATGATGCCTTCGACAAAACACAGCAACAAGGAATTTTTTTTAAAAAGATTTTGAATATGCGTAAACACAATTTAATTAGAAAAAAAACACCATGTTCAAGAAAAAAGTAAGCTTCAGATGTTCAACAAAAATAAAAACAAATGAATTTTCTACTATTTCTAATATAACATTCGCGAATCAGGAATAGCCTACTTTTGGAGGACATGTTTTTCAACAAATAATCGGCATTCTCATGAGAACCAACTGTGCTCTTCTTCTTTCCGACTAGTTCATTTATGCATATGAGGCTGACTTCATACAGGAACTTCTTATGTAGGATGAAAAGAAGCTAGCATTATCCTTTAATTTCACTTTCCGCTACATAGATGATGTGCTATCGCTTAATAATTTAAAGTTTGGTGACTATGTTTAACGTATCTATCCCATCGAACTTGAAATAAAGGATATAACTGATACAGTTAAGTCTGCCTCATATCTTGACTTACACCTAGAAACTAACAATGAGGATCGATTGAGAACAAAACTTCACGAAAAAAGAGATAATTTTAGCTTCCCAATTGTGAACTTTCCATTTTTATGTAGGAGCATTCCAGCAGCGCCAGCATATATATCTCCTAGTTGATACGATATGCCAGAGCTTGAATTTCTTATCACGATTTCCGTGATAGATGGTTGCTGCTCACAAGAAAGCTATTAAACCAAGGAATCCAAGTGAAATCCTACCTTCGAAAACCTTACGGACACCATCACGTGTTGGTTGACCGTTATGGAATATCTGTTTCACAGATGACGACGGATATGTTCGAATTGTCGTAAGCATAAACCCATTCAGCTTCCGATTGAGACCTACCGAATTAGACTTATCACCGAGTTTGTTCTTTTACACGACGGGTGCAACATGTATAACAGGATCTGCTTGCTCTTTCGAATCACCTGAAACATCCCCGGTTTTTGGTGGGGTTTGTGATACTCAGTCTTTAGTTTTCTGGGTTGTGTTTTGTATACTGTTTTTGTTTTTTTGACCTTATATGTTTTGTTTCCAAGGCGTTCTTATTTTATATTTAGACTTATAAGTTTTAATGTCCTTTTTGGTATCTTTTGACTTTTTCATTCTAAAGTATTCCTTAGTTTTAACAGGCATTCGAGTTTACTATATCTTTAAATTTGGTTGGATGTTTACTGTTAAAGGAGTACTTGTTGTAGCAAGCTCGTACACCTGTCTTTTTGTTGATTTCTTAGTTTTGGGATTTCACCTCTGATTTCTTATGTTCCTTCTTCTATCGTTGATTCTGGTGTCTTCTATTTACTTTTATCATGATAGCAAGTACTTATAAACGATATCCAATGTCTGATCAAAAGTTACAATACAACTATTACTCTCAAAAGTCTCTCAAACTTATTTCTTATAACAAATAAGATAACGTACCCGAATCAGAATAGGAGACAACACGAAAAATTGATGATAACTCTAAATATGTAACATATACAAACCTTTTAACGAAATATGCTAGTAACATGCTATTACATTTTTTGCTAAAGTTAAATTTAATATTTTGTTCTTCTATCCTGGTCTTTTTACGTGGTCATTTATAAAGTTTATCGAGATAAATCGAATGAGACGGCTTTAATTTTACAATTAACTGATTCAAACGTATGTTTTATAAAGATATAGGTTAAAAATAAACGGATGCTATAATTTGCGTAAGCACATCACGTACCTCTGGAATAATCCGTATCAGCTTTGCTGATGTATGGGATAGTTTTATCAGAACAACAATTAGTACTTAAAAAATTCCTGAAAAAACTTACTACAGCTTGTAAACTTACCATCAAATAAATACTGATGATCATCAAAAGGTTTATTGCTATAGATAAACAAATAAAAAAAACAGACTTTATATTACTTTCCTTATCAAGAAGCTTTGCATATTTGATGAGGTTTTTTTTAACTTATGGAAAATACATAATATGGTGAGATTAAAGTTCAAACAAGTTACCATCTAGGGCAAGAGAAATGAAATATCTTTAAAAAGCAATTTTCATTTTAATTTGATATTCATTATGGTTGACAGTGTTTAATATCTTATATCAGTTATAGCACAATCGTACCACAAGTTATCCTTTAGGGAGGGGGATTTCTCTGAATAGGACAGTTGAAAAAAGACAATCGAACTTCGACGCTATGCAATTTTCAAAGTAATAAGCATGGCTAATATCTTAGCTCAGAAGTAAATAAAGGCAACAGTAGTATACCGCTGTTCAATATTCATAATTCGATTAAGCAAAAACAATTTCGGGTAACAAACTAAAACAGTGAAATTTTTCTTGGCCTGTATATTTACAGTAAACTAGACCATTTCGATCCAAATTTAGCCCGTAGACATTCTACTGTATCATATATAAACCTTTCTGTTTATTTAAACTTTCTTTATATTTTCCTTCTTCATTCTATCAATCTTGAAACGGTTGAAGGCATGTCTGAATGACCCCATATATTCTCAGTTTTTAAGGGAGATCACTTTCATTTCAATAAATCAAGACCACAAACCAGTGATCGATTAAATGATCAATGATATATTTTGTTGGTAAACAAGAAAGAATTAAATGATTTCTTTCAATGTCATTGATTCCGCGTCGGTGATTATCACAGTTTATCAGCCAATGATCAGGATTCATTTCAGCTGTTCCGGTGAGCATCTTTGTCCCTCTTGTAACCTTATCCCGTCTTATATGTCCGAGCTGCTGACGACAGGCGCCATATTTAAAGTTCATACAAGGAAGATGTGATTAAAAGATTTGATTGATCAAATTCCTTTTTGTTGTCTTTTAGTAATAAATACTAAATTATTTTGACACTTTGTGTGATTGAATTTATATGTCATTGAGGACACAAACTTTTTCATTTAATGTCCATATGTGTTGTTAATTCTCAAGTCTATAATAGTTTTTAAATTATATTTACATGTAATATTTCATTATGAATATAGACGGAGACAGCCTTATGTTCATAATCTCTGAAAATCCGTTCTTTGAAAACATTGGAATCTGTATACCTATAAGTTGTATATGTTTTTAAGTCAAAATTTGATTATTGTCCAATGAAGTAATTGCACTGGTAAACTTTTATGTATTTTATGATATAACTTTGAATCAAATTATTTTGTCGTTGCCTGACCTTGTGAACATATGCTTTATATGAGGATAATGAAAAAAAAATATTAGTTTGCTTAAAAATAGTTTTAAATGAAATACGCTTAGTTGTTGTCATTTTTCAGATTTTTTAAATACAAAATCCTAAGTATAATAGCTTTATAAATAAAGAAGTAACATGCTTAACCTCACCATATTCTATATATGCCTGTCCTAAGTCATGAGACTGAAATGCAGTGGTTGTCGTTGGTTGTTTTATGTTATATTTGTAGTTCGTTCATTGTTTTGTCATAAATAAGCCTTTAAGTATTTTATTTGATTTTTTTCACATTTTGTCATATCGGGGCCTTTTATAGACGACTATACGGTATGGGTTTTCTTATAAAGTGTACCGAAAAGGATCGGTTTACGTTCTTTTCCTTATGAAACACTTTGATTCAAGTGAAAAGCTAGTTGAGTAACCAAGCAAATCTTGAAAACCTTGATGGTTATACAAAACCGATATATATCCAAAAAGAAATAGACTAGCATAGCTACCAATAAGTTCATTAGACATGTTACCGAATATTAACCAAAATATATACCAAATTTAAATGTATCTTTTTATGCGCACCTTGTCTAGAATCCGAATGATTTATAGCTTGAGGTATTGTACAACACTTGTCTGTGTCGAAAACTTTATGAAAAACACTTGATAAATGTCGTGCATCCATTAACCTTAATCAGGAACGCACAAATCCAAACATTTGAAAGTCATGGGTGTATAAAGATGTAGAAATGCTAGGAGCTATATAACCAAACGAGACAGAAAAAGAATAGCCACATTCGACTATGCCCAACTTTGTCCTTAGTTTCTGAGTAATTACGTAATTTATCAACGAAGAATTGTAGAAAAAATATATTATTTCTCATTTCAGTACAAAAGCACTGACTACTAAGCTGATGATATCTTTGTGGACTTACAGTCCACAAGCAGAGGCATGACTGCCAAAATAAAAAGAAATTTGCTAAGATTGTAAATTTTAGCAGCGACAATGCTTACAAATTGAAATGGATTGTGCTATATCACTTCATTGCATATATGTCTTTTATTTACGTATTAAATCATTTTAGCTTCACCAGACGACGCTTGCCTTGTCGACGCATCCGATCTCGCTTTCTTTTCAGTACATGTTATTCCATCAGTTTTTGGTATTTTACCATGTCTTGTATCTACTTAATGGATTAAGGAGATTTGAACATCGGTAAACTACTGTCGCCTATTACTGAACATCCAAATCAACTGTACTGGGTTAGTGCAGTAATAGTATAGCTCCCTGTTTTCTTTTTTGAAAACATATGTATACCTTTTACATTAGCAAACCCAATCCAACACTCATCAGTTGTAAGAAACCAATGAGTTGAATTATAATGGCCTTATAATGTGAATATTAAATAAATATCAAATAATACGAGTAATTGAACACATTTGAAGATTGTAAAAATACTAAATTAGAGATATATTTAAGTAATATCTGATTAAATAAGTATAGTTATTTCAAAGGAACCAAGGCTCAATAAATATTTGTCTATAGCCTCATTTCAACACCTTTGTCTTTGACTAATCAGTTACCGACCCCTCACTGAGAGGACACGAGATTAAAGTCTATGATTTAAAAAGGCTTTGTTTTAATACAACACGTCAATTAATTAAAACTGTATATTTAATAATACCGATTTATACGTGTTGATATACACGCCAATAAGATAATATCACTCAATTTATTTCAGACCATTTAGAGATTAACGCTTTTGTTTCAAAGATTAACAGTTGATACAACTCTGTCATCGCCTGATATTCAAGTGGGTATCGGATCGACATCATTGTTCACACACTAATTTAAGATGAATAAAATGATTGAGAAGAAACACATTTGGAACGATCCAGGGAATTTATTCTGATATGCTTAATCATATTTATATATGCATATATTTTGAGAGATAACTTAAAATCAACTTATAATTTTTCGACGGAAGTAATAAATCGTTTAAAATTACAGTAAACCAATTACATTAGAACAGCTATTGTATCATATCTCCTGCCAGAGCATTACAAATTAAACCAAATTCTTTAGTATTGCCCCTAATTTTGTAATTTGTATCATTAATATTTCGAATGATTACGAAAGAATTTATTTCTTACAGTATAACTTATGAATTATGCCTGTCGTTACAGAGACTAAAATTAGTCGAACAAACACCCTTTTTATCATAAAATGTATATGTTTAAAATTAAGTCCTATCATATGTCATTAATTGGTACCAATTGCAGCGGTAATCTGAATTTTTGCCTACCAAATTGAAAATGGTTATTTTTTTTTCTTAGCGAGTGACTCATATGAGATGTACATGACGATATATTCCTTGTCGTATTTAATAAAATAATTTCAATTTATCTGATACCATTAATTGTGAAATTAACAGTTCTTCGGGCTTGTTAGTTTTAGATATCGATCTCCTTGTAAAATGCATACGGAGGGTCTCTAGCGTTTGACCAACACTCTCTGCCGTTAAACCTATGGATTTTTTTAAACAGGGTTAACATCACAAAATACGTATACTCCGTCTGAGGTATACCCAAACATTGTTAGATCTGCAAACTTGTGATAGTGTTTCTTAAATTTTTCATTGATATTGTTTTGAGCAATTCAGGTCCTAACTCCATCAGACAAAGTTACTTTTAGATAGTTTTGGTTATTCGTTTTAGGTCCCTTTTGATTATACACTTTGTTCCTCAAGTATTTATACATCCTTGGTTTTCAAATGTTTGGTTTTGAGCTTTCCTTATTAAATACATCCAAAAAAGCGTTTCGGGGGCAAACATTTATAAGGTGTTTTTATTGTTTTTTATAGCACTAGGTATTGCTGATATTGGGCTGTAACTCTACGAGGGATCATTAGCCCAGTAGTCAGTGTTTCGTCACTGTCATGATTTATAACATAGATTTCTAAAATTCTTGTTGATCAATTTAGAAATTCAAAGAAACTAAAGTGCAAACTCTCTCAGGCAAGGTTCCCGTTAGATGGTTGTGCACATTCTTTTTATGCCTCTTTCTTCAATATTGCTCCTTAAGTATTTATAAATGTTTGGTTTTGAGCGTTCCTGATGAAGGTAAATCCAGAAAAGCAGCCAGGACGCCATAAAAAAAACTTTACAAGATGTTCTTATTGTTTTCTATCGCTAGTTCGAAGACACTTAGGTGGCCTGTTATTTCCGGAGGGTATCATTAGCCCAGTAGCCAGTACTACGTCACTGACATGATTTATAACAAATATTTCCTACATTGTCCGTTGATGAATTTAGACATTCTAAAGAAGCTAAGATGACAACTCCCTCAGCTAATGTTGACATTCGGTGGTTTTGGCCATTCCTTTTAGGCCCATCTTGGTCCTATTGCTCCTCAAGTATTTTTTCATCATTGGCTTTCAGATGAGTTTTATACTATTCCAGAAAAGTGCCTTGGACGCAAAAATTATAAAAAGTAAAATAACAAAAATACCGAACTCAAAGGAAAATTCAAAATGGAAAGTCTATTATCAAATGGTAAAATCAAAAGATCAAACACATCAAACGAATGGAAAACAACGTGTTATCATTGTTTTGGTATCTTCTACCTCAATGTTTTAAATCGCAACCCTTTCAGTTCCTTTTAATAATGATGTTTTTCTATGCTTGAAAATTCAATTTTTCATGTCGGGTCAACTCTATTTCACCATTTTATTGTTGAGATGAATGGAGTACGACAATGTGCATTAATGAAAAAAAGGAACCATACTGATATACAAACAAACAAGAATAATATTGTCAGGGAAACACTAACTCAAACTAGAAAACGAATTCCTTGTCAGAAACCACGTTGATTCAAATTAACAGATTTATTTTATAGAATATAAGGAGATGTGAGACAACTATCCACTAATGGCCAAAGAACAAGAAAAGGAATCACTCCGTATATTAAGCTAGTAAAGGTCCTTGGGTTACAAAATGTAAAATAATTAAAAAGAGAAAACCAACGACAACCACTAGATTACAGACATCAGGACTTGTACAGGCATATTCAGAATCTGGTGAGGTTATCTATGTTTGTGAGCACTCAACCATCCCTCAAAAATGCGAATGTTGTAACAGTACAACAATAGAAAAAATTTGGAAAAAAAAAGTCAGACAAAATGGGCCTAGAATAATCAGATCGGTACTTCTAGTAAGCAAACATTAATACAAACGACACAAAGCACCGATCAAAGAGTACATTGCAGTTACCGAAAACTAGTTTAAAAGTTTATATCCACTAATAAATAGACCATGATATTTCAAATAAAAATATCAATCAGTACACCTCCAAATGGTTTAGTTCTCGGTTTAGTTAGATTGAAAAGTTCTCAATCAGTATTTGGAAACGCATGACCTTGTGCAACGCAAAATATATCGACAGGATACAGGACCATAAGTATTTATGGCCACCTATGGAACCCTCAACAAATTGTTGCAACGATTCTTTTAAGTAAAGAGAGTGGGTAATTCTCCCTTCAGGAGGCATCGTATTTAATGTTCCATTCCGACTTGGAGTGGCTGCATATCTATACACTGCGCATAGCCCGGCAGACACAAATCTTAATCATAGGTTTTACCCCTGGATAGGAGAAGTAACAAATTTTCCCATAGACGTTCCAATAGACACCAATTGTGTTCCTTTTTGTCGCAGTTTATATCTTAACTAGTATGCCAAGGATTATTACATCACAATATAAAGATGCTAATCAAATCAGTTTATTTCAAAATGTTGTATTTTCTGTAAATAAAAATGGAGAAGAAATTAATAACGGGGGGAGATGGCGGTACGATAAAGCCACTAGTTTGGCACATTAATTCGACATCCCAAAAAAATATACATCTATCAAATAATATCCCTCATAAGATCTAACTACATTAATTTATGTCAGATATTTGTATTTGTTGTCTTATATTTCTGTTAAATTGCTCCAGGCTCCTTTTTTTTAAATGAAAATAAGCAATAAAATGCCGAAATAGTCTCATTTTGAGATATTGTCTTTTATATTTAGATATGAGCTACAGTCTTACTTCAAGGGATATTTTGCTAAAAGATGTCTGATACAAAGATGTTTATGTGGGTAATTATCTTTTGGGCAAGGCTATCATCATTAGCGACAACAACTGGCCTTTTTTTTCTTTGAATCGTTGCACATTTTCCTTGAAGGACCCTTTTAAAGAATACTATACGGTCTTGGTTTTGCTTATTGTTGAAGACCGTACTGTGATCTTATATTTGTGTGCATTCTCGTCTTTTTGGTTTCTGCTAGATAGTTGTCTCATTGGTAAATCTACCACATCTCTTCATTTTGTTCATTTTTGGTCAGCCATATCACTTACCCAGCAGTCAGCATTTATGTAATGACATGAATTGGCATTGTTATGGTCAAAATAATAAATTAACTATTTACAAAACTTTTAAAAGAAATTTTTCGGAATAAAAAGGATGTTCTACCCCAGGAATAGATTACCATAGCTGCATTTGGCAAAACCTTTCGGAATTTCGGGTCCTAAATGCTCTCTAACTTCATACTTTATTTGGTCTTTAATTTTTTTTATTTGAGCGTCACTGATGAGTCCTCTGTAAACGAAACGCGCGTCTGGCGCACACAATTTTAAGCCTGGTATCTGTGATGAGTTTATTTGCAACCACTGGTCGATGCCACTACTGGTGAATGTTTCCTCCTCTAGGGTATCACCAGCCGAGTGTCAGCACTTCTATGAAGAAATGAACTATCAGCGATATGGTCATAATTATAAATTAATTGTTTACAAACTTTTAATTTTTCGATATACAAAGGATGTTCTACCCCATAAATAGATTATGAATCAATATTATTTTACCACACGATAAAGCATCTGTATTTGCTCAAAATTTGCAATAGGCTAAATTCATGATATGACTTACAAGGACATTATAGAACGGAATTTTGAGTAACATAAGCAATTTCAATTATTTCAATAATTCTGTTTAACTGTATCCCTGGTGCATTTGATAGATATATTACTTATAGTCCTACATTATAAATATGTATATGCATGTTGACTATATAGTACTAGAATCATTGGTGCTTCTTTAGCGCCTCAGTTTAAATGGCGTTATATCTTGTTTAAGAAGATAGATTTGAAGATAATTGAAGTTTTTACTTGTAATTATTCAATTTTACACAAAAGAAAATTTCACATTTTTATTCTCCTTAGCTTATTTATGTATGAATCATAACATAACAGTTTTATTTTTTTTTTTTTTAAGAAATACAAACTGTCCTAAGATTCTGTGACAATTATCCAACAGAAATTATAATATATATAAATGAAAATTCGAAGTGACTTGTATGAAACAACAAAATGATACAGAATGAATAATGGGTAAAAGCACCTGTGATAATATACAATAGTGTGTTAATAAAATATCATATTATGTTGCAATGCTCAAGTATTTTCGTTTACAAAATAATAGTGCACCCAATAGAAACAAATCAAAAGATCGACCCATACAAAGAAAAAAGAAATCATTCTTAACGAACAACACTTTTCTAGTTTGTCATTAGTTACACTTATAACTTTACTGATGTTTCTATTATATTGTTCATAAGTTGATATTTGATTGAATAAATGATGTTTGGTATCATGTGACGGGTACTAATATGTTGTTGTTCTCGTAAACAAAATGTCTTGCACTAAAAAATCTTTCAAGAAAATTTGAGAATTGTGCTGATATAAAGAAAAATGTAAATAAATGATTTAAAGAAAATTTTTGAGCATTTTAAAATTTTGTTAAAAAAAAGCTGATCATGATTAAATTACTTCTCTCAATAACAATATACAAATTTCACTTCTTGAATACTTCCTAATATTACCATAATCGATTTACATACTAATGTTCCTAAATTCCTGACTTGCGTCGGGCAAATACATAATTTGGAGTGGTTAAACGTGTTTGGGAGTGCACAACCCTCCCATTACCCAAGACATTTGTGTAACAATAAAATGTAAGAACTATCTGTAAAATTAAGTTAGAAAGGTCTTGACGCAATATATCGACACGAAGCACAAAAACAACAAAAACACACAATGTACTGATCTTAGAGTACTCGCAAAATATAAATATCGACAGGAAACAGGACCATTAGTGTTCATAACAGAATAACAAAAGATATAGTCAGTTATGTTTCAATTAATTAGAAAATACCAATAAAGACAATATTCAAAGATCTTGCTACAGTCTTAAATTGATTTTAAAAACAGGACCATTAGTGTTCATAACCGAATAACAATAGATATATTCAGTTATGTTTTAATTAATTAAAAGGTACCGATAAAGACACTATTCAAAGATCCTGCTACGGTCTTAAACTGATTAAAAAAAACAGAGATTATCTTTATGAATGAGGACCAAAATAAAGTTTACATGAATCGTACCCAAATTTACGACCTATTATAATATATTCAGCATCGTATACGGTGTATTCTGTGAATGAACTCGAATCATAAGAGTAATAATTTCACTGGAACGAATGAAACTAGCTTTTTATAATTCGTCAGCAGTACAAGTACAATCATATAATTAAATAGGCTGATTATAGCACCATAACTGCTCTTTCTTTTCATAGATCAGAGAGAAAAAATTGGCTGACACATAAATAGATTTCTGTTGTAATGAATGTCTATATAGTATAGGATATTGTTAGTTATACATTTCCATATATTTCAATCAACCTAGAAAATCTAGTTAGAATAAAATAAACTACTATTTGAAACAATGTATGTCTTTTTAATCATATAAATTCATCAGAATAATCAATTATCTAGAGATATAAGCTTCACATGAGATAATATTCAATATAACCATTTGTAGCTGAGAACATCTTTTTGTGTATGTAATGAATAACTTAAATAATAATTAACTATTCACATTACAACCGACATTGTACAATTGTACATCTGCGTGGTATATTATGTTTGTTTGAAAAAGATGGTGATGTGAGACAAGGTTATCCACTGATTACCATTCGATATCCGATATATTCTACTTATCATTTCATGAAATCCATCAACGCTTTTAGAATTAGTTTGTAATATTAGAAATATATCTGTTCATATTTTAAGATATAATGATAATAAGTTTGAGAACAGTTCGTGAATAGACAAAAGGGCACATTTTCTTTTATGTAATATAGACGACATATCCATTCAGTCTCCCAAAGATATGCTCGAATGATATGTGCATCATTTTGTTTTGTTTTGGCACGCGATACATATAGCTCACACCTTTTGTTAATTGTTTTGCATTGATAAACAGATAAAAATTCTATAATTCAAAAAGTTGTTGTCAAAATTTGATTTTATCAGTTGATATTCAGGTTAAAGAAGGAGAGGAATTTAAATTTTTGTAAAATCTTTCCTCATAAATATACAATTTGTAATTACCGTAACGAGATCTGTGTATAGTATAATCTGATTTTTGTTTTGATGTCTTCCAAAAGATAATGAGAAAGCATTTTAACAATTGTTTTATCCTTTATGGAAAGGAATCTTTCCAATCACTAATTTTTCAGAGGAAAGGAAATTGGGCATTATTTTTGGCTATACTATTACATTATCTGTCGAATGTATCAGCACTTTGACTATTTACTTGTGATGAACGATGATTTTCAACAATTGAAAATATTTAAGCAAACAATTAATTTACTAAATATCTTTATAAAATATTTGATGTAAATCACAACTTTGTCATTTGTTATTTCTTTGATAAAAAATGGGAGTATGTCATCTGTACACCAAGAGCACAAATTACATTTGAGCTTTCCAGTTAGGATTATTTGAGATCGCATTATAGCTTTATAATCGAGCAATGACGAGGATATAAATGTTGACTGCTTAACAATATCGAGGGGGGTTAAACAAATGGGGGAAGTTAGGATATGAAATGGATGTACATTAGATAATTAAAATCGTAAAAGACTTAAGATATCAGCCACACAGTTTCTTTTGCTGCTATCTCCAATTTTTTAATTCTTTGTATGTCATATAAACTTACCAAAGTGGTTACCCACATAGGGTCATATTGACGAAAAAAATGAAGATGCAGTTTCTTCAAAAACTGTTTGATAGTTAGCTATGACTACCAAACGTCTTTCTCGGAATGTATCCTTCAAAAGGTAACAAGTTAATTTCTTATCAATCCAGTAATGGCTTCCTCAAATTTTATAATTTACTTCGATTGTAACATCACCAATTTAGACCTTTCACTGGATTTGTACTTTGTGGAGTAGGATCTGCTTACCCTTTGGTAGCACCAAATGTCACTTTTGTTATTTATGGGGTTCTTGTTGCTGAGTCTGAAGTATTCTATTTTGTGTTTTAGAGACTGTTGTTTGTCTTTTCGTTTTTTCTGTTTTTTGCCTTAACGTTTGTCATTTTGTCTTCAGTTTATGAGTTGTATTATCCCTGTTGTATCTTTAAGTGCTAAAAGCAAACAAAAACTTGCATTTTATACACAAATTGGGTCCAAAGAGTGAGTAGAATAGGAAGATCATATATCAAGCTCGAAGTTAGATCAGTTTTCAATTTGAAGTAAAACAACAACTATTTGATGAAAAGTTTATGTAATGTATTTTTTGTTAGCTATGTATAAATAACAAAGTTTTAAGTTCAAAATAATTGGTGGCTGACATCGTTGCATTGTATCAAACTACCAGAAGGCACTCCAAAATGACTTTATTTCACAGGTTGAAAGATTAATTTTACGTTTTAAATTGCATTCCGTTTCTTACTTACTGTAATTATGGGTAATACATCAAATACAATAAGGCTAAAGATTCCGAGTAAGATACATATCAAATCCGATACGGGTAAATGAAAATGTCACTTTATAAGTTTTATTCGTATAAAGCGCTTTTCTGGATTTATCTTCATCAGGTATACTAAAAGCCAAAAATTTGAAAGCAAATGATGTATAAGTACCGAAACACGAAGACCTAAAAGTGTGCTAAAATTTCCTCTTATGTCAACTTTGGCTGAGGGAGTTGGAACCATAGTTTCATAATAATTTCTTAATTTATCAGCGGAGAATTGTCACTTGATTTTGACATTTTTTCTGTTTAGAAAATTTTAGAAGTGGAACCTTGTCTTAAATTTTAAGTATAGTTAGTAATAAATTTAGGAATTTGTAGTGTACCAATGTTCAAATCTCATAAATTGACTAAGAAGTACAAATCAAGGTAACTTACAAACACTGAGAGAATTGCACGAATTCCAAAAGGAGCCAGATCGTTTGCGTCGACAGGGTATAACCAATGATATAAAAAAAACAAGGAGGAAATCAAGTGGGGATGGGATCAATATACAATTCAGTCGCCGAAAGACAGACAATAACGAGGCAATATTGTTGATTTAGACAAAATAGGTACGATGGCGGAATGTTGCTTACAATCACCTTTGGAATGGGGGTGTTTTCTTTAAGAAGCCAAATTAATCATACTGTGGTAAATAAAACAGATATTTTTAATATTGATAAGCATTTCTTATTTATTAATAGATTTTTTTCTGTAACATTTATTCTAGAATATAGACATTAGAATAGTTCTAGTTTTTAATTTGTGAATTAAATCCGAAAGAGTGTGATAAATAAATAAGTGTAAAAGGAGTGTGATGAAATTGCAATTTCTAAGTTCATGCAAAAGCGCAATCACACATGGAGGCATGAAATAAATTACAAAAATCAACATGAATTAATTATTAATGCTTTGAGAAGGTATTCCCTTACCTCGTTAGCAAGTTAGAATTTGAAATCAGTACAATTGTTCTCATGAGATTTTTACACTTTACCTTTAAAAGTCACTAAATAAATAACTTTTCCTACAATGCTGCATTTGGGCATTATAAATTTCCTTTTTTTTTTCTTTAGAAAATTTAAAATTTCCTGCAACCGACAACCACTAAATCTTATAACGTAAGTAGAACGTCGATTACCTTCCAATATACATAGCAGTTGTTTATTACTTGATTTGTATTTTGACATGGATTTTACTATTTACAGTCATACTTTCAGAATTTGATCTTTCATGATTAGTAATGAACTGGCAAGTTACATTTGCCTATTAGAATGTGTTTCGTATAAATTGGCACCACAATCAGTCACAGTTTCTGCCTCATTTTTTCATTGATAACAATAACTATTTATTACATTTGGAGGAATTGTTTTTTCAACAGACGAACGGCATTCCTATAGGAACTAATTGCGCTCCTCTTCGTGACTTGTTCCTTTATTCGTAATCTGTATTAGGCAAGATGCATACAGGAGTTTTGAAAGCAGAATGAAAAGGGGTTTGCATAAGCGTTTACCTTGATGTTCCATTACATAGATGAGATTCTCTCAATGAATAATTCAATGTTTGATGATTATGTTGATATCATCTATATCATAGAACTTAACAGTTGAATTGCTTTACATTTTGATTTACATTTAGAAATTGACAATGAGGATCGGTCGAGAACTAAACTTTGCAACAAGAGATGATTTTACTTTTCACATTTTACACTTTCAATTTCTATGTACAACATTTCGACAGCCTGCATGCATATATATAATAAATTTCCTAGTTATTATGGTATTCGAGGGCGGGCGCTTCTTATAATGAACATCTTGATAAAAGCTGCTTAAAAGAAAACTTTTGAACTTGGGGTTCTAAATGGCAAAGTTGAAGTCATCCTTCCGAAAGTTTTGCAGAGACCATCATGATTGGGTTGACCGTTATGAATCATTTGTGTAACAAATTTTATCGGATATGTTCCACAAGTCCTCTGTTCCTCGATTGTGACATCAATGAATGCTGATTTTAATAATTGCAATGCAAAACAATAAGAGTGCCATTATTGGATCTGGAACTATATACCCTTCGGAAGCATCTAGATTTCACTCCCGGTTTATGGTTTGGCTCATATCACTCAATGTTTATTAGTTATTCTGTGTAGTGCTTGGTGGACTTTTTTTGTATTTTCGTCGTTTTTCTTTCTGGTATTGGTCGAAGAACGGCAAAAAAAATTATGCTTCTGGAAGATAATCGGTTTCTGATCCACATGTAGTTCCTGTCGTGTTGCACATTTCAATTGAAAATCTTGTGATTATTGGTATTCGGTGATGTTATCAATAAGGAACTGAGGACAGGATTATTTTGCCCACAAATGGAATATATTCGTAGTCGTCTAGGTCTCAAATATTCCATAATGGTCATCCACAATCATAATTGTGTCGATTTTTTTCTTCGAAGAGATGGCTTCAACTTTCCATTTAGAACTCTGTATTACATAGTTGACTGGAAGACAACAACCCGCTATCAACAAATTCATGAATCGTCAATTTTAACATGTAGATAAAGATGAAGCAGATATAATTGCATCCGTGGTATCACTTTTTTCAAGTTCAATGAGATAGATAACATAGTCACCAAATTTTGCATTTATTATTGAAGGACATCATTATTAATATTGAACGTTAAGTTTAAGAATTATGATAGCTTTTTCTTATTTTTTAAGGGGTGGGGAAGGGGGGAGGGCGTCGTCGTGCTTCTTATTCTTGGTGTTATTTTTGGTGGTGTTTTGTGGACCTTTTCTTGTCCGTTTGCTTTTTTCTAGTCATGATAATATCTGTCTTTCATCAACATCTGTATTGACATGAAATATTGATATGGTCATATTTATAAATTCACTGTTTTCAAAACTTTGAATTGTTCGAAATACTAATGATTTTCCTACCCCGGAATAGATTACCTTAGCTGTATTTTATTTTTCTCCATGCAAAACCTTTTACATCTGGCATACA
Source organism: Mytilus coruscus (assembly GCA_017311375.1). Taxonomy (NCBI): domain Eukaryota; kingdom Metazoa; phylum Mollusca; class Bivalvia; order Mytilida; family Mytilidae; genus Mytilus; species Mytilus coruscus. The sequence goes on from CM029601.1 coordinate 48,412,420, forward strand.
AATTTGCCTGGTATCTTTGGTGATCTTTTTAAAAAGCTTTTCATTATAACTTTGGTTTCTTCTCCCCATTTAACAAAATGTTTTCTGCAAATTTAACCGATGTTTTAACGATCTATCGAGAAGCTTTATCTCTAAGCATTTTTCTAAAACGATCAAGTGTTGAACTGTATTCTAGAAAAATGAAAACATACAAATATATATACCAAGATACCAACATGCTCTCATTTTCTAATCCAAATCGCAGCCTTTAATCCCGGTCGACCCATTATGCAAAACTTACCTTTTGGATTTATTTGTAATTTATTCTCGTTTTGAATATGCTATATTTTCAAATGGACGTTGAGCAAACAACAATCAATCAACATATCCTTTTTCGATCAATATATTTATATTATTTTTCTATATCTATAGAAGTGAGGCTGGTGTGCAAGTTGTGCTCAAGTATATTTTATCAGATGCTATGCAGATTTGCAACGAAGCTTTTGATTTGCACGGATCGACATTTAGAAAATAAATGCACCTCTTCTAAACTGGTTATACACGAGGCCCTTTGACTAAATGGTAGCAGTCGTGAATAAATATGATAGGATTGTGTGAGTTTATTAATTAAAGAAGTGAGAAAGTTGGTGGTCCTTGTTTACTTCTTTGTCGTTTTAATTTATTTATCTTATTATCTATAGCTTTCTATAAATTTAAGAGATTTCTATCTGAAATAAAGATTAACTTCAAACGGTTGACTAACTGACGATGTGTCACAATGTATTTATAATCGATGAAATCGCGAGGAAATCAATGTAATGTGGCGTGGCTATTGTTACGTGTTTGATTTATTTCAAAGCCTTTTCATTTTGTTTTAGAGGGAGACAATGTTTAAAAGAAGATATCTGTTAATTTTCATGATTTGGTTGAAGAATTTGGGGTTTATTTTACTTTAATCAAGGTTAAAATGTGACCTTTCATTCGTATTTGATCCCTTATTTGAGGACAATTTCATTAAATGATCGTTTGAACTGGTATTAATTTCATGTTTCTGTATTAACCAGGACCAATTACGACCGATTCATAAAATATGACTGAATCATATTGATAAGGAGGTTCATAGATTGTACAAATTGTTTTATCTATCTTTAAAACTCGAAAAAAAAAAATCAGCCGTCATTTTTCCGTCTATCTACGATCGCTCCTGTATGTAGAAATGATAGTGCATTTGTCATGAAACTTCCTTTATTTTATTATTTCCAAATGGAAGAAATATTTTAGAATACAATTTCCCTTATAGAAATATTACAGTTTTCGTTTCTGACGAAAGAAAGGCCATAAAATATGTCTTCCAACAAGAACATACATTAACATAGCAATTTTTATAACAATGTTTTCAAGCAAACATCTACAATATGAGGACGCTGAGTTATTCGAATTTTCTTATATAATGATACAATAGTATTAAAAAAGTGTATGAGAGTAGGTGAAGCCCTGGTCTTGATTGTTAAAAACACTTTGCAAGTTTTAAAAGAGAAAGTCCTTAAATTATAAAAACATAAAACATATTCTTATATTGGCCAAAAGTCTGCAGTATCTGTTTTATCTTACACGCAAATATCTGATTAATGCGTTAATGGTAAATAGTACATTTTAGCATAATACAGTCTTTCAAAATCATGGAGAATACAGGCCTGCAAATTAAGTACTTTAGGATTGCTTATATAAGTAATTGCGAACATTCTTACAACTGAATTATTTGGTATTATTTTACTTGTATCTGTAAATAAGGAAGCTTCAAAACCCTCCGAGTTTTAGAACTAAAAAATAATTTTGTTGTCTTTATTTTTTTAGTTTCCCTTTTAAGGTGGTACATAGCGCTACAGGGAGATAATTCTGTAAAAATCAGCTGAACGTTTTAATCACGTTCTAATGTTAAGGAAATATTAAGCTTCTCAATGATCAAAATTAGTGTTTGTCAAACTGCTATATATCCAATGAAATTTTTCAAAGTTTTTTTTAAGTTTTTAAAATTTTGTCAAATGGTCAAAGTTAATATTTTGTCAAAATTTTATGAAAATTAAACGAGCCAAATTAATTTTAGTCAAGGTGTTTGGTACCACCTTAACACTGTTGGTGCGATATTCGTAATCTGTCTAAATTTACTTATGAATTACAATAGCGTTCATTAGATGGAGTAATTATATATGTAAAAACCTATTTGCCTCTGACAATTGGTTGTAATTAAAATATTATAATAATATGATGACACTCTGCAAAAATTTTGAACATGTCCAATGCAATATATTTTCTTTGCTCTTAAACAAATATACCCTTGGACATATAAATTTTGTCAATTCTTGTAAAATTTTATAAAGTTTTAACATTTTTGCGCAAAAAGTCATCTATACTATCTATTCAATAAATATTTTTGCTTTCACAAAAGTATTTTTCCCTTTTTAAATCTTGATCATTTCATTCGTCAGGTGTATTAAGGTTAATAATCGAACACTAATTGAAGGCCTTCAAACAACAAAGGCAGTTGGAATTAAAAAGTAAAATGAAAATTAGTATGATAATTTCATGAAAGGAATGAATGACTAAAATTTATAATACGTAGCAAGCTGATGATTTTCAATCATTAATAAACAAATAAAAGTAACAATTAACACGCCATGAACATTATCTACTGATAAAGTAGGCATCAGAATTGTATTTATGAAATGTATTTAAAGGTGCATCCAAGGATTGGTGCCGTAACTCTTTCTTATAAAAAATTCATTACTGCAGAATCTTCAATTATTTCTACTTTTTTGTGGTATCTTTTAATTATTTTTTTCATGTCCTATTTGTTTAATATCTGTAACAATCTATTTTTGTGTACTTTATCTAATATGAATGTACATTCAGTTTTATAGAAATACTTTAGTGCAACTATTTAAGAACATTTTGCAATTGCAATATTACATATTCGAGGGAAAAGTATAAAAAACCATACATATTGATGTTCGACGAAGCTGAAATGTACAAAAATCAAATGTATAAACAATAGAAACATTTTAAATCTAAAGGTTTTAGACGATCAAAACCTCCATGACCATCACATGATCAACATTCTCTTTTAATTCATCAATGTAATTGAACTTTTATCTATTTTTTAAGGAAGTGTTTAAGTTAATTGCATAACTCTTAATACAATGATTTCTGAATTGATCAGACACCAGATTTGTTTTTAAAACTTACCACAAATAATTTCTTTTTGCACATTAGGACTGAAACTCTTATTGAAGTTTTAAACAAACCAGACGAATCAGAAGTATGTCCAAATACAATTCGTACAAGATAATAATAAAGAAAGTCAAAAACAAAAAGAATTGATTAGTAACATCATGCATTACATAATTTGAAAATGAATATTTACCTTCATAGAAACATTCTGCACACCAACCTTGTAAGCCATATAACAGCTTGCAGCCTGCAGGTGTTTTTTTTTTTTTCTTAAACTACGTAATGTTTACAGCTTTTCATTTGACGATATAATTTGTTCCACAAAACCCTAGGCCTATAAAGCCTATATTTTCTTTTCAAATCAAAGCAAGTAAGTTAAGGCGTCAGCAGTTTACCAATGATCAAATCTCATAAATCAAGGTAACAAACAAAAACTGAAGGAACTCAACGACATTTTGTTTCTTTAGCAAATAAGGCTATCTTGACAATGTGGTTCCCATTGCTGTTTGTCTATTTTCGGAGCAGTCGGGTTGTTCTTATGGTCTGTTGTACTGACCCACATTTAAGGTAATTCCTGATTCCCATTTTAAGTATTATTATATCAAGAAATTGATGGCTGAGAGCAACTTACGACAATGTTTTTTTTCTTTCGATGAGATCATTCTTGTCTGTCTTACTTTGATCTAAAGATTTTGATTGCTTCCGTGGTAACATCGTACGATTTGTAGACGTTTGAGAAAGCCCATCCAAAGTTCGTATGCATATAAAAAAGGGATTTATATTGGATATGGTATGATTGCCATTTAGGCAACCATCCACCAAAAACCAAAGAACGAGGATATTAACAACTAAAGGTCAAATTACTGTAACGTACCCAGATACCACTGTTTGTAAACTCCTCTCCCAATCTCTCACAAACTGTCTCACTATATTTAAAAAACCTTGAAAATATTGTGATGACGTGTCAGTCAGATACCAGTTCGTATAATTTTAAATTTTACCTAAATCTTTTAATTCACAATCACTAAAGTTTGTACAATACCAAAACCTTTTCATTTTCCTCATTATAAATTAAAAGAACATATTTATTTCCTAATACTACAGAAAGGCCCTTTCAAAATGAACTCTGATACTTACATTGTTGTCAATATATTGGAATTCTATGCGACTGTCATACAAATGAGAGGTTTAGCTAGCTATAAAACCAATCCACCATTTTCTACATAAGGAAATGTCTGTACCAAGTCAGGAATATGACAGTTGTTTTCCATTCGTTTGATGTGTTTGAGGTTTTGATTTTGCCATTTGATAAAGGACTTTTCGTTTTGAATTTTTCTTGAAGTTCGGTATTTTTGTTTTTTTTACTTTTGACTCATTAGTAGTATAGGTCAGAAAAATAATGCTTTGCAATAAATATAAAAAACCACACATTTGCCATGCAAATATAACGAGTCAAAAAAAGCCCTTTTGCAATTAAAGAACAAAGTTGATCCATGCAAATACACCGAAGCAAAAAATAACATTGATCTAAAACAAAGTAGATTTGTTTAAGAGGTTGAGATATGTTTACAGACATTGGGTACATATATGTTCAGGTCTCCTAGTTGACCGACGCTTTACTATTACACAAACCCTCTTAATGACAAAAAAAAAGTTAAGCAAAACCCTTTTTCTTCACTATCCGGTGCATTGGTGATGTATCTATATTAATAATCAATTTTTAACAAGTAACATGTCGTTGAAATTGAAGATACTACTGACTTAAGAAGGACAGAATTTTATCATCACCTCTTGACACTGAGTAATACTAAAAAATACTTACTTTTTGAAACGCATCGACGATTTCTGTTTTCCTTTTTCTAACTTCTTACTCTTGAGTAGACATACCATCTACACAATAGTTATGACCTCTGCCTACATTAGTTGATACAATATGCAAGAGGAAAGTCTCATTGTGGGCATTTCACTAACATCAACATTGCAAGTTCTAAGTTCGCTATTTATAGATTTGTTGAAATTCACTAATGTGTGCTGTCGTTGATCCACAATGTTTTTGTCCGTGTGACATTATTACTGGACAATCTGGTTGTCCAATACCTTGTCTTTTGACATTTGCAACTCGAAACTATTTTGGAATAAATTGGCAGGAGATGCATGATGAATATGAGAAGATGCTCAATAATTGGACACACCTAGGTTTGCTTCTTTTTGAGTCATGTGATTCTGATTGCTTTCATTCCGTATTTTGACTCGGATACATACCTAGACTTGTGATGTCGATTTGACATCAGTCTACTACCTTCATATCCAACGCCACACCAGTTCAAATAACACGTTTTCTTGGATATTTTTCACCAGCAAACTAAGCAAATTTTTGAACAAACTTTAGTTTTGAATTGGCTGCATACAAAAAAAAATGAACAATACAGAATTTAAAAAGGAAATACCGGAAACCTGATTGGCAAACTCAACTTTTAATAGTTTTAAATTCCCAATCAGTTATTCACATCAAAATCAGTAACACATTTAAGTATGAAATGGATAATTTCTATCGTATCCTTTTCATTTATTTTTTGTTACACAAGATGCAAAATAGGTAAGTGAATTGGGCTTCTCTATTCTAAGTATGTCAACATCATGAAGGAGAGGAATGGTTATGGATATTTGAAAGTACTTCTCAATTAATAAATTTCCCCGTTTTCCCACTTATCTTTGAAGAGTTTAAATAGCAATTTCTGAAGTTTACTTGCATAAATATATCTCACAATTGATGTATAGAGGTTTAACTTAAGACTTTTGATGTGTACTTTTTGTATGATTATAATATTGTATGATTTAACAATTATTGAACCTAGTTTCAGTGATACACTAAATTTCTAACAAGTTCTGCATTTCGTTGGAACAGCTAAAGTATCTAATGTTGTGACAAGTCAGTAAAAGTATGTAGAACATAACAAGTTTTAAAGATAATTTATTCTGTAATAAAATGACATTTTAATAATAAACATAAAGATCACAAAACAAAAATATTATGCACTTTCAATAGTCTTGAATCATATATAAACACCTCAGTTTTGTTATAGATATGTACATTTACTTATGAGGTATTGTTATTACAAAATGGGACTATCACTTAAAATACAGACAACAATTAAAAATACAAAGTACTCATCATCAGCTACTTAGTAGCTTGAATATAATATAATTGCTTTTGAATGAAAAACAGTTTACTGCATCTACTGAGGTTACATAGGACTATGGGTTAATCCAGCAGTCATTTATACTTAACCCATGCTATGTTTTGCGGTAAGAGTGGCTATGTATTGGCTCTACTTGTTGTGGTAACCAAAGAAAAACGACATGCAATTATATGCCATTATTTCCAGAAATTACTGTGAAAATATAATATGATAAGCAAATTATTGATATAAACATATTTGCTTTTAGTTGTATTACTCAATTATAAAATGAACTGGTTTACAAATATAGATCATTTCATTTTAAATTCCTTTGTTTTGATAATATAGGTTTATTGGTTGTGAATCCCTAGTTTTAGAATACATATATCTATAAAGTGTACAGTATTTTTTACTCTAAAGATTTACATTTTCTTGTCAGCAAAGTAAAAAGTAATCTGATAGTGTCATTGCTACTCTAAAAGAAAAACTTTTCCACCAATTGAAATAAAAAAAACCTACAAGACTATCCTGGGCAAGACTCTTGCACAGCTGTCCATAAAACAGAATATTAAATTAACAAAACTCAACATCTGATAAATGCCATAACATTGATCAATTCATTCTTTGAGAAATAAAAGGAAAAGGTATAAAAAATTAAATAGCACTTTTGGTATCTTCCTTTTTTCTTCCAGTTGTAATAATATCATTGCACTTTAAAACAAGTTAAATGAATGTGTAACTTGAAACGGTATAAACAAAGACATGGTTCAAAGAAAATTATATTATAATTATTATTATAATAATTAGGATTTAAAAAAATTGAAAGAGAAAACAAAATATACATTGGTGTTAGAACTATTTATCTATTAGTTAACTTTTAAACTTAAGTGAATAAAATTCCTTTTATTACAATTTTATGTGCATTCTATACATTTATAAATCAATTTCATAAATTTTAATTGATTATATCTTTGGAAGTAAAATGTTACATGTATCATTTTTGCAAAAGTAAGATGCAGGTCAATAAGTTCTAAATGCATACAAAATTTTAATAAAAAGGTACCACCAAATAAAGATAATCGACTTAATCTATTTAACTCTTACCAAAAGAGTATATATAATAACTGCAGTTTTGAAATAAGTGTAGGGGAAAAAATACCATGTTGCAACACAATATAAATACTGTATCAATATTTTTTTGCTTTTTATAAAATATAAGTTATACAGAATTATAAAAATTGGAGCTTTTCGTTTTCACTTCCCTCTTGATGTTCATGGACTTTGAAATATGAAATATGAAATAGTATACATATGAATAAATTTCATTTATTCTGATGATGTTTTTTCCACAATCATGTGTTGTTCACAAGGAAATCATATCATATTTTTATGATATACTGAAATCTTTTACTTTATCAATAGTTGTGTTGAAATATGCATATAATGAGTATTGTACGATACAACAGAAATAAATATTGCAACATTTGAGCACAAGATTACTAATATTCTGAACACATAAATCTCTAAATCTAATACTTATAAACCCTCCCACATAAGCTATATGGCAACTAAATCCCAAACCCTTTAAACCTTGCCCCTATATGAACAATAAAAAAACATATTAGTTTTGTGTATAAGCAAAAATAAATTGTCATTTTCATTGACATGAAATGATAATACTTATTTCTTTGCATTTTACACATTAATTTGTTTGAAAAAAAACCAAAACTATGTTGAGTCATATGACTCCAGTGTCACATGACACAATGCACATACATATCTCATACAACACACACCCTCCTAACACTACAACTTGGTCCTCATATTTTACGTCAGAAATTTTATTTCATTCATCACTTTCATATCTTTTCACAGAAATGTTAAATTATTACATGAAATTTACAGAGACAGTAAATCGAGTCAACAACTTGGACATATAAATATTTTTTAAAATTTTCTTATGTGAAACAAACATGTGAGTGAAGACAACAGAGCAAAATTTGTAAAATAAAAATGGCACTATTTCTACAGCTTTTCCTTTTTCCTCACATACAGGTATTCATATTTTAAAAACATTCAAATGTCAAAAACTATCAAACAGTCAATTTCTGCTTCTAATCTTGATTCAAGATATAACTGGCAGTGGTTTGATATATCAGACCTCTGTCTTTACAATGCTGAGTCATGGTCAGCTCCATTCAAGTTTTTCTTGGGTCATATTGGTTGGCCCCATAAATCATAATAAGTCAAATCATGTGACCTGCATGTCAACCAATCATAATCAGTGGATAAAATTGTCATGGCAAGTCTATATTTGATTTTGATTGGTCAGGACAAATGTCAATCAGATCTAATTGAAAAATCTTGTCATGGCAAGGTAACTGATTGGTCATTTTAAAATAAAATGGTAGTTCATGTTGCTAAGTTACAGCCGCCGAGGATTATGGGCAAATAAAACTCCTTGATACATGATGCCATTTATTTCCATGCTAACTACCAATGAATTATCTATGTCTGATCTACCATCATCTGAAAATAAACAGAATATATTGTAAAATTTTAATAAATACAAATATATCAAAGTTATTGTAGTTCATTACATCATAGTGACTCCAACATTCTCATTAAATTAAGTATGATAGCTAATTTACATATTCATTAGTTGGTTTAACTTTTTATCAATTCTAAATTTCAAATTGTTGGTAAACAAATCAAAGACTTGAATGCCTAATTGGTCATGAACGATTGTTTTAGAAAGTACATCAGGTAAATTTTCCTAAGATATGGAACAGGAAAACCCTTGACAATAATTAGAATATCAAAAGACAGCACTTTTATTGCTATTCTTCATCCTGAAAGTTGCAGGAAGGTCTGGAGAACATAAGTTTTGACCCAGAAGGAGGAAACTTACTATGTACTGACAAAGTACTACTGAGTGGCAAGGATGAGGAGCAGGAATAGGTCATGATTTCAAGCTTCATAATATATGACTAGGGTGAGAAATTAACATTAAATATGTGAAAAGGTTGCCGATTTTATCATAAGTATCTGAAATCACTGAATCAGATGTTAATATTTTTTAAAAATGTGGTTAAAACCACAATAGATAATGTTTGAGATATTAGTCAAATATATTCTATCTATCCATAGATAGTGTAATATAGCTAAAGTATAGGTCCATTTTCTTCACCTTCATTTCCTTTAGAGGACCCAACCCTTTATAAGGCTATACTGAACCTAATGTAACCTTTACCCTAACTCAAACTTTTACCTGACCCTGACACTAGCCCTAACCTTGACCTATTGCAAAGCTCAACTTAAATGTTACCCTAAAGTACTGTGTCCCCTACAGTTAACGAATGTTTGGAAAGCAGAGGATGTTACATGCATGAGAGAAAACATGAATACCATGGAGGAATTGTTATCAATATTTGACTTTGTTTTTTAACTGGTAAAATAACTTTCATCTAGAATCTTTACTGACATCTTTGTTGAGCTTAATGATATAAAGCAGGTATTGATTTAAGCTGGATTCTATGAACCTTACTGATATTTTTACTTAAATCAACAAATAATAAGACAGATGTTTAATAATTTGAACCCCTTTAATTATCCTACTTATAACGTGGTTATACATGAACATGTGATTGAACTAAAACCCATTTTAGAGACAGATTTCTTTATATTAAAACATTCAACATATCAATGCATATTGTGATGCAAGAGATATTTTATCAAAACAATATTTAAAAGCTATTCTAAAAGGTAAAGCAGTTCACTTTCAGATTAAATCTGTAATTTTGATATAAAATGTTTGATATTAATGTATGCGTTACCAATTAAATATTCAATTATGTCTTCAAATGTTTCGGTGTTTCTTGTACTAGATGTCACAAACTTACACAACTTCCGAAAATTTTATGGTACGTTTGAGAAATCCATTTGTATCACATATATAATTGGTAATTTTTGAAGATGTTTTAATATTGTAACAAATTGATTTTTTATAATGCATTATCAGTTTACAAGTCTATAAGGTAAATTTCATCAATAAAATTTTTCAATTTTCTATCATCAAACGAGTCTATTACTATGTCATTTTTAAAAATATTTTGATCAATCTTTCAATGAATAATATTTTCAATTTACAAAAGTTATCTCTGAATTTTACTCTTAAAGAATCATCTCATTTAGTCCCATTTACAAATATATTAATAAATTATGCTAGCTGACAAATTGATATATTTAAATATTCTATGATAGTAAAAATTTTGATAAAAGAGAAAAGTGTGCCTTGTAATAAGACAAATTCTGTCTCCACATTATAATGATATTAAATCAGTAAGTTGGCAGCAAAATTTTGTAAATATGCACTTTTTGTGTCATCGCTTTCTTATTTTTCCTTTCATCCTTATAATACTATTATGAAAATGGCTTTTTTTTTACAAAACTCCTCCATGTGATCAAATGGAAATCATTTTCATCAGAAATAGGCAGAGTAATTTGGTTTTTTTTAATTAAAATTGTGTAAAGGACCCTAAGTTTGTGCTTACATTTTTTTAAAAATCTTGTACAGAATACTAAAATATTAAATAATTTTAATGGTGATATCTGAAATTGTCAACACTTTTTTTCAATGGTCAGGGGTATTGAAACTTGTAAGAGTGTGTGAAAAAAGTTCTCATGTAAATATTAATCAAATCAATTTTATCTACAAGATTTGCAGTACTTTGCATCTCTGTAAAAGTTCAGGTCACATTAAGAAATACCCGTTAGTATTAGTCATTTTCTACCCTTAAAAATAAAAGCAGATCAAACCAGACCGATGTGAAATCGGAAAATTATTTTACCTACAAAGATATATAATCCTAATATGGTTTAATGTACTATATATAAATTAGAAATAAATGGACTTGCACTAAAATCATTTAGGGAATATTGGATCTCTTTCTATGGAGTAACCATATTACTTTGTCATTACTAGACACAGAGAGTAAATGTTTTCTTATAAATTTTATTGTGGAAAATATAACATTCAGTTAATAAGCCTTGTCAGATTAAAAATCAATTTAACATGAAATATTTCTCCAATTTGACAGAATCATGTTTAAGAGTAATAAAGTCTTAAACATTAAATGATTCTAAATAGACTCTACTCTTTGAAGACTTTGTTTGAGGGGAGCATCAAAAAATTTATACACTGTTCCTTGTAATATTACAGAATTTAGTATTCAGTAGAGTCAAGAACCATGGTAATTTGATTACATCCAGTATTTTTATGCTCTTTTAAGAAATATTTCAATAATTTTATAAATACATTAATTTATTCAAAAATAATAAATTGAAATCTTTTAATATTTTCAATCTCCAGTCAAAAGCTATAAAATTAGGAAATATGAAATAAGCAGTTAAAGAGGCATGAAAATTGTCTCCGATTTTAATGATCAAAGCCCAGTACCCTTAAAGCTGGCCCCAGTTTAATTCACCGTTATATTAAATGTATCAATTAGATCTGAATAGCAAACGAGACATCAAAAAGGTAATTCACTTGTCAAAAATCATCTTGGATCTATTCAGGATAGTTAAAGTGACTTTTTTATCATAACATTTTTACCGTAGTGACACACCCCCTTTACAGTGACACAGGACATTAATGCATTACGTTTGATCTCATTTTTATACATCCAATAGAGAAGTCAGAGACGGACTTCTGTTTTGCATGATGTTCTAATATTTTCATTAAAGGATAATGAGATTTTGTTTTTATTGTCTTTTTAGTGTTCGATGAATACCAACATTTAGACAAACATCAAAAAGATCAAATTCTAATATTATGAAATACTTTGGAAAATTGTAATTTTCTCACATGATATAACAAAATTGTTCACTTTTATACTAATCTCATTTTGAAACTTCAAACACAAATATCCTCACATGTACAAGATACAACCTTTTTTTATTATCAAACATTTAACTGTGTGCTTTTCAGGTGTGATATTTAATCTATACTGTAATACGATATATTTCCTTCTTTTTTATAAATTACAGTACGAAATGAGTTCAACTATTGTTAATTTGAACAAATAAGTGCTAATAAGGCCATTCTAGGCTAATTTCCATGAAAATTCAAATAGATATATACATTATCATAAACATACAACATACAACATCAATGAATATGTGCAGGATTGTATCAAATAACAAATGTGTGCAGTACTGCATTATAATAACCAACTGATATGTGCAGGACTGTGTTACAATCACATTTTCAAGTATCAGTTGAACCCAAATAGCATCTCCATTATTGTTTTGTTTTCATTAACATACAGCAGAAAAGTTTGATCTATGTACCAGTTTTCTTGCAAGTATAGCACTCTATTCAGATTCTAACAGAACATTTATAAAAACTGATCAACACAAAAATGCACAATAGTGCTGAAAGTGGCGTTAAACATCAATCAATCAATATAAAACATAGTTGTTAATTTCTGTGTCATTTGGTCTCTTGTGGAGAGTTGTCTCATTGGCAATCATACCACATCTTCTTTTTATATTAGCTGTTGTGTGTGGGGTAGGAGGGGATGTTATCCTGAATTTTCCTTAAAAAAAATAAAGCATTAATTTTTCCAAGGTCTGCCAAAAAAATATCACATTCATTCCAGGATCCTGAAAATCAAATCATTAATTCCCCTGTCCCATTAATTGTGAATCCCAAATTCCCGCAAATATCAAGGCCCAATTCTGACGTCCCGAAAGAGGTCCCTACTCCCCTCTGATGTATTAAAAAATGCTCCTGTGAGACAGGTTGAATTATCATTACAATAATTTTTTGTACAGCTCCTGTAAAAATCTACACAGAATTAACAGGTTGCAAGAAAATTGTTTAAAAAATTTAATAACTCCTGGTGTTAAAAACCCCCAACAAACTAAGATTGGTCCAAAGTTAGGAACTTACTCCTACTTGTTATTTTTATATGTGTACTGGGCATGCCCACATGTGAGATGAGACGTTCTTCTTCTGTAGTCAATAATCTTTTACGTGGTGGTTCTTCGGCTACCATTGCTGCTGCCCGTGATGCCTCTTCCATTTTCCTTGTCGCATGTTCCATTACCCGTGAGGCTGCTTCCATGGCAATAGCATCACGTTCTGTAAAATGTTCTGCTAGAGCTCTATGATGTGGATGTGCTGGTGGAATACTATCTTCTTCCTCACCAGCTGCTAAAAATAAACATTATGAAATAAATGAAATTCTCAGAAGGTTAATGTAGATTTCTCAATGCTTGGTGAGACTTTTAAACAATTGGAAACAATATATGAACATTTTGAGGAATAGTAAGGAAAATATAAAAAAAAAATTTCCCTTATCATTAATTAAAACAAAGACAATGTCTTATTTTATTTAAATTGTAAATTTTGATAACCATATGAATATACAATGAAAGTTAGGTTGACTATGTACAACAGAAGCAAAGTAACGGAAATTAAAAATTTGATGAACAATGGGGATTTTTTGTTAGGAGAGAAATGTACTAGGTGATTTTATTCAATATTTCATCTAATTTCTTATTAGAGGATAAAAACTACATCAAGCCATCTTCAATAGTTTGTACCAAGCACCAAGAATCAATTCTTTGTTATATCAAATAAAAGTGAATTAAGTGAAGCAGTTTAATTATGAGATTTTGCTGGTACCAAGCTGTTCACTTTGCTGTATTTAGTTCAGGATACAATAAAAATTAAATCTAAATAAAGTTTATATTTAGTTCAGGATACATTTAAGAAAGACAATTTCATACAGGAAAAAAAAAATCATAAGATTTTTGTACATATTATCAATCAATTGGATGTACTAGTTTCATGTTTTTTACACAGTTTTCAACTTCCGTTAATTGTGAAAATCTATTTTCTTTGTTTTGGATTCTATGAAATAGGACATTAAGAAAAGAGACAATAAAAACATGTCAAATTTGTAGCTAAATGATAAGGAAATTTTAAGGAAAAATTAGCTAAATGATCTTTATTATATGTATTTGATAGGAAGGATGAGTTTCATGGATCCCAATTTCAATCAATAGAATTTCACAATAAAAAAAAACCTGTATTATTTTCTAAGACACAAGATAAAATTTAATTTGTGGTTTTTTTTCAAACTTTAAATTTTTCTCAGATTTAATCAAAGTTGAGGATCAGAAAATAATTTTGTAAATGAAATCTTCTTTTCATGTAGCTATTCACGTCTATTTTGTAACAAAAAAATCTGAAACAATAAGTACGGTTTTTACCAACGCTCCTAATATAAATCATCTATATAAAATGAAGTACAGAAATTAAATTCTGCTATTGATAAATTACATCAGTCTTATCGGTGATCGATTTAATGTTCTTTTGTTCACAAAGGATGTTTCGGGAGCTCTATTTTATTGTATCATTTTCCGAACAAATGTTTGCCTCTTCAAGCGCTATGTGATAAATGGTTTTCAAAGCCCTTAACATGATATCAAGTTATTATCAAACAATAGATATGAAATGAACCAACTAAAGGTCAAACATGGCCTATTTTTTAAAGTTGACTCCCAGCTAGACATCGTGTCCCTATGGTTTTGATAGGAGGTGCAATTATCAATGGTTGTTTGTACTATGTGAGGGATTTATTTAACATTTCTCCAATTGACTGTGTTCATGATTAAAGTATTAAACTCATAAATATTATGAGCGTGAACGTATTAAACACACCAGCCAGCAATGTAACTCGATCAATGTTATTAACCTTTTGTTTGACTTGGACTAATTGAGAGTGTTAAGAAGGAGAAGAGCAGATACAATTACAGTATTTAAATAATTTCTTGAATTATAAACTCTCATCCTGAACTCTTCAATTCATCATTTGGGTTTATAAATATATCATTATCATTTGACGATATTTAATCATGGTTATAATTTGTCTTGCTTTTTAATTTCAATTCACAGTCATTGATATATATAATTCTGTACAATTAACAGAAATAAGATTTGGTAAAAGATAAGTACGGGAAAAGGTTTGAATGATGTTCTATGATCATGCTATGAGCAAATTAACTAGCTGCGATCAACTTTTGTACCTAGTGACTTTTCGATCAAATCATGTAATTAATCGCATATTTTATTTGGCAGACACCAAAATCATAGAGGTGGACTTTCATCACGAAACATGTCACTTTCTATTTCATTTTAAACTTTGCATGCATCCCCAAAATGTGGTTAAAGGCCAGTGTACCAAGGTTTAAAAAGAAAACGCACTTTGACCAATCTATGGTGATTAAGTTTCCAGTTCAGTTTAATTAAATTATATTTATATTTTTTTAGATTTAGCAAACTTTTGACACATCTTTTAACATAGCAAAAGAGATGTGACACACAATTCTTTAAAAGCCAGTTTTATAAACTTGTCTGTAAACAAAAATTCCTCATCTCTTATTTTCAAGCACTACTGTTTAATTAAATTATATATTGACATTTGTAAATTTAAGTTTAGTTTACAAATGACACATCTTTTAATACAGTAGTAGAAATTAGATAAATTATTCCCAAAAAGCAAGTTATTTAAACTTCTCTATATACAAAAAGGTTTTCATCCCTTTTTTGAAGCAGCTTTTTTATGAACAAAAAACTCATTAAATTCATTATATTTTATAAACAGCAATTGCTAATTGTAATATCAGATGCTAACTTTTTAAAAACATAATAATGCTAAAATAAATTAAATTTCATTAACAACAATTGCTAATTGTAATATTAGATGCTAACCTAGTTGCTGAGCTTGAATTTGCCAAAGTCTTTGTAAACTGGTTAAAGGTGACTGACGATCTACAAAGGAATAAGAAATATAGTGTTAAAAGCAAAGCTAAGTACCACAGACAAAAAACAATAAGCACATTTAAAGTCAAGCTTTTCAAAATCACAAGTTAAAAATAAGACTGCAGATATCTGAATTTAACTTAAGCAATTTTGTGGATAGACTTTGAAATCTGTAGTCCAATTTTTAACTTATGATTTTTAACAAGGAAATCAGTAATAAAAAGCAAATATTTTAAGAATATATATATATATATTTAGCATGTAAAGTTTATACAAAAAACATTAGAAACTTTATGACAAGTAGCAAAAAACTCACTCTGCTTTAATGCTAAGCATTCATTTATTTCTGTGGGTACCAATTTTCATGGATTTAGGAAAAAATGTATTTTCATGTATATTTTATTTGGTGGTTTTGAACATTTAAATTCATGGTTTATCTTCATCCACGAAATCCATGAAAATTGGTATCCACGAATTATAATGAATCCAAATTATTTGCATCTAAAAACCTGTATTTTAACAATTTTCCATATAGACTTCACTTGGCTATTTGTCATTTAGGATCTTGTTTCTGTGTAAACTTTTTTTTATAAGACACTGCATGCTTACCTATCTGTTGAGCTTGCCAAATTCTTTGTAAACTAGTGAGTGGTGTGCGATGATCTGAATGGAACAATATAAAGCTTGCATTACAGCATTGCTTATGGAACTTAACATTTATCTTAATTTTAAAAATACAAAACTGTCTACAATGTTAAATGAATATTTTTGATGAATTACTGATTTCCTTTAGTATTGGTCAGTTACAAGAAACTTAAAATAAATTCTATCATGAGCAAATATCAAATGATATATTTCTCATTCAATCTACAAATACATATGACTTCAGTCATGTGAAACTATATATTCCAATTTAACCTCTTTGAACTAACTGAAGGAAATACAATCTATCTTCAGATATATTTTAGTATGTAAGTGTGATATTTTCAAACCAGCCAAACTTTTCGAAAAAAAAAAAAAACTGAATGAATATATCTGATATAACTATAGACAACATTTTGTGTGAAAATGATATAACTAACATTTGAAGTCTTATAATGTCAATTCTTTAAGGACATTCTTAAGTTAAACAATATTTCCTTTAAACAAATTTGTGAAATACTGCAGTGACTATTTCAGAATATATAAATGAAGGAGAGATCTATATCCATTTATTTCATAGAAAAAATAACACCATTGTACATTTCCATAACATAAAATTCATTCACTTATACATTTGAAGAAATGTGTAGATTAACCACCATTATTAAATAACTGCTTAATGCATTAAACCAAGCATGTCCAAAAATGTATCAAAGTTTGAATAAAACCACATCCCACACTTGTGCATGTAAAGACTGCTTGTGTTAATTTCTCATAGTCATTTTCTGACCTAACATCAACAATGTTATCATATTTATTACAAAACTTCTTCAGCAAATACTTGTGAAAAAAACCAACAAATAGTGAAAAGTGGGAAATTTTTGATAATTTCGTGAATAAGCCTTCACATAAATGGTGAAGTAGGGGGATCACTGACAAAGTAAAAAAAAAATGCAAAGATAAAACATTAAAAACAAGGTTGGCTCTGAAAATAGCGAAATTTAGACTATGTGAAAATTTACCACTTTACAATATTTTAAGATATGATAGAGGAAACACAAATACTGTTGATTCATTTCTATTCCTGGGATACCAATTTTCATGGATTTCGTTGATACAGATGAACCACGAATTTATGTGTTTAACGAATTACAAATGTTCTATAGGCTTGTGTGCAGACTTGACAAAACCACGAAATCGAATATCTATGTAAAAATGCAAGTTTTCCTCAATCTATAAAAATTTGTACCCATGAAAATAAATGAATCCACAGTAAAAGAGACCTAGTAGTTCCTGGACTCTAAGAATAGTGTATGTGACTATGAATTACTCACCAGATGACCCTGGTCCAAACTTTCCATTCATTAGACCACCATTAAGTGCTGGGTGATGTGCTGTAGGTATAAGTGTAGGACCGGGAGAGAGATCATACCCATAACTAGAACGCCTACCCTCTCTTCTGTTACCGTCAATGGCTGCCTGTAGTTCTTGTGGTGAACTCAATTTCAATTTCTCACATTCATATGGATATAAGTATTTCATGTACCTAAACATGGAAAAAATCATTTTCAAACATTGGGCTAAAGAAGTTAAATTTTACAGCAAGATGGCCTTAGTATCAATATACAGAAATTGTTAAAAAAATATTTATTCCCAGTATATCCCTTTTACCCTTTTAAGATTTTTGATTTCATATCATCTTATAAAACAAGGATCAGATTCCATTTGCAATTCTTAAATTAACAATACTAGTTATCTTTGTTTCATTCCATCTTTACATGAAGACAGGGGGGGCTAACTCTTGGTAAAGAATCTTACTGGGTTCTTAGAGTAAATGCAGCACTGGTAATAGATGATGGTAGGTTAAGTCCCTTTGTTATCTCTCTCCACAGTTTTTTGTTGATAACTTCTACCAATCCACCTTTTGAAACAACCAATCGGAATAATTCATATAAATCAAGCGTCTGTTTTGCCATGATTGGGATTCTGTTGACTGGTGTTCCTGGAATAAATAAAACGTCTAGCATAAGATGAAGTGTTAAAACATCGTGAGTCAAATTGATAAATTGTGTAATAAATCTCTGCTAGAAAGCCAATTCCAAAAGCCTGAATCTTAATTATTGGTTTGCTGCAATGATAAGCTATGGTGACAAGGAGATATTGCTTGTGAAATATTTTCATGTAAAATTTGGTGTGCCTAAATTTGTTCACTACTTTTTTACTTCTAACCAAATTTTATAATAACTATATTAAGAAGGGACTATAGCTAAAGCTATTTTGTCAATGTAAGGTCTAAGGGGAATCACCCAAATAAATGGAAAACAAATTAAGAAACCAAAGTATAAACTGATTTGTATCTACAAATTAAAAACGGGCAGCAAATTTATATTAAAAGTGGGGCCCCTAAAAAAAATCCACCGAAAATTTAATAAAAATGTATAAACTAGTGTGTCAAACAGTCACTAGTCATATGGAACAGGCAAAACCTGTCTTATTTGTCTTCAACAGTTGAGTATCCTTACTTCAATTCAAAATTAAATTATGATATAATTTTTAGCCTTGCTAGAAAATCTACAAACTTGTATGCTTCTATAAACTATTGAAGCCATTAGCAATACAAATTAGGAAAACAATTATAGAATTCTTTAGGCTTTTGATGTGGGAAATCATTCTATTAAAATAATAAAACATAATCATAAATTTATAGGGATCAGTTTTTATATGTTACATCTGAACACACACAGAAATTAATGCTATCATCTGGCTTATCATGGGAATGCTTTTATATAAAAAGAAATATGTAAAAGTAACATTTTATTATGTTCCTTAATTAACCTGAATAATTATCATTTGTGTTTATTAAGCGGAGATGACTTTCGTCTATCCAAATCATTAAAAGAAATAAAATACAATTAATTCTATTGATTATATCCTTTGTGTAATCTCAAACCAAGAAAGAAAACTTCCACCAAATTATTAAATATTTACCTCAATGATAATTATATTGCGGGGATAATTTCCATAAACAAATTAATGTGAAAATCATTAAAAGGAAGAAAAATTCTATATTTTCTTATTAGAAGAAATAAAGCAATAACATCAGTTACATTGCTTAATTATTTATGATTATGTAATAAACTAACTTCAAGGTTTTATGATTAAGAAATTACAGTAAGGCACTAAAATATAATCAAGATAATTAATGAATTATTTAGATTTTATTGGACATTAGGTATGCAGGGATATATTTGTAATTCAGACAAATTGTAGCGGAGATTACTGCAATTGTAGTTAAGCCAATGTATAAAATTCTTCATTACCACATAAGCATATATCCCGTGATATGACAGTTAGACCAATGGGCATGATTTGCATGTCATATTTTATTTTGATCTACTTGTTCACTCGATTAAATCAACTAATTTCCAAAATTTAGATCTAATTCCGAAGTGGACCTTCATGATATCTTTCTGAATCATATACTTTCAAATTATATTAAATATAAGGAATAAATATTGCACAATTATTCATAAACAACTTTTCGAAACCTGGCATATATATGAAATAAGATATCTTGTAGCAATATGACATGCCAACAATGATTTAACAATTTCTGAAATTTCCTCATAATCGATAATTATCTTCTCAAATCAACATGGAAACAGAATATGTGTTCCAGATTGAAACTAAGAATTATATTTTTATGGCATATATATACTAATTGAATTCTGATAAAATTTTAATACATACATATCCTTTTCAACATTTAAAGTGCATCTATGCAGAAATATTAAATCATATTTGTTTATATGCAGCAGAAGCAATAAATAAAACAATGTTATACAAGAAAGCCTCATGGGAATTATACAGATTATATCTGAAAATGTAATTAGTGACATCGCATGTAAAACATTCAAATGAAAGATTTTGTGGACATGAACACATGCGCTATATTATAAGTTTTTATAAACATTTTGAAAGTTTAATGAATTATTTTAATTAAGGGGAACTTTTTTTCTCAAAACACATCTAATAAAATCAGTTCCTTGCTTAATGGTTTACAGAATTTCTATCCAAGTAAGACAAAAAGGTACTTTAATCATTAAATTTCTCAAGAATTCAAAAATAATTAACTTGAATTTCAGGTAACTTGAAGTAGCGTTTTTTTGTTAATCAGTAACAGTCATTTCCTTTTATGGAAATTAATAACTTTAGCAGACATCTGACAAAAAGAAAAAAAATCTATAAAGCATAAATGGCCGTAAACATATTGCACAGTAAAACCAGAGGGAATAATAAATTAATTGTAACTGTTGTTTCTGTAGTTATTTGTATGGACACAGTTAACACGATCTTATGGCTAATCACAGACATCAAACTGAACATAATATCAACATGTAATTTATATAAACTATCAAGGGACTTTCCTATCATCTGTCATTTCTATAGCACAAACACTATCACTTATTTTCGCCAAATGTTTCATAAGTTTAATGATTTTGTAGTTCTTTCCCTTAGCATGCAAAGATTACACATGGGTTCTGTAGAAAAACTTTAAGTAAATAACTGCTACTGGATTGAAATAATAAATCAGATTCAATTTAATCATGTCTGAAACTAAACTATTTTCAATTCTTTGTTACAGTTTTTGCTGAAAAAAATTAACATTTTAACTTTTAACTAAAATTGATACCTGTATTCATGTTTTCAATTTCATTTAAATTTGAAGCCAGTCCTATTTTTTCTATAATTGTAAGTTTACTGAACTCATAAATAAATAAATGATTTCAAATTTATATTTTACATATGTCTCTGTCAGTATGTGGCACATTTCATTCATGTTTCTATAAACTGAAATAACCAAATATTCCGTGATATCAGTACTTAATATCTCCTGTTATTGAAAGTTTTGCTGTTATCACAAGTTAATATCTAGAAAGTGTCAATCTTATCATTGGCAATCTGGTGAAAGCTCTGGTTAAACCACATACAAACAATAAGACCATTAGCTCCCCATCAGCTTTCTAAATTTGGTGTCAACACGTTTGACCTTATAGTTTAATTTTTTGGTAATTATGGAATAGATTTAAGATTTTTCAGATAAACTAAATGAAATTATGTTATATATCAATCACACGTTCTCTTTTTTTAGATTGTTGCTAGTTTTTTCCTAACCATCATGTTTGTAAAAAAGTTGGCATTTAAATTCTGAAAACCAAATTGAACAATTTTTTTTAACTTTTTTTTTTATATAAGAATTTTATGTTTCATTCAAATTGATGTGTAAAAAACCAAAATTCACATAAAATCAAGATGAAACAAAAATTTCAACATTGCAATAAAAAGAACACATGAGCCTCATATCAGAATAAAATTTATTGTATATATAAAACATTTATAGAACTATAAAGATATTGCAGTAGCAATAATATGCTTAAAGCAATGACAGTACAAGATTGTATCTTCAGAAATACAATATGGTGCTGACTTCTGTAGGAAACATTTAAGTTATTTAGATAAGATAAACTTAATTCTAGCCACACTTCTTAACAATCTTTGCTGATTTCACATATAGATAGAAAGTATTAATGGAAATTGGATTCCAATTTACATAAAATTGTAAAAATAAACTCTTAATGTCAGTTGAAACCCTAATATCAAATTAAATAAACATTTATTTAAAGATGAGCTTTCTATTACTTATCATCAACATGTATTCATAAACAATGGTGTTTCTTTTATCAACATACAATCAGAAAGAAAGTTCATGGAATATTTTGAACTGATATTAAAGTATTTCTTTAAAACTTTGGTGGAATAAGAAAAACATTTATTATTTCAGGGGGGAATAACTCTAAAAATATTCATCCGTTTTATGTTGAAATATCTTATAACTACACTAGAAGTGAATCCAGAGCACAGAATCAATAATATAACTCCTTTTTCCATAGTCTTAAATTAATCAACTCTTATTGACCCCTTTTCAATAAAGAAATTTATCTGTCTCAAATGATAAAACTTTAGAAAGTGTTAAGACCAATATTGCACGCCATTTCATTTATCCCATTAAATTAGATATCATCTGATGTTACGACTGATCTTACACTTTATATTCTGCCCATTGTTTCTGATATCATTCAATGTTCGTCATTCTATCGGAGAATATTTCACAGAGGTGAGAAAGCTGTTCCTTATGGAAGAAATATTTCAGAAGATGATATCCTTGGAGAGTTTTATAATTGATGCCCCGTTACAGTGGGATGATTGTTGAATTAATCTTCGGTAATTGTATCAACATAGTGACCAGATATAAGATGCTATGATTAAATGCCATTAACTGTCTTGTCCTTGTACGATATTGAATCTTTAATTTGGTCAATGACTTTATCCATCTGGTCACAATTTCATACGAAAACTTTAGCAATTATTGTAAATAAATCCTAATATCATGGTAAATGATAATTTCCTTCTAACATGCAATAAGATATTGACAGGTTTTAAAATTCTTTTTTTGCAGTTATTTACAATATGATTAAAGTTAATGAATGTGAACACCTATAAAAAGCTTTCTTTTTTGGTTAACTTAGTTTTGGGGCTGCTGTCTCATTGATCGTATATTCAATGAGCATATAATTTTGATTTTTTTTTATTAAATGTCACATATTTTTTTCTATCCTATTGTTGTTAAAGTTAAAATAGCAACATTCCTAAAAAAAAAAATTTGTCAAATACATCAAGAAATGTATCATGTATGTCATATGAATAAAATATGGAAAATAAAATTCTCTTGTGATGCCATAGTATTTTGAGTTTTATTTTATGATCTTAAATTCTGTAAAAAATAGATTGCTTTGAACGAATTTAATATTCTAGGAAAAATAAAAATAGACCCAAACTTTTAACAAAGAGACTGTAAACATCTGTCATTCAGTCGAGTTCCTTGTCATTAACATTTGTTAACTGTCTACAGTCCGTCTCTAAACATCGACATTTTTTTTACTTCAAATACTTATTGTTTTTTAACTTTGTCTGTGGAAATTAACATTCAATAATTAAGGATAAGTCTTTTTGCAGACAATTTTATCGGTCCTAGTAAAATTATATTATTTAATTTACCAGAATGACAATTATGGTAAAAGGCAATATGAAAGAGAGGTTAAGATCTTAGTGACGACCAATTCACCTTTCATGTTAAATAAGAAAAAATTTACAGTGATCTGACATAAAGACAAAACCGTCAGTCCAAATGGATATTTATTGCGAGACTAAACTAAGTCAAAGGTGTTATCATTCATTTCCTGATCGGACATCAAACACCTTATCCCGTTGTTACGCCAAAAATTTTCGACTTATTGGGCGACCTGTTAAGTCCGACACAATTCAATTGAATTAGCCAATGATCAAATGATTTGTTAATCAAATCAAACTAATATTCCATGATCAATAATCGTCTTAGCGTCATATCGAAGGTATATTAATGTGAATAGAAATCTAATTTGTGGCTGAATTGGGGAGAGACCATACAGATAATTACGAAAAAGGTGCTCATTTAATGAGAGATATTTTTTCTTCCATGTAATAAAGACAGATTATATGATCATCAATTCATCTCAAAAAAAGAATTAATTCCAAAAAAACTAACTTTGTAGCTAAATGATCTTGAACTTAACAAAATAAAATGTATTATTCAGTACCATGCGGAAAATTTGCGTCACTTACAGAAATTAGATGAGAAATTAAACAAAGAGAATATAACTGAAATAGAATTTACGATGTCAACAATTCATAGCTGAAAGGGATCAGTTTAACTGTTCTAATTCACGTTTCCTAAAAAACAAAGAATATTAAACTATTTTTTGTTTACAGTACATAGATGTATACTCTTAAAAGAATGCTGCAACTTTTACACTTATACATTATATCAACAAAATGTTTGGAATTTGCTGAATATTACAGCATACAATAAAGATCTAGTTAACCAAGATGATCAAATTCTAAACTAAAAAACCTGCCAAATTTGTAACTGAAACTGAAGACACATGTATGTTTATGTTTAGCTTTTCAAATTTTTTGTACTTGCAATTCAAAATAACCGGTTTCAAAGATCATAGCTTTCCCTAAAATTGACAAAATGTGCGAAAATCTATTTTAAATGAAGAAATACACATGAGATATTATACAATTTGGCTGTCAACAAAAAAGGAAATTATTGGCCAATTAAAATAATCAATTAAAATGCTATAGATCAGAATGTCAAGAATTTTCACACTTCTATTAGATATGATACAAGGAAGTTTGGATCTTTCCAACATAGAAATACCAACATGGGACATTTTGTTTCCATCCAACTGTCTTCAACATGACATAGGACTTTCAAACAGTCCTAATCATCCAATAAAACACAATTACAAAATGGCTTATTAGTGGAACTCTCCAGTCATGGAGGTTCTCCAGGGAAACAAGTAGCATGACAGGGGCAGATATTAAATTGTCTCTTCTTATCAACTTACACCAAATCACTTGACACCTTTGTAAAAAGCAATTTCAATGAAGAACATATCAAGTCTTCAATTAACCTTTCATTTAATTATCATTTTTCCCAATTTTAATTATTTTCTCAGCCGATTGTAAAAAACTGTCTATTCAACAATTCTTCTGACAGTATGTCAATGATTAGAATTTGAGATATCCCAATGAAACTTCTACAAGAAAAACAAGTAAAAATATTTAGAAATGATCAATAATGATCGTTTTCTATTTTCTTTGAAAACAAGAAAAATGTCTATTAATTCTGGAGCTTCTTTTTCTTTGAAAAAAGAAAGATATTTCATTTTGAAGATGGGGTTGTCCATTAACTTTTATGACAAAAACTTTGAAATACTTTCAAATGGAGGGAATTTTGTTAATTTAAATAATTATTTTTTTCAGATGAATTATCTCCCTTGGTTTGACATTTCTATGGACTGACAAATTACTCTCCTGTTTAACAGAAAGCAGTATTAATTTTCTGCTTCATTTATTTAAGGAATATTTAATGCTTGTTGGAGTGTGTCAGTCTTTTGACACTGTTAACATTAATACTTCAGTTAACCACAAAAATATTTTATTGACAAGTTAATGATGGAGATAATACTGGCCACTGAATCTGAAATCAAATGTCACACAACTGGCCAGAATCTTTGTGGTTATAATGTAGACAGACCACTAGTAATTAATGTTCATAGAAATATTCAATGGTAATGAAAAACTTACAATCCTGACCATTTTTATAATATCAATTGTCCTATTAATTTATATGCTTAGTTATTTCTTCAGATAATTGCTTAGATTAAAGAATGCAATAAACATTGTCTATCTGGAATGGTAATGATGTGTGGTCAATCAAATCAAATTATGATAAAGTGACCATTGGTCAAGCTTTCCGAATAGACATATAACAGAACAGACAACTGTTTTTCTCGTTACAATGTAGTTTGAAATAAAATGTTGAACTTTAAGTAAACTTCATTCTGCAATAAAAATACGATAATTTCAACTTATTATGAAACAGCAGACGACATTTAAGAATGTAAGGGTGCTTTTTTATTGATTCTAAAAGTTAAAATGTCAAGTTAAAGTTTTGTCCAATATTTGGTAAAACAGTGATGTTTCTTACAGGTGGTGACTCATAATTGTGAAAAATAAAAAAAAAAAAAGCCTTTTCACTGCATTTTATTTTGACAAATGGCAAACTAATTTTTAATCAGGAACCATTTCATAAAAAAACCCATGAGAACATTTCAGATGACACAATTTGTGGTTAGCAAATACAATGAAACAATGTCATTTTGCATTTTATAGAAATATTTGCAGTTATGATTTTAATGTAGGTATTGTTCATGGAGACTACACTTAGAGACAGAAACTTTACCAATTTCTTAATGAACCTTTATAATCTAAAAATAAAATGTGATAAAAGCATGATTTGGAACAGTAATCTTTTATACAATTTTGTATTCTATAATATTCCAGCATGGTAAGGAAAATGTATAAAGATGGCAGGAGAGTCAATGTAATTCTTATTGTCTGGATGATTTATTACAATTAATATCCCTATATCATCTACTACATCTTAATGCATAACATGTGCACAGTTATAAGTTATTTGTTTATTTTGATTAGGGAGTCTACATAGAGTGTATGAATAAATAGTCCTAATTGAAGAGTTGATCAAAACAAATAAAATTTCATAAAAACAACAATGTTCTATATTTTTGTTAATACATACTATACATTTAAGTTTGGGTAAAGTGATTCTTGTAGATAGCACCGTGTCACTCTTTTTGAGGTAAAGTGAGTTGAGAGTTTTCAAGTCTTTGGTTTGACCCAGACAAGGTTAGAACCAACAACCTCCCACTCTAAGGGGAGCCCTCTACCACGAGACCAACAAGGCAATTCATTTGGTGTAGATGGCACATCTTAAATAGTCTTATTTAATTTATTGACAAACTTTTTTAAAAATTGCTGCGATTAACAGCTTGACACATGTCTAATGCTGAAGACTATGTTAACCTCTAAATGTCTTTAAGTTATTTGTGGGTTTCTATTGCTGTCCCATTGATATAAACCCTACATTTTCTATACTGTAAATTCAGAAATTATTGTGAGGTTTTTATTATTGCGAAAAATGCGACAGAGTTGTGAACGCAATAATTTAAACACGCATTTTGAAATATTTTATATGAATTAAACAGGATTTTTCTCAAAATCGTAAAAATTAAAATTGCATTTCAGTCTAAAATGACAAAATCGCAATAATAAATGCACGCAATAATTTCTGAATTTACAGTAACTCATATTTCTTCCTCCTATTCATTCCTTTATTCAACACCTTATTTCAACAGATCAGACATCAGAGGCTATCTCAAGTGCTAGACAGAAGTAATTTTTATTGCATTAATATTTAATCGACATCTGCTTGGTCAAAACAGCATAAGTTTCCTGGTCAAGAAATATTATCAGATATTAATGCAATTAGTCGGATGCTGAGTATTATAAAGTTTCAAAAACAACCACAGTATTACCCCAGTGGGATCTCCGTCTTAATCAAATGTTTTATCAAGGTCAATTCATGGCATTTAATATTCAGCAACTATCAGAATACACAATCAAGATAATTTTTTTTCCACTGCAGCAGTTACTTCCCTTTACTACAAAAGATTGAGTACACTTATACTAGACAGACTCAAAACACCTTTATGTCAAAGCTTGTGATTTTTACAATTGCTTTCCTTAAAAAATATAACTCCTTGCATCACTAGAAAGTTACCACATAAATAAAATAAGATAGTTTGTTTGCTTGTGTCTTTTGTTAGAGATTAAACAAGAAAATGTGTTAACACATGTAATTTGAGTCCATTACATTATATGTTAAATAGTCTGAGAATTTTTCTCTCTTTTCCTTACATTAATTGTCAACTGAATAGATTTTTTTTAGATACAAAAGATTAAAACAATACATAGTGGCACAGTATGAAATTTAAAGCAGCTGGAAGCTTACATCAATGACAAAATTGATTATGATGTTGAGAAATCAAGAAGTACAATTGTTCTGAAATCTGCCATAAAAAACATGTGTTCTGATGCAAAACAATGACTAATTGAACAGTTGTTAATATCTAAGGAAATAATGGTATATCAGAAATGATCACTTAGCCAGCTGTATGTTATATCACTCACAATTCCTCTAAGGAATACATGTATATATAAGTTTTGATATAACACTATAAAATTACATTATGAAGGGAATCTACTAATCACATTTGTAATTAGTATTTATATCTACTTTATTATGCAAGGTAGATCTTAAACCTGGGACTAATACATTTATCTATCAGTCTCAGATCTAACCAAGAAGTTGAAACAAAAAAATCCACAGATTACAAGGAAGGAATGAAAAAAAAGTATCATTTTCATAGATAAACTGTTTAATTTTGCCTTATTTTAAAAAAACAAAAACAAAACTATTTAGCACCTGTCATTTTTAAAAGAAATTCTCGTGGGGGAAAATTCAATTTTTTTGCTATCTGCAGTCCATCTTTATATAGTATTTGTTATTAAATCATTATAAACATCTTAATAATTTATAAAAATTAGTGGTGAATTAACCGCTCATGTGAAGTAGTTATTCTTGCATATACAAATCCTAGAGATAAACTTTAATTGAAAAATAATCCGGTAATGAAACTTATAAATTATATATCAATTTTGAAACTTCCTCTATATTGTTCACTGACATCCAACGTCTTCTAATATTAATTTATGGCCTATCATGCAAGAAATAAAAAAAAAAACAATTTTTTTTCAAAAATCTTTTAACAGAATGCTTGCTTTTATGTTATGAATTCTATTATTAATTCAAATGCATGCAAACTAAATCACAGCAAGTTTTCTACAATCTACGTTGTTTGAAAAAAATGTCAATCTTTTGCCGAAGAAAAGCTTTTAATTTTTCTTAGATGACATTTATATTATTAATAATCTATACTTGATGCTTAAACATCTGACTTATTAATTCCTTGGTTCCTGCTAAGAATATTGGATCTGTTATCAGAAACAGTCAGTTAAACAAAAACATCCGATTTTATGCTGCTGGTCTGTGACAGCCATATGCAATGCTAAACAAGTAATATTTATGATAAATTAGACTTTATATTATGTTTCACTTAATAATCCGAACAACTATTCAAATAAATTCGTTTATCACTGAATAGGGGAATAATGACCAATAATTAGCATTAGAGGCCAAATGACTTTGATAATTTTTCCTTGTCGATATCAACAAATTAAAAATGAAATATTTCAAAAGGTTGTATCCTTGATAATCGGATAAAATTCGTAATCAGAAATTCAATGCCATAACTGTAATAGAGGCAATTAATTACTCGGAGTAAATGCATTTTAATTTGTATAATCTTTAAATCATATTTAGATGTAGAAGTCTTGATGAGAGTTTGTCATGAAAATATTCAGTTATCAGTTGCCAGTAAATGATCAAATTTAATACACATCAACTTAAATCAACCTAAGGTCTTTTATTTTCATATCCCTTTTCCGTTCATTTGTCTCATAAAAACGGATTGAGAATTTGATGAAACTTGAAATTCTTCAAATTAAAGAATCTAAATTAGTGGTATTTAACATGAAAGAAAGATTTTAACTAATAGTCTTATATAATAAATAGTTTTATCAATATCAAACGGAGTGAAAAATTTATAAACATTATGTAAATTAAACTGATACACATTCGTGTAAGCAAGATTGAATAGATTTCTGTTTAATTGGCACATATATCAAATATTAAAAGGAAAACACTCAATAATTTGTAACCCAAAATAATCCAGACCTTGTATTATGCTCACTGAGCCTCATTCTGATAAGTCTTTCTGAAGAGTTTTTGAGGATATAGGTCAGTAGTTAATTGCAATTTATTACAAAAAGGGAGACTACTCTCTGAAGGAGGAAAGTAATTCATTACAAAAAAGTTATCCTAGGATGTACTGGGACTATAGAGGTTTATGCAGATATCTTTATGTATAAACTCAATAGGTTTATAATGTTCAAACTGTAAGGTTTTTCTTAATATGAACCAACAATACCTGATGCTACCGAAAAAGTCTAAACACAGTTATCATATTTGCAAGTTCTGAAATTTTAAATTCTGGGTCAGACTGACAAATTATACATTATAATTTATGACTTTGTTTAAACAAAATATAATTACCAAAAATCCATTTCTTTATTTAGACTTATATATCAAATATCTCATAAAAAACTAAAATTCTATACAGGAAAGTATTGTCCAATAGTTAGTTTATTTTGTATGCATTGATTTGTCATAATTTACGTGAGTTATAATACAGGTTAATTCTGGCCCCTTATATCTATGCCAATTTATAAATTAGACCTGTTTTAGATAATCGGTAAAAGGATATATATTTATTTGTTGTAATCTTATTTAAGCATCATATAATTAGAGTTATTTCCTTGCCAATGTTTGTTGTATAATCTGGTTAATTCATTCAAATTGACTTTTTATTGATAATTTGTACAGACCATAATAGGACCTCACTGTAACATTCTCATGTATAACATTGATATCAAACAGACAAATTATCCCAATAAAAGAATGCATCATTTGATCAATGGTTTCAATTCAAAATCGTAAATTTGATCTTACAAAATAATCAATATTCCTCTTAAACAATTTATAGCTATCAAACCAGATTTTCATACTAAATGTAATTATTTTATTGAAATTCAACATTTTTGTATTAAAATTGTATGTAAACTTGTCTACGAATCAGCGCATGCAGGTATTATATTACCAATTCAATATATTGGTTAAATAGGTTTAACCTCTACAGCTGCATACATGCTGAATACCATAGCAAAGAACATTTGTCCTTTTAACACAAACATAATTTTCATAAAAAAAAAGATAAAACCATTAAAACCATAAATTTTCGTTGGATGGGACTAAATGGAAACATGACATTTCTGAGGCTTGGGACAAGTATTTTTCCATGTGATTAGGGGAACATTGTGTTTTTTTAAGTGACAACACAAGCTGAAGATCACTGTTTTCCATTCTATCACAATGACAAAATATAAGATTGATTTTTAATGTCCAGTGGCAAATATTTCTTGCATAATTAGGATGAACAAAATAAATGAAACATTTTTAAGTTACAGTATGTGATTTCCATTAAACTATTTCAATTAAACTCAAATGCTATGGATTTATTATTTGAAATTATCTCCCTTTGGTATCTTTTAATCTTTTTATTTATCTTTCGTTGTACATTTGTAAGATATAGTTTTAAGCACTTAAACTAAATAAGAAACATCCTATTTGACTCAATAAACTGATAATAAAATTTTGCACATTTATATTATGGTTTTATTCATCAATATTTAAGATGAGTGATGAGTTTTCAACAATTAAATCATTTTAATGTCTTCATTTGAGATGACACAATATATAAGCATAACACATTATAATTTTTTGCCCAGTTATAAATGGGCAATTTAAAATGAAAGTTTGAAGAAGTTAAAATATACAAAATTTTCTTTTAAATGGTGCTGATTTTTATGACCACTTGTGATAACATTAAAATCCCTTCAAGACTTACTTGTATGAAATTAAGCTCTCTAAGATTTTTACATTCTATCAGTGATACTGGCATTATGATGTAAAAATGAGAATAAAATATGATATTTCTGAGAGACAAGTTAGTAATAACGTAAATTACTTTAATTTACTCTTCACTTATTGAGTTTAATTTTTTCTTGATGAGCGGTATTTCAACATCATCTAAACCCATCTATCTGTTTAATTCAATTATACTTGAGTTCTTTAAGACAGGAAATAAAAAGCCATATTTTCTGATTTTTGCTTTCTTTCATTAAGCATTTATTTATGATGTGCTCTTTGTCCATTCCAAAGCTTTAAGTACTTGACGAAGTAGAACAGCTGGATTGAAACTGTAGATACTTCAACCAAATGAAAAATTAATATGGAAAACAAGAACCTCTTGTTATTACAAAGGGAATAACTTAAGTGTCAGGACATAATATTGGCCCTAGTTTATCACCCACCAAAACACATCCCAGTAAATTATGATTTAACTATACATTTTATATTTCTTCCAAACATATGTATACTTCTGTTATATCTGGAAACTGCTCCTTCTTTTACAAGTGTTTAACAATAAGTTGCAAGAGATAATTTCAATGATACTTCCATTTTTAAAATTTTTGATGAATTCACCAAATTTTCTGCTTTAAATTAGGTCTCTTCAGCCAATTTCAAATGGTTACCATTCTTGCTTATCATTTCAGTAATAAGAGAACAACCAGCTTAACAATTTTAAAACGATGTCCACCATTGTCAAATACTTGATTGTAGGACAATATAATTTTTAACAGTCAGTAAAATGTATATAAGACCTAGATTGCTTTTTATCTGACAGCCTTGTTTAGAATTTGCTGGGGCTGTGGGACAGCCCCAGCAAATCCTAAAAAAGGCCATCAGACATCAGGGTTATCTCAGACTAAATGTATATATGATTTTTCCTGTCATAGATTCTATCAGAATGTCAAATGGTCAGCTGATGAGAGGAAAAACCAGAATTTAATATAAACGTTAGGTTAGATTAAAATATCACTAATGGAGGAATACTGCTTACAGTTCGCAAAAAATGGTCCAAAAGTCATTAATTAGCCTTGTTTACTGTGTACAACAAATATTTAATTACTTCAATGGATAATCAAATTTTTTTCTTATTAAAACTCAATATTCTTGCATGTACCAAAACAAAAATAGTTCACTTGAACATGTGTTTGAAAGGTCTGAAGAGCATATAAAAATAAAGTCTAACTAGGAACACAAGTACGATGTAAATGTATATGAATGGACACTTACATTCCTTTAATCATGGTGTTAGTTATCTGATGATCCTCTTAAACAAAAGCACAAAAAAGCAAACTTAATTTGAATCAAATGTTATAAATCTTGTAGTGATATTTTTTAGTATGCTGCTGCTGGCTCTATAATAATATACACATGATATCACTCTATAACAGACATGAATTTCATTCCAGCGCCATGGTTCAGACTGTATCCCTGTCCAGGAGACCAGAAAGTAAAAAAATTGTGGTACATTAAACTCCTGCCAATTTCAAGTACAAACTGTCAACCAAACCATTATTTACAACATTAATAAATTTTCTGATGGCAAACAGACAAATAAACTACAAATCTTTTTCTATGTTAGATTTTGTGTTTTGACTGACTTTTTCTAAAAAAATGTATCACCCTAGGTGTGTTTGATGCAGTTACTGAGGTCATAAAAATGTTACACCCTAGGTGTGTTTGATGCAGTTACTGAGGTCATAGAAATGTTACACCCTAGGTGTGTTTGATTCAGTTATTGAGATCATAGAAATGTTACACCCTAGGTGTGTTTAATTCAGTTACTGAGATCATAGAAATATTACACCCTAGGTGTGTTTGATGCAGTTACTGAGGTCATAGAAATGTTACACCCTAGGTGTGTTTGATGCAGTTACTGAGGTCATAGAAATGTTACACCCTAGGTGTGTTTGATTCAGTTATTGAGATCATAGAAATGTTACACCCTAGGTGTGTTTAATTCAGTTACTGAGGTCAAAGAAATGTTACACACCTGTTCATGCAGTTACTGAGGTAAACTAAACTTTGGTAGTATCTAAATATGCTGAATTTGTTCTGCAGTTGATTTTATGAGAAAACCATGAAGAAAAGGAAGAGGGGTCTGTTTCATATTGTCTTGTCTTAAAAAAACGTCAACATGAATTAGCTACAGAGTTTACTGGTATTCCAATTTATCGGCAATTAGAACATTTCCCCTTTGATCTTGCTGCCTTATATTTTCAATATCATGGACAGGACTTGATACTCGAAAATATTAGGCAATGACATCATGTATCAGTGCAATAATGTCACATGTTCTTGTCCATCTGCTTCAATTTATCAATGAAATGCACGCGACTTCATTCATACAACCGAACAACGAACCCAACGTTTTGTACGCGTAAAAGTAGTTTTACTTATCATTTCATTTTACTTCTTATTCTTTACAAAAAAACATAGAGTTAAGACAGACTGCCGATAAAAAGAATAATGGCATTTAATTTTTTGATACTGACTTCACCAGCTCACCCTAGCGGGCTCGCTTGATATTCTTGCTGATAAAGTCAGTATCAAAAACAAAAATGCCATTATTCTATATATATTTACTAAAAAGCTTAAGAAAATCAACTAAGAACCTGTACAATAGAAATTTTCATTTCTGCTGAAAACTGCAATGTTTGTCAAGAAAATAGTGCATAGTTTCATTTTGTTGAGTCAGACATAATAAAAGTGTTTAATATTAAATAATAAAATTTTAACAAAATAATTCTAATCATTTTGTAAAATATCCATTGTCTTCTACTATAACAGTTTCATAACGTTTTTGTTATTTAAAAAAATCTATTCATGTTACAAATGGAATGCATAATAAAACTGTCTGCACCATGATAATTTGTACAATAAATCTTAAAAAAAACATTTTCAGCTCAACCATTTTATACAAAACAATGATGAATAAAATTTCCTGCATAGCATTAATTATAAATGGTATCCATTTTTGTGATTTTTATTCAGATATTAAACTGCAATAATTATAAATAAATAAGCTGTATTGAAAGGTTTATATTTTGTATTCCAGGCATACTGTATAAAATGTATTCATCATAGCATATGATAGGGGGGTTTATTTAATGTTAAAACAAAGTGGTTATAAAAGAGTTTCTTGTTCGTTATACATTAATAATTGTTCGAGTAGGCTCAGATAATGTGGAACAATATGATGCAATTGAAAAGTACATATAAGTGTTAACTCAAATGATATGTAATATCAAATTCTATTTATTAAAAAATCTAAGCATGTGAATGATCCAGTATTTGCAGACAATAATGTTCTATTATCTGAAATTTACAGTTCTTATGTTATGCACTAACATGCCAATTATGTTTGATAAAAGAGTGAGCTTAGATAACTTTGGTTGTACTGATTTTATGTACTGGTTTTCAAACTATGTACTTTTATATGTATTTGATTTTTTTTAAACTACTGGCTTTAAAAAGTTATAATAAAAGGTCTAATAGTTCAATTTACTAGAGGAAGTTGTCTATTTTCTAATGTGGACTCTTTTTTATACCCATATATATCATACATCTTTTCAAAAGAACGGTGAACCAGGTTTTTTTGCATTCCTTTTCGTATAAATAAACATCCACAGCTTCAAAATCGTGTTTAAAAGTAAGGGACACAACAAATTAATCTTTTTAAAGTTTATTCTTATCGTTTGTATACATGTACCTAAAAAGTAATATTAAAGTTGGAAAATCAATCGAGTTTATAAAAGAGAAAATAAAAATTTAATTTTAAATAATATATCAGGAGTCATTTAGGACCATAAAAATGAAGACAATTGTTACATGACAAACTTGATAATAGATGAAGCCAAGGAATTGTCTC
Source organism: Mytilus coruscus (assembly GCA_017311375.1). Lineage (NCBI taxonomy): Eukaryota > Metazoa > Mollusca > Bivalvia > Mytilida > Mytilidae > Mytilus > Mytilus coruscus. The sequence continues at coordinate 48,448,389 of CM029601.1, forward strand.
TCAAAGACACATCTTTTCAAACTGGATATCATACATCTATATAACACAAAGCCAAGGAACTGTCTCTCAAAGACACATCTTTTCAAACTGGATATCATACATCTATATAACACAAAGCCAAGGAACTGTCTCTCAAAGACACATCTTTTCAAACTGGATATCATACATCTATATAACACAAAGCCAAGGAACTGTCTCTCAAAGACACATCTTTTCAAACTGGATATCATACATCTATATAACACAAAGCCAAGGAACTGTCTCTCAAAGACACATCTTTTCAAACTGGATATCATATATCTATATAACACAAAGCCAAGGAATTGTCTCTCAAAGACACATCTTTTCAAACTGGATATCATACATCTATATAACACATAGCTTTCTACAAAAACCCCTGGCATGTTTAGTTAAATCAATTGAAAAACAAAGGATATGGGGTATCCATCCATGACACAAAATCAGTACACAGCAAAAAACACACAAAAATTTAAATTTGTCCACAAGTTTCCAAGAAAACTAATGGACTCAATTGATAATGAGGCCCTACCAAATTCAATTACACTAGAGGCTCTTGTCGGGATATCCTCATTTTAAACTGGCTTGACCTTAATCAATAACTAATCAATCAATCAATCAACCAATTAATTAATTACACAAGAAAAATGTCCATCTAGGTTACTACTGTAGCCTTTATAAAAAGGTGAGAATTTTGCCTGAGAAACATTTTTTTTTTGCAATTTCATCTCTATCCAGGAGTTTAATTTAGTTAAAGCTAAATAATTGAATGATGTCAGCTTTCCACTGCTGGCAGTACATTTGATAAAATCTTTAGGGAGGATTTTATTTACCCCTCCCTGCTGAGATTGTTATAACCTTTATTCATTTTATACTGATAAACAGATCAGAGATTATGGTATAATATGTTTGTAATGTCTTATAAACACTAATAAAATCTTATCATCTTGTTGAAAAACTATGTGCTACAGTTTCAGAGGAGAAATATCTAATGATAAGATCTAATTGTAACTTGGTATCAAACTATATACTGATAACCAGGGTATTAATCCATTAGATAGATTACCACCCTAAAACAAGTCCCCTATTAATGAGGGTCTACAGGAATACAGCTTTAATAGTATTTGAAAACATGCAAAGACATCTACATCAGCTACTATTCACATGAAATTTAATTAATTTTCATGGTAAGAATTTTTATAGTTCAATTGACGTGCACAACTTATGTGGTACTCGGATATCTATTACTATTGAACTTTTGATGTACTTTTGAGTATATTACACCGAAGGTGCAGCAAGCGTAAGTTATATATGCACTTATAAATAATATGTGCAAACGTGCATAGTTTATCTAGTATTATCTTTACTAAAAGACATTATCAATATGAAAATTGGGAGATGTGGTATGATTGCCAATGAGACAGCTATCCACTAAAGGGTGTTGAATCATGTACCAGTAAGCAGCAATAGGTCATTGTACAGTCTTCAACAAGGGAAAAAAAACATACCGTATAAGTGAGCTAGATCAGACCTTAACATGACAAAATGTGAAACACAAAATGTGAAACAATTCAAATGAGAAAGCCAACATTCTAGCTGATTGATGCTAAACCAATAAACTAAAAACAGAAATGACAGCTATACAACACTGAATATTAAGTCTGGAATTTTATTGACTATTGACACAGGTTTCCTTTCTTCAAGATATTTACACAGTTGTTTGTAATGATATTCATCCCCAATTCATTTTCATCATCACATTAAAGTTATCATGTCTAGGTATGTTTTACAATAATTTACTCTCACTGAAATTATTACTGCTTAATTTCAATTTTCAAATATTAATAAAAGGTGACTCAATCTATAGGTGAATTTTACCTGAATTCAATTTACAATTTTCAACAGCCTTCATTTCTTTTTTTAAAATGGACTTATTACTAAACATGTGACTGTGGTTACAAGGACTATCTAAAGATGGAAACATTTCTTTTCTTATTAAAAAAACCTTCCCATTTCATCCCCCCAGAACTAGCCTTTCCATTAAACTGTTAGCTCCCAATCATAATAACTAGATCTAAGATTATATCATATAAATAAGTCAGATATAAAAGTTTTTAGTAGAATTCCTGGCTGAAATATACACTGTGGTAGTCAGCTGCTGAAACTGATCATATAACAGATAAATTATATATTTATCTAATAAGATACTATTGTTTAATACACAGAGATAACATATTTCATCATTTGTAGAGAATGAAAATCATACTTGAATAGTACTGCAATATTTTTGATAAAATAAAGAGATGTTGTACATTCCAATATGGACTTACTTATAAAACACACAGAGCAAATTCATGCAATGTCTTCCTGGTTAAACAGGAAATTTTGAATCTGAATGTTTTTATTCTACAGATATTGAACAATGTTACAGAAGGGAATTATAAAAAAAAATGTCTGTGTAAATATTAATCAGTTGTCAATATTCCAACCTAAAACAACAATGAGTTTCTTGTTTAAATGAAGAAAATGCTCAATTAAGCTCATCAAATTTTATAATTTGTTTTAAATGAAAATTGCAACTTTTTAAATAATTCAGCTTTAACATTAACCTCTCTGATGATTTTATTAAAGGGAGACAACTGTAACTACAATGAATATCATTCTTTTTAAATAGAACTATAGGACAATATGACAAAATACATCTAAGTGTAAAATTTCATACTTGGATATTTGAAACAAGGTAAAAATGGGTTTATTTGTGAACTGATTATCCCACAAAACCAAACTTTTTGATTGATCTACGTCCGGAAAATTTCTTAGTTATACAACCAGTACTTAACTTTGACTTAATTATAATCTTTGAGAAGATGAAATTTTATAAATGATCAATTTTATACTTTTATATTGAAATTAATGTGAGGTCACACGGTTTAATTTCATTAGATGAATAAGTTTTAGTAAGAAATGAATGGTTCTTGTATAGAATTCATCTGCACTATCTCTAGTAAGTGTTACCTTCTTTGCCAAATAATATCAAATTTGATTTGAAAGATTTTTCTGCACCCAGTGAGCCCTCTGTTGGTGATTAATGATATTGACAGAATGACAGAAAAATTAAGATGGGTGGTCATTATAACTTGGAGATCAGAGTGGGGGCTGACACAGGGTATTAGAATCACATGCATATTTTTCTATGCACAGAAGTATTGAAATAGTCTAGCTAACTATACTTTAAGGATCATATCAATCTTTTTTTCTTAGTTTGATTGGCTTGTTTCATGCAAATCTTTCTTCTACCCCTGGTCCCTCAGGAACGGACCCCTTCAGACAAAGATGACCACAGATTAATTATGAGTTACATGGCACTTTAATACTTAGTAATCAAGCTTATAATTGTGAATTTGTAATTATACATGGTTAGATTTTAGTTTCCCACCAACTATATCCCTGTTAATAAAGCAGGTTGTGTGATCATTCTCTCAGGTGAAATACAGGAAATATGAAAAATATTTTGGACAGTCCTTTACATCAATTCTAAAAAAAAGTTTTATTTTCATAACCATCTAAAAAGCATGATATATTAGAAAATAAAATACAAGACAACACTTACCTCTTTTCTGCATAAACTGGAAAAGATCATCCAGAAATTCTCTTCTCTTTGGTTCATCACTCAGTTCATAAAGCTACAGAAGAAATAAAGGCCCTTGATTACAATATAAAAAAGATATGAGCAGTCTTGGCAAAGGTCTTTAACAGGTACATGCACAATTTAGTCAGTTCAAGAAAAAAGCTACCCAAAAAGGTCAGAAAGATAAATGTAATTAGAATTACTTTAACAAGTTATAATGGTGCATACTTCTAAATTTTATCAATACTTATAAGTGCCCATGTTTATGTTCTTTTTTCAATTACAATGAATTTAAATATCATATATATACTTCTGGTGTACTAAGTGAAAACAACATTTGATAAAACTAATAAATATATGCGCTCCTTATTTGAAATTAAATATGTTCACTCCATAACTGCAATTAATGATTGTAGTCTATTATGCTTTACATTTGATTTTTGTACTTAAACTGTAATCATGCAGATTTTGAAATGAGCTTTATTAATACTGGAATCCCTGTATATTTTAAGGTATTTTTGTTTTATATATCATAGATAATATCATGGACAAAACTTTTACAAAAAAATACCCACTAAATTCTTCAAAATACTTCCTTCTCCATGTCACTTACAATTAATATGTAATCATTTTCAAATTCTTAAAATGTTTTTATGGCTATTATCTAAAAAAAAAAAAAAACCAAAACGTCTTACTGAATATTGCATTTAACAGATACAAGTTTAAAATTACTAGTAATAACTAAATTGAACTGAAAGGCTACATTTTTCAGAAATGTATCTTTGTATCACTGACCATACTTTTACTGTAATTACAATGGAAGTCATGGAAACAAATATCTAAATTTTACAATTCGGTTTTATTAACCTTATTAATATATTCAGCTAAACATTATATATATTTATAAGAATATATGATATAATGACAACTACTTTAATAAGTGGCTTTTATTCCATACTGCTAGATCGTCCTGGACATGCATGAAATATTTGCCACTGAACGTTTAGCAAGCAAAAATCAATCAATCGAATGTAATGTTACTGCTAAGGGATATAAAACGGTCATAGGTTACATGCACTTTTAGTTCATTTATGAATAATCTGATCACTTAAGAGTGAGGGAATATGTTTAACTAGATAAGTGAATATTGAGATGAGTTGTTTTATCCTGTTTCCTTTAAGCACGTGCTGTAAATAAGCACCTTTCTTTATATCATTTTCGTTTTCTCACAATTTTCTAAAGACCGGACCGAGTTCCGTTCACAAGAATACAAAAGACGCCTTTTCTTTTTAAAAGTATCCTTTTATCAGCTTATGTAATACCATTTAATATATAAGTAGCATTTGTCAATAAAAATTTACTTTAAGCAAATAAATTTGGAATAAATATTACAAGCATTTTGAATACTTCGGAAATATTTAATTTCTGTTGATTAAAATCAATTTTGATATTAGAGCCACGGGAAATATTAATTGTGGAATCGTTACAGATATAATAAAATAATTCGACTTTTAAAACTGTCGATTAAATATTATAACTAAATAATTCCCCAAATCATTAAATGATTCTTCTAATATGGAGTTTATATTAAATTAAAATGACATTTTACAAAAGTCAATAACTTTACAATAGGTCAAAGAAAAGGAACATTTTATTATCCGTAATACATTATTTTATAACCAAGTGGGAAATTCGACATATGGTTGCAATATTAGTTTCTTCTTAGAATCTTTTGTCCTAAAATTTGGAGCAATTACATGCTACAAAATATTATTAAATGCATAATTGATAAAACCGAATCCTTCAGATAAAATCCGTCTTGCGTAGATCGATTTTTCATTTGGATTTTTTTATTATGAAATCGAACAACAGGAGAAAAGTAATTACCAATCCCTACAAACCCTTTTTTTGCCAAAGAAGCATATTTCAACGATTTTATTAATAATTAAAGAATTAATTTGCCGTTTTGAAAGCATTTGGAGAAATAAACATCCCCCTTGACAATAAATATATTTTATAGTACATGCACGACCTTTTGTCTTGTCTGACACCTTTTGTTTCTGAAAGTATAGTAGCTTATTTATACTGCCCTCTGAGGCACAGCTCTGAAGTACAACGGCATATTTCTTTAAAAGCAACTTATAAAAAATGGATAACTATAAAATTAAAAATAAAATGAAAAATCGAAATCGCTGTGCATAACGCAAAAAAAAAAAAAAGTCACGATGAAATAGTGTGAAAAGAATTCTTGATTTAAAATCATCGAACTGTGGACGGAAATTAATATAACTTTTTTATTATCTACACAACAAATTTCATTAGAAAAACAATGTGGACAGAATGAATACATAAATAAATAAGAAATAAAACAATACATAAAAAATAAAATACGGTTTTGTGAATTATTCGTTTACATTATTAAAGATTTTAAAATGTTTCTTTCGTGTTGTTGCTTTAGAGAAAGTAAGCAAGGCGAAAAGAAGAAACAATGGTGTGTCAACAGAATTCATCAGTATCATTTGTCTTTCATGTATAATTAATACTAAAACCGCGAATCTTAAATTCAGGATCAAAGCTGTTTCTAAAAGCATAGAAAATAATTAAAATTCCATTGAAAACAGTTAAGTTTTACACCTATTTCTCCATTAGAATTAACACACACACAGAAAATAAAATAAATCATAAATGAAACCAAAAATACTGAAATGCGTTACTAGACTGCTTACTTGTTTAAATTGTTCCTCAAAAGTCCAGTGATGTGATGGTCCGTCTACATTGGTTGGGCTAATAGACGTAGCACTCATAGGAGAAATGTTGTTCCTGTATCTTTCCAAATAGGCTTGATTCAGAAGGTCCAGTCTAGGGTCACTTTCTGATTTAAGCAAGTGGTTGTCGCGAAGTGCTCGTAGATCATCATGATGTTTATTTATTCTCAAATCCTCTCCTCGATCTTCTGAGTGCCTCCTCTCACCATGCAACCTCATATCTTTGACCCGGAGTTCTTCGTGTCGTCGCCGTAATATAGCTTCTTCGTGGGCTCTTTTAAGTTCTCTTTCTATCTCAATTCTTTCTTCTCTTTCTTGTTTCTTCATCTTTTCATACAATTCTCTGTCAGCGGGGTCCAACTTTTCCCTGCTTACATCGTCCATATCTTTGTCACTGCTACCATTTTCTGAACTTAATTCAGATTCGTTTAGGTCTCCATTTGTCTGCGGGAGGAAAATTTAACAATTTGAATTGATTTCCAAAATTTTCATGAAATTAATATTTTATTATTTCTATAAAAGCCGGATTTACCTTTGATGATTTTTTACCATAAATTAATGAAGCGAATTGATGAAATTTGTAACAATTTTTTTTTTCAGAATTAAAAATAAATTTAATCAATTTCTAAATAAAACTCAAAAAAGAAATTCCAATGCATATACACTTGCACAATTATCATTATGAAATAAACACCATAACAAAATCAAAACCACATTAATCAAATAAAATAAAATATGATATAATATAAGTTGTACAAAAGCCTTTGACAGACTATTGGCCAAAATGTAAGATTTTAAAGAATAATAATGATTATTATCACAATATTCAAAAGAAGTTTTTTTTTAGAAATACGAAATATAACACTTTAAAAATTAATAATAGAAATTTAACTGAAATAATATTTAATTGTAAAATTTTTAATTGAATTAAATTATTATAAAACTGCAGATAATCAACTTACCAAAGTTTCTCGTGGACTTATTTCCCCATTAGACATTTTCCGTTTTTAAACAAAGACTGTTAAATGCACAAAAGTTTATATTCTTCTGATATTCTTCAAGCAATTTAAGTGTATAACATATCAAATGAATAAAGATCCTTTCATCCGTACAAAATAATTTCATGTTACGACCTCTAACCTTATTGTCTATTTTTATCCACCTATCCCAAAGGTTTGACGGAGAATGCCGGAAATTGACGACTGGAAAGAAAATGGCAGCCTCCTTCAAGAAAACAGCAATCAAAACAATACCACGTGTTGGGGAAATAATAACCACAGATACATTATTTTGGAAAAGTTTAGAGGTTAGCTAATTAAACAAGCGGTTTGTTGTACACAGAAATAGTGGCATTCTTCAAATTATACTACAAATGACAATTTTCGTTATTAAAACGAAAAGGGGGAGGGATGTAAACTAAAAACAGCAAATTTCTTAAATTGACCTTTAGATCCAACTTGTCTGAAACGCAGACACTTGTCTCTGTAAATCACATACCTCTGTACCTTCACTATACCTATATTTGTAAGCAAATGCATATGGTCTGTCACAGGAGTTCCGAGTTGTGACAATTTTGATTGAACTGAAGATGTTTAATAATTATTATGAAAATATATGCATGGTACCAGCTGGATTCGAACACTATATCTCAGATTCTAAAGGCAGTGCTCTAACTGACTGATTCAAAGAAGATCTTCCCTAACTCAATCAGTTAGACCTCCAGTTATACAACACTCTTCCCCCTTTACTTTTTCTGCGCTGCATACCATCCAGTTGCGCTGCTCTCAGGTCCGCTACTGGATAACCACCGAATCTTTCACTTGGAAACCCTCAGGCTAGTTTCTTACATTTCATAGTCATCCCTAGTGTTGGATAATCGGTTGAAATTACCAACTGATTATCTATTACTATCGGTTGACAGCAACCAACCATCCGTTATAATCACATCATTATACCTTGCCCTTTTTTTGAAATGAAATCATGCATTCGGTCACATTGTACATGTCTAATATGTATATTCCATATCATTGCAGAGTTTTATATATTCATATTTGATCTTTTGTTTCCTTTACATATTTTATTTAGCCATTAAAACAGTGAATCAATTAGAATCCAGATTCAGATTGAACTTATTTTGTCTTATAACTACACCATTTATTACCGACAATAACACTAAAATTTCTTAATTTCAATGGTGTCATTCACATCATAATTTTAAATACATAGCTGTATCAAAATTTGAATGCTTCTCATTAAAAAAAATATATAAAGTATTTAACTTTAAGCAATTTAAAATTAATAAATAAAACAATGCATTGAAATATATACATTTAACTAGGGGGATCCAACCAGTGTCTTTTAATTCATGTGGTATGCATATTTTTCACTTTTGTGATCATTATTCTTCTGTCAGCTGTGTCATTCATCATGTTCATGCGTCTGTACTTATAATCGTAAGAATGCGGAATTCTTTCATAGTTGGTCCGTATCCGATCTGTGATTCGAATATATTTCATTGGCGGACAAACCGGGAAAATTTACAAAAATAAACGATGTTTGACAAGCAATTTGGAAAGAATTATGACGTTTTTAACGCAACAAATGGATGAAACATTAAGAAAAGGCAAATGCACCACGTTCTAATGTAGCAACAAATTTATTTTTGTTGAAAATCAGAATGATTTGTTGTACGCTTTCGAGTGACAAGAGTACCGGAATTGAAAGAAAGTATTTCATAAAAAGTTATCTATTTTAAGTAAAATACGATCAGTCTGTAAAGTCAATGCTTTTATCACTTTTATAAAGAAAGAAATTGCTTAAGTCTTTGATTATAGGATGTTTGACATTGTTATTGTCATCTACTGATATTTTTCTTTACAATTTGTTTGACTGCGCATGTAAAATGCAAACCGGAAACGGACCGGAAGTTGATATGCTAAAGGTCCGGAAACTATAACAACAATCGATTGAACAAAATCCCAATCGATTATCGACATCGCCAAGCCCAACCAACTGATTTCCGACTTATTCCGATCATCGGAACAACACTAGTCATCCCTAAAGACCTGGTCTAACCTCATGACCCTACCTATCTATCTGCCAGGTTTCCTCGAGACACTTGTATATGCCAGTAGTAATTGTTCGCAGTGCCCAATATTGTGAAAATATGTAGACAGTGTCAGTGGGATTGGAACCCTCAATCTCAGAATCTAAATTCAGCAGTCTAACCGACTGAGCCAAAGAAGATCTTTCCTTAGTCAACCAGTTTAGACTTCTAATATGTATCCAGGTATATGTATACAACAATGTTTAATAACTCATAAAAAAGTAGTTATCTATAATATCACCTTAAAAGAAGTTATGGTCTTTAAATGAGAACTTTTGACCACTTTTAGTGTTTTTGCATATTATCTTGGAAACTACATGTATTTTGAGGCAGCTGTCATCTGTAAAATAGAACATATACACAGTCTACTTACTAAAGAAGCTGTTTAAATAGGTGTACTTATTTTTTTGTCTTGACTGCAACAAGGGATACATGTAGTAATCCAGCAGTTGGGAAGGCTATGGGGTAAACTATTTGTATATATAGCTTTATCTACACTACTAAAATAACGAGGTCCAATTTGTTAGCAGGCATGACATAAAAATGATGAATCAAAGAATTCAACTTTATTTATAACTAATATAGGACAATGATTTTGATTAAAAATTACACCATTCCAGGCCCTTTTGTTTTCCACATTATTAATATTACCAATATTTAACAAGTTCAGGGTCAAATCCAATACCGATACCAATAGTATATGTCACATGTAGTTTCTGGTTGTAATAAGAAAAAGGACGGGTTCAAACAAAGATTTTGAAAGCAGAGAAAACTGTGCACCTTTTAATCAGCATGACTTTATCAGATGACAATACGAATACTAAAAAATCCAGGCTAAAAATAAGGCGTAGGTACTTTAATTCAGTCACGGACCCGCAGATGTGTTCTAGTATTTCTGAAGGTAGAAGACATGGATACCTCAGACCATGAATACAGATACTTATGACCGAAAGTTTTTGTCTGTCATATGTCCATTGTCCCTGACCTCATTTTCATGGTTCAGGGTCTGTTAAAAAGGCTGTAGTTTTTTTGTCAATTGAATTTCTCCCTTATATGTAAAAGGATAATTATATTTGGTACATGAGATCTTTGCAAGGTCTTTATGTCTGTCAAACAGGGTTAATTAACCTTTACTTCATTGACATTTCATGGATAAGTGATCAAGGTTACATTTCATGGACAAGTCTTATACACTACAACATGTACAAGCAATATGTCAACCAAATTTGGTGTATGGAATGATTGTAAGTTGTTCATGTCCTTCATGCAAGCTTCCTCTGACCTTGACTTCATTTTTTTGGTACATTGGTCAATGTTAAGTGTTTGTGGTTTGGTCCGTTTTGCAGATACTATAAACATTAGGTCAACTATATATATGGTATGAAATATTTATAAGGTGTAAATTTTCATTTTGCAGGGTTAATGATAATCCAACCTTGACCTCATTTTCATGGTTCATCGGCCAATGTTTACATGAAGTGTAGGAATGATTTTGAGGTGTGCATGTCTGTCTGGCTGGATTTGTCTGACTTTGACTTCATTAATTTCATAGTTTGTTGCCAGCATTAAGTTTTTGTGGTTAAATCACATAAAAAAATTAATATTTAATTTGTGTACTCTAAAGTAGGATTCAAGGGGAAATGGATAGTAATGTACACATATATATATATATATACGGTATATGTCATAATGTGTCAAATAATTTTTAAAAATATTAGTATTTTCTCATTTGGCAAGTTATCACACAGTATGTTATCGAGTCATATTTTTTTTTATCTCAGTAAATGCTAAGCTATAGATTAACAATATTTGACTGTTGAATTCATTGATAGGAGTACAATATCTCTTGGAATTTATAAGGCTTGTTTTTCATCAAGTTTTCAAGGTCCAATATAGGAGGTGTAAGTGTGATAATCAGAAAGAAGTACATGTATATGTAAACGAATGTATCCAGACCAGTTTCAGAATGACCTCATTTTTGCGCTCCAATAGTTAGGAGAAAGTAGCTTCAATGTGTACATTTTCTGGGTTGCTGTTTGATCTTTTATACCCCCATTTTAAAAAAGTGGGGGTATACTGTTTTACCTCTGTCTGTCCGTCCATCCATCAGTCCATCCGTCAGTCCGTCCGTCCGTCCCATGAATATTTTTCGTCGTATCTTTCTCAGGAACTACATTACAAGGATTTCTGAAATTTGGTTTCAGGGTTTATATAAGTCAACTATACCGTGTGATGCGTTTTCAGATTCATCACCCAACAACTTCCTGTTTACCAAACACTTACATAATTTTACACATGACATCCAAGTTGAAAATTTTCATCACATTTTTCTCAGGAACTACATTACAAGGATTTCTGAAATTTGGTTTCAGGGTTTATATAAGTCAGTTATACCCTGTGATGCGTTTTCAGATTCATTACTCAACAACTTTGTTTTTACCGAACACTTACATCATTTTACACATGACATCTAAGTTAAAAATTTTCGTCACATTTTTCTCAGGAACTACATTTCAAGGATTTCTGAAATTTGGTTTCAGGGTTTCTATAAGTCAGCTATACCGTGTGATGCGTTTTCAGATTCATCACTCAACAAATTCATGTTTACCATCAAGTATTTGGGCAGGGGTATCATCAGTGAGCAGTAGCTCGCAGTTTCACTTGTTATTCATGTGTCAGATAGGTCAGCACAATTTAGTACCTGAAAAATCAGACTAACATGATAAAACTTAAATGTTTTTTTACAGGTGCCTGTAACAAAGAAGGAATATGGACCAATTACTCATATAGAATTTAGCCCTGTTGAACCACATAATTTTGCAGTTACAAATTCCACAAGGGTAAGTTGAATATAAACAGAAAATAATATTGTAATTTTTTTCAATCACCATTATCATGATTATTGTTGTTTTTGGTCATCTATCTATGAAATTCTTTTTCCACTGAAAATTTTTGTATAAATATTTTAAATTTGAGATTCTAACATACTAGCATGCTCCAATTTTATAATATTGACACAAAATTGGAAAAAAAGTTGTTTAACTAGTTCAGCTTTATACAGTTAAATCTGCTTTAAAGGTAACCTGTGGTAAGCAGAAATCGGTCTTAAGTCAGGTCAACCTCTTCTTGTCCTGCTGTAGTGAAACCTATGCATTTTCAACCTCAACTCAAAGGTCAGCTCTCCTATAAGGTAAGTTTTCTCTGGTCCAGAGGTTGACCTTTATATACAAGTTTGACAGTTAGTGCATTCAATTCCTCTGTTGTATCATAGTTTTTGAAAGCAGTTGCACAGAAAGTTGTATCTGTATAATGAATAAATTGTGGTTTATGTGTCTCAAGAATTATCATGGAGAGAGCCTTTAATATACAAATACACCCCTTTAATTAGACAATAATTCACAGATAAATATTAAAATTGGGCTATATTTTATCGTAAAGATTGTATGCAAATGCATATGTTCTCCTTCCTTAACTATACTATTTTATAAATTCCAAATATCTAAGGAGGGAGGGATATAAAATTTTCCTTCTAATTAATGTAAAAACCTGTTTTAATCAGTGCCAGGATTTTTCTGCATGTGATATATGGTTGAACAACAGCACTTGGTGTACCCCAACGGAGAAGACATATCATCACATATACAATACATAATAACACAAGTGTATTTTGATATGATTCTTGATTAACGGTATTATTTCCAGACATAAAGACAATCAGAAGAAATAGTTGTCATGCATCGAATCTGTGTCTTTAATTAAAATCATCTTCCTTACTTTTATTGTTACATATGCACGTGGCAATGCAGATTTTTTGCATATATTCATTGCTTTATTAAATTACAGTGAAAGAAGTGCATTAATTAATTAGTTGGTTATAAAGGGGAGGTAACTAGTTCATCAAGGTGAATATCTGAGATATGTGTGCAATAAATAGGGCAATGGATACATTCTATAATTATAATAATTAATAGCACCCCCTAAAAAATTAAATTCAAAGACATTGCTTCATACTTTCTACTTTTTATGTTGATGTTTACAAAATAAATGTCTGTTATGTTTGACATTAATTCAGATTTATTAAGAAGTGATATATTTTAAAATCAATGACCTCTTTTTCATTGGTTCTATTCGTTTTTTTTTTGGTATTGAAGTTTTAGTTTTTCAGCCAAACTTATGCCAACAAACTAGCCTTTGAGAAAAAAAAAGTCAAAATATGATGTAACTAAAAGTTGATAAATAATAATAAGACACTTGTATTACTATGAATGAAAAGTAATATAGGGTGAATGTTAATAAAAAGACTTCAAACGAATTAAATATGTATGTCTGTTCATGAAAGACTTGACATTTATAAGTATTCTGAAAGATATACAACCCACTGTAAAAAGTCTAGCTTGGTACATAGAATAGATTACCGAAGCCACTTAACACATGGTCACTGAAAATCATATTTACTGGTATGTTTAAACCACATTTTGTCATATTATAGCTTTAATTATAATAGATCATGTGCAAGTGAAGCAAAGTGAAATGTGAGATTAGAACTTATTACACCCTCGTTCTTTGGTCTCTGGTAGAAAGTTGTCTCATTGGCAATCATACCACTTCTCCTTAGTTTTATTATCTCATCTGGCTTAAAAGGCCATGTGAGCTTTTGCCATCACTTGGCATCTGTAGTCTTCTTCTGTCTGTCCATCCGTGGTAAAGTTTAAAAAAACTCTTCTCCTCTGTAACTACAGGGTCAAATATTATCAAATTTTTCCTGAATATTCCTTAGGTATTCTAGTTGCAAAAATATATCTGCAGATTTGATCCATCCACAAATACGGCAATATACATGTACAGTCTTCAACAATATACAGGTTTCCTTATTATATATATGTCAAGCTCTAAATGGTCCAAATTCTATAAAAGTAGGTTGTTTCTGTAAAATTGTTAAACCAAATAAAAAACACCCTATAACAGAGTACCTGATCATGATGGCATATGATTATTATTATATCTATATAGGAAAGTATATGTAAATGTATATTTATTTTCAAGGAAGGAAGATTTGCTCAGTTTTGAGTAATACTCCTTTAAATATGAGTTCATTGAAATAATTTTTTCAGGTACAAATATACAGCCCCAAATCATTACAAGTTGTTAAAACAATAAGTCGGTTTAGAGAACAAGCACATTGTGGTAGTTTCCGAGATGATGGACGATTATTGGTGGCTGGTGGTGATGGAGGTGAAGTTAAACTATTTGATGTTGATGGGAAGTCCTTACTAAGAGTGTTTAAAGGTCATAAAGGGTATGTTATCAGACTTGACAAAACTCACCAAACTAGAATCTTTAGGATTTTGCGTAATTGCAATGTTTGTAAACTGAAATGAAAATACTGATAACTTAAAATATAATTGGTAAGATTTCCATTATTTTCTCACCTTTTTGTCCAATCCAATAATCCATTATTTGCAATACTTTACCGATTAAAAATACCAATAGAATGATGACATTTATGATTGTAGATCAGTACATGTGACCAAGTTTCTCTCAGACAGACTCCATTTGTTCTCAGGTTCAGATGATAACAGTGTTTGTTTGTGGGACATTCCTACTGAAAATCAACTCATATCATACAAAGACCATCAGGTAATTTAGAAACACTACACACATCATATACAAGTAGTTGACTTACCATCTTGGTTTTGAAAATGTCAGTCTTGAAAGCTTGAAGTTAGGATTAAAAACTAGTGTGATATGAGTTATTTCCCTTTCGGGTAGGTATTGCTAGATGCATTGAACAACTATATATAGATTTATAATGAAATTTTGAAAGAAGTTTTTTTAAACACAAAAAAATAAAGTAGTGTACTTGGTAATTAAAGGGGAATGTATACCAGGATGTTTACATTTCATTGATTGCTCTTCATTGCAGGGAACCAGTAATGCAAGGAATGGTTATTACTTCTCTATTAAATCATAATTTTAGAATCAAATTTTGAGTTGTGGTAAGACAAAATGTAAGAGGAGGAGCCAATTGTAGAACTACAGTATTAAACAACAAGGCCAGCATCAATCTAAATTTAACCAGGATTGTTCCTGGTTTGTAAACTTTGAGAAAAGATAGGTCTGATGACCCAAAACAAAATTTATGCTATTTCTAAATAGAAATTCTAACTAGCCAGGGCCAGATCCAGGATTTTGGAAAGGGGGCGTAGTAATAAAGATTGCCGAGCGGAGCGAGGCGAAAAATTTTTTGGACCCTTTTTTGGCTAAAAAGCATAAAATAAGTGTAAAATGCATTTTATAGTTAAAGTGTAGGGGTTGGACATTTTTGGTGCCGTATTCTCTCCATTAATTGTCTATTATAAAATGATTGGATTGATCCAAAGCTATGTACATACTAGTTGATATATTTGATGTGGGATTTGTCAGAAAAAATGGATATGGAAAATTCTCGTTTGTTGTATGGTTAGTTAGCTTTACCTCACAGATTTCTTGTTGTAAACAAGATATACGGCTTTTCGATGAAATTTACAATACGACCGACACGAGGAAAGACAAACAAGCAATTTGTATCCAAATGTTTGGTTGAAATGTTTCAACCAACAAGGGAAGTGAGGGTTCCATATCAACCAAAGGCTACGAATGAGTCGGAAATGACAATGAAGTTGTGAATGATGGTCGACACATGGAGAAATATAGGCCACACCCAGCAGGCAGGTTGCAGTCGGGCCTTGAAAAAGTATTCAGTATATCAGTTCGTGAAACAGACATTCCGGTCAGATATGGGATTCACATGCAACCCCCATAAAAACATTATGCCCGTCTTTTATTCATCGTGTTCATTTACTGCTAAATAATTTTGATGAAAATATTTTTTCTAATAGCAAAACGTGGACAAGATTATTATTGTTTTCAATCCAGATACGGCCAGAATTTTTGTTTAAGGCAAAAATCAGGGTCAGAATTTTTCTCTAAAATATCTCAGACTGCCCCTCAAATCAAATGGTCCATACCTTAAATCTATATCTAGAGCTTACTGACTGGGGATCACTATTCAGCAATGTTATTAATGGGCTTGGGCGTGTGGGGTTAAACATGTTTTCGTAGGTAAATAATATTGCTGTGGAACTTTTTTTTTCACGAGAGTGTAATAGAGTATTACTTTCTGTTGGGTGGAATTGTGAACTAGAAGTCAATACGTTCTTGCTCAATACTTTGTCGCTTTGAAGGCGTCATGCTTGTCATCCTCAGCCTAAGCAATGTGTTACTTTAATTTGAATTTCAAAATGACTGAGTGACGTTTTTTTCGACGTACTGGTCAACTCCACCGTAGCGAATCACATGACTTTGACATAATCAATAATATGTTACAGTAAATACGACGAAAAATATCTTTGTAAGTAAAGAATTGTCGATAAAAATTAAATACATGGAAATGGCAAAGTTCGCAAGTCTATTCTGATTAATCATTTTACAAAAAAAAAAAAAAAAAGTGCAAGCAAAGGGGGCGACGCCCTCGCCCCTCTGGATCCGCCACTGATAGCAATAAAACACAATAATAGACCTTCTCCTTTCTTCAGTAAACAAGCTGTTTGTAGCCAAGTTTGTGGATTTGGTTTTGAAATTCTCTGTTCTCAATTTGTATGTTTAAATTTGTGTCTGTTCTTCTACAGAAAAGGTTTTTAGTTTGTCCATAAAGCTCACATAGCTCAACAGGCTAGCATAAGCTATTGCCACCAAAGGGACATCCATTATTTGTAGCCAGATAACCAAAATTGACAGGAAAAATTGATGGAAAGTCCAGCATTTCCTCATTTTGTGTATAATGGGCAGTAGAAATGGTAACCAGGTTTAATTCATAATTCTAATTGGTCAGCTTTAAAACTTTTTCTCATCATAATCTATAAGGCCAAATCTTTTCGAACTAGTATGATTATTTCAGGATTCTGTACATGTAAGTTCCATAATTCCTGCTAATCACATTGTTCAAAGCAAGGTGAGCCATTCAGGTTTTTAGTAGGCTTCACTGTATACATCCTTTTAAGCAATTTATACAAGTTTTATAAGAACACTGGAGACTTGTACCGAATTTATGATTTTGAATTTGGTATTGCACATTCAGAAGGAATGCCATGCCATATTATTAATAGCAGGCTCTTAGAGAACTTAGCATGGTGTAGGATCAGTTTAGTTCTTCTATTGAATTGTCACTTTAAAGACAATTTTGGTTAGGGTTTAATGCATATTTATTCAGAGATACCATGTTGCACTTTAGTTAAGTTATTAAAGACATTGATGTTGTGACATCATAAGGGGGTGGGTGGGAACCAAATTGGTTTGTTGTTCAGTTATTTTAAAAGTGAATTATAAGAGGTGTGCCTTAAATTTCTTAGAAAACCTGCAGTAGAAATTCTTTGGGACAGAGGATTATTCAACATTAGTATTATTGGTGGGATTCTTACAGGATTTCAGAGCTATGTTAGAGTCTATTTTACTGTGAGAATAATGACAATTTATCCAAACACTAATAGTTTGAATATTTTTTACTACAATGAATGAATTTTTAAGATGACAGCAGAAAAGTACTGATACCCTATTATTGTTTATTTCATTATATACTCAGAAGAATTTGACACAATACATTTCTCATTACTTAATGTGGCATATTCACCACTTAAATTTTATAGCAGAGTAGCATATTTCACAATTACAGTGGGAGGGTTGGTTTATAAGTTTTTGTTTAAATAAAACCTTGCATTCCACTAACATAATTCTATACTTTCCAGATATAAAAATGGTAAAAGTATGCACTCCAGGGGACTCAGACTTAAATCTTTCAAATTCATTTTTATATTAAAACAAAACCATAATTCCACTTAGGTCAGAAAGGTTCTCCTATGATTGTTTTATTTTGATATGTGCAGGAAATAATGTTTTATTTTCAAGTGTTTTCACTTTTGGAACAGATTTTTCTCACAGCTTGATCCCCACTTAGGCTAAGTCAATCTGACAATGTTTTAATAAAACAAAGTTTTGATACACTTTAATAAATGGCAGCTTCCTGCTATCAAATTTTTATATTTTTATTTTACCCTTGACAGGGAATCTAATAAATCTCAGGGGCCCCAGGCGGGTGTTGATTCTTTAGAGAAGAGCATCTGATTTTACATGTATGAAAACATAATTTGATAAATTATATTTCCACAGCTGGTTTTTGTCTTTTGAAGTTGTATGCTCATGTTGACGAAGACAACTTATAGATATAAGAAATCAAGAACTTTAATAATTTGGTGATGCTGGATAAGTGTTTAATGTCCAGTGGCAAATATAACATGCTTGAAGCTTCTTTACCGTAGAATAGATAAATGTAAAGGTCGGACCATATAAACTGGGAAAGAGGAAGTCAGTTTATCAGCCAATTTATATTAATGAACATTCTTCAACATTTGGAGGAATAAGTCTGAAGAGATCATTTTTAGCATTTTGAAGATCTTTGAAGAAAGCAATTTCTTTTAAAAGATCAGAATATAGAATAACTATTTTTGAAACATTTTATCAGACCTCTTTGGCAGTTGCTTCCAAATGGTGTCATCTGAAATTCCTCACCATAAATGATTCACTTAAAAAATAAAGTCTTTTCCTCTAAAACCAATAGATGCAAGTGGTGTTCTCTACACAGAAAGAGAACTAAACATTAATTAAATGAAATGTGCAAAAGTTAAGAAAAAGAATTAAGATATTGCACATTGCTGCCTATGTAAAGAAAAGTTGGAACAAATATCTTGGGACAATTTCTTTGTTCTGATCCTATGCAGGAATTGTAAACATGGAACTTATATTTACTATTGTGTTGAAAAAAATCCCATTAAATTGTTGATTGAAATGGGTTAAAGAAATAACTTATATCAGGGAATCTAGCTATAATCATAAACTACAATGTCAAACTGTAAATTTGACTTTGGAGCTGAAGTGTTCTGGAAAGCTGTGTCAAGATTTATAATTGCATTAAAGGCAACCTCAAACCTTTTCTATTTTATGTGTTAGAAAAATGTCTGTTGAGACAACCCAAGAAAAAAGTAGCTAAGTAGTTTTATCAAAAGCATAATTTACAGTCAACAAACCTTTAAATTGATTACATAAATTTGTCTGTAATTACATGAAATGTACCTTTAATTACCTCTGATATAAATAGATATTAAATTGTGTGCCACATGTTGAAATAAACATACCTTCAACATTTACTTCAATCAAGCACCATTAAGCTGAATTAAGCCAGAGATTCAGAATTATTAACTAGAAAATTATTATGGCTTCGGCAAATGTCAGATTGTGGCTTGTTTTCTATTAAATAATTACTGCTGAAAAGTTTGATTTCTGTTTAATAATTAATGTTGAAATGTACTTGTAATAACGAGAAATTGAAATTAATTGTGTAGTCTATTATAGTATATATTAAGTTGTATAGTTATGAGAGAGGGAAGAAAGTAGGGACAAATCATCATCAAATGAAATTTAATTAAAGAATCTTTATCTTATTTAAGAAATTTGGAATTAACATGAGACAATTGATTTCTTTGAAGAAATGATTTAGAAATGCATATCTTTCATTCATCCCTTCTCTCTTGCCAGTTCCCCTGATAGACGGTAAAGAGTTGCACACGGAAATTAATGAGTTTGGATGTCTTTAAGTCATTTATCACCTAATTCTAATATGTTTATTTCCCCCATCTCACATGTACATCATAAACAACACAAATAAAAAAACTTGATTGGAAATAAAGAAAAATGAAAGAAACCAATGTATCACTTTTATCTCACACCGTATCAGTAAATACTAATTGAAACAAAATATTTTGCTGCTGCAGTGATCAATTTGTTTGTGATATCTAATCCAAAAACTAGTTAGCAAACGTTTATATGACGAGTTACAAATTAGATTTGATGGGGGCCATACTTTTATATACTGCAATCTCTTATTATTGAAGCTTTTTATGATTTGGCTGAAATTTTAACAAGATGAAATGAACAAAGCCCGTAATTTAATGAAGTCTAGGAATGTCTTTGGCAAGTTTTGAGAAATGAAAGATATTTTTGAGGTATAACGAATTTGCCTTGATTTGATGTAGGTACAGGGATAATTGCCATTCATTTTGACAGAAAAAAAGAATTAATTATCTTTTATTAGGTCTGCCAAATGACAAATTTTTGTTTATTGAAGATTTCACTTCCAACCGAAAAATGCATTAGCAATAGAATGTATCAGAAAAAACATTTACTGAGCATATACTTACAAAAAAAATAAGATATTAATTAGAATTTTCAAAATCGTTTAAATAATAGCCCACACGTTATCTACCTAGAAATTTTGACACTGAATGGAAAGATATCCGTTAGTTTTAATAAATTACTAATTGTTTTTATTTCTCTTGCAAACAAAGTTTTGGGAAGTATTTAGATTCAGCCTATTGGTCTATCCTAACAACTTTGAATCTTTGTCCAATTTAAACCAAATTTAAGACAATTACAGATTATAACTTTTAAGATCTGAATTCTTTTTTTAGCACTTTAGGCCCAAATTACCTATGTGAGCTTTTGCTGTTACACATTAGCATCCAAGGTCTGTCTTCTCCTCAGAAACCAACAGGACATTAGAATCTAACTGAGGACTTTTATTCTAATGTGTTTAGTTATCAGAATTGTTTCTGATATCCTGTTAACCTTAACCAACATGGCAGACATTGCTATAAATAGAACATGTGTTTGGGGTGTGCAACAAGCAAATGTTAATCTTTGATGAGTATCCCGCCAGCTTTTCAATATATCTTAATACCCCTGCTATAAAGTAACACACTTCTGTCATGTTTTTCTCAGCAATTACAAATCAGAACTTCTTGGTATAAAACTTCATAGCGTTAAACTTGACTGTGTGACACATTTTCATATCTGTCACTTATCTACTTCCTGTATGTTACATACAAAGGCTCCTGACTTGGGACAGGCGCAAAATGCGCGGGTTAAACATGTTTATGAGATCTCAACCTCCCCTATACCTCTAGCCAATGTAGAAAAGTAAACGAAAACAATATGCACATTAAAAGTCAGTTAAAGAGAAGTCCGAGTCCGATGTCAGAAGATGTAACAAAAGAAAATAAACAAAATGACAATAATACATAAATAACAACAGACTACTAGCAGTTAACTGACATGCCAGCTCCAGACCTCAATTAAACTGATTGAAAGATTATGTCTTCATCATATGAATATCAGGCACAATCCCTCCCGTTAGGGGTTTAGTATCATACCATCTTAAAATATATGAGAAGAGCATAACCCGTGTCATGCCAACAACTGGTTTTAAATAAATGTGTTTAGTTCCGATGCAAAGACCCTATAAGTGAATCAATATTAAAGCCAAAATATGCAATCTTTAATGACCTGACAACAGTATCGTAACTATATCCCTTCTTAATAAGTCTATTTAAAGGTTTTGTTAGCTTCTGAGGTGAATACTGACATTTTTGTGCTTTATAAAGAATATTACCATAAAAGATTGGATGTGAAATACCTGAACGATAAGAAGTCTGCATGTTGAGCTATATTTACGAATGATGTCCTTGTACCGATGATAAAATTTAGTAAATGTTTTGACTAGTTTGTGATATCGAAAACCCTGGTATAATAATTTTTCAGTAATACATAAATTTCTTTCGTTAAAATCTGAAACGTTGTTACATACACGGCTTAATCGTACAAGTTGAGATATATAACACCGTAAGATGGTGACAAGGAACGTCACCATCTAAAATGGATAATTAACGATAGGAAATGAAAAATCATCTCTTTTATCATAAATTTTTGTATTAAGCTTTCCGTTAATGATATAGATATCAAGATCGAGGAAAGGGCAGTGGTCATTGTTAGTATTAGCTTTATTTAAAGTAAGTTCAACAGGATAAATTTCTTTAGTATACATACTGAAGTCGTCATTATTGAGAGCCAATATATCATCCAAATATCTAAAAGTATTATTAAATTTTGTATCAGATGTTGTTTCGATGGGTCTTTGCTGATTTTAGTCATAAATTGTAACTCATAGCAATACAAAACAGGTCCGCAATAAGTGGTGCACAGTTAGTCCCATTGGAATTCGATAACCTGACGATATACGGAATCTCCAAAGCGAACAAAAATATTATCTAGTAAAATTCAAGGGCAGATATAGTATCAAAGCATGTCCAATTGACATAGTTCTTTTGTTTATTGCTACTAAAAATGACCTAAAAGAGTTAGAACATATGTATTCACATTCTGACTTTTTAATGCCCATTTGATTAGGTGTGTGAATTTTTCTTAATGAGAATGTGAGGCAATGTGGTATACAGGGTAGAAAAATCAAAACTTTGAACAGATTCAAAATCACCAATATAAGCATGCAATTTATCAAGTACTTCCAACGAGTTTTGACACTCCAAAAGTAATTAATTCCACTATTTTCAAAGGCCTTATTTGAACAATTTATTATCAGGTTTTTGATTGTACCAAGTGAACTGGTAAGAAGAATAGACAATTTAGTAGTGGAACAATGGCTTGAAGACGAAATAAATCTATATTTTGAATTTACATTGTATCATAGGTCAAATTTATTTGTTCAGTGTATGTTCAGTGGTGTTAATATGTCCTTTGATTGAGTTAAGCTATTTCAGTTGATATTTTATAGTGTGTCTTTCTATGTTGTGATGTTACACTATTGTTTCAGAAAAGGGTGGAGGTTTGGTACCATTAAACGTTTAAACCCGCTGCATTTTTTGCACCTGTCCTAAGTGAGGAATCTGATGTTCAGTAGTTGTCGTTTGTTGATGTGATTCATAAGTGTTTCTCGTTTCGTTTTTATATAGATTAGACCATTGGTTTTCCCGTTTGAATGGTTTTACACTAGTAATTTTAGGGCCATTTATAGCTTACTGTTCGGTGTGAGCCTAGGCTCCGTGTTGAGGACCGTATTTTGACCTATAATGGTTTACATTTATAAATTCTGACTTGGATGGAGAGTTGTCTCATTGGCACTCATACCACATCTTCTTATATCTATTGTAAGGTGTTTTATGTAGCTCGAAGCCAGTACATAGTTGGGACTTTCATTGTATTTGGTTCTGCTTGTAAAGAGGTAGCTAAAAGTTTATGTTTGTTACAGATGTCGTTTTCTGAAAATGGAGTCAGTTGGAATGTTGGTGAATTGGTGATTTCTTTTTCAGAACCTCAATGTAAAATTTACGACAAACAATAATGATATTATTAGCAGCTTTATCGGCCGGGACAAAAACAAATTCCTTGGCTAGTTCTTTAAGTTATGTTTGATACGAGAAATAGGTTTATTATGGTTGTTGTTAAGAGTAAAATTTTCTTTAAAATGTTGAATACGATATCAACTATGTTCATTACTGAATTAAAAAAGAGTCCAAAGATTTTTGTCAGCTTTTTCCCATTTTATCCATTTTAAACAGTAAGTGCGGAGTGAGTCGTGGATGATATTACGACACTCATTCCAATTAATGATTGACGGGGACGATATTTAGGTCCTTTACTGAGGAATGATTTTAACTCGGTCTTGAATGATGTTAAGATCTCCTGTTATAACATGGGAAATGGGTCCATAAATGTATTCGAATTACTGCAATTACATGAAGTAGGTGTATTTTCACTGATATTAACATCTTTACACAATTGGCTATAATTAAACACATATTTCGGGTAGATTTCTTGTAAATATAACAAATAAGAGGAGCTCAGTATTATCAAAATATCCAGGAATTTGTTCTTTAACAGAATGGTCGTTAAAATACCGCAATATTAAAAAATCAAAACCTTTATTGACATACTTTATTTTAATAAAATGTTTTTATGATCTTCAGGGCGATCAATTTTGGGAAACAGTTTAGAATAACAATATGCCATTATAATTTGAACGATTTCATACTTAGGACTGCTATATGAAATTGTGTTGCAATCCTCTAAAATTTTATTTAACTTATTAACCGTAATGAACAGAGCTTTGTTAACAGATAATGTCTGCCGTTGTTTTTGAAACAGAAATTAGGTCCAAATATTGGTATGATTGGTCCGAAATTTTCTTTGATTGCGATTTTTCTACGACCATGAGAACGGTTTTACGAACAGTTTTAGAAACTACATGTATATCCAAAATGTTAACAGAATCGGTTCTTGATATATTACCAATTCCATGATATTATCATTAAGACCGAGAGGTAGACTGTCTGTAATTTTTAATCCAATTTAATTCAATAATTTTACGTGATCGTACAAACTTTGAATGAGATTCACCAGGCTGCTTATTTACTACTTCTAAAGGTTGAACTGTTAAATATTTAATAGGATGATTGTGCTTCTTAAGGTGTTGATAAATGATAAGTTTTTCATCTCTCCGATGCACATGTAAGAAATTTCATCTCATTTTGCCCAGCAATTGCATATCAGAGCATATCAATATTTGGTGCCGATCAACATATTAGTAACCTATAGAGGGTGACACTTTTTAAATCGTCCCTAATCTACAAACTTCCTCTTTGCCGCATACAAGTATGTTCTTTTCATTAATGAATATAATGTCTACTAATATTGCTGTTTGCTTATCATCTTTTGATGTATGCTTCCACATTGTTTGGTAAAAGTATTTTCTTTCAATCAAAAGCAAGAAGGAGAGTATAAATTTTGAGCAGAAGCTCACACTACATTTGTTAGTATATAGTTCTTTATAAGTCTTTACAGATGGCCTTTGAGTGTTTTTCTTGTTGACGGGTTTTGATCTAATGGAGGCCCTTTAATTTATAAAAATGTTTACCCTGTACTTTTAGCACTTTTGCAGATATTGGGGTGATATTCATTATGATAGTGTATAACTAATTGCTGTTTTGTTGTGGTTGAGGTAATTTGATGTTGTTATGGCCATTGGACTAAGAAAAGAAAAATTTAGATAAGAACCTATTTCAGTCCCTGAAATTGGAAGTGGATTTCTAGTTTAGTATCTTAGTTTATTACTGGGATGAAAGCACTCTAAGGCATAACCTTTGTACATATGATACTAGATAAAATTTGAAAACTTTACTGACAGTATTAAGAGAGTTGAAACACAGGTTTTGTGTAACTTTATAAATTTCTACTTTCCATGAGTAGATTGTGACCTAGGAGTTCTAAAACATTGCTGAGCAGTTTTATTGGGTGAATTATAAGCATAGACCACATTGGAAATGGCTCCTGACTTGGGACAGGCGCAAAATGCGCGGGTTAAACATGTTTATGAGATCTCAACCCTCCCCTATACCTCTAGCCAATGTAGAAAAGTAAACGCAAAACAATATGCACATTAAAAGTCAGTTAAAGAGAAGTCCGAGTCCGATGTCAGAAGATGTAACAAAAGAAAATAAACAAAATGACAATAATATAAATAACAACAGACTACTAGCAGTTAACTGACATGCCAGCTCCAGACCTCAATTAAACTGATTGAAAGATTATGTCTTCATCATATGAATATCAGGCACAATCCCTCCCGTTAGGGGTTTAGTATCATACCATCTTAAAATATATGAGAAGAGCATAACCCGTGTCATGCCAACAACTGGTTTTAAATAAATGTGTTTAGTTCCGATGCAAAGACCCTATAAGTGAATCAATATTAAAGCCAAAATATGCAATCTTTAATGACCTGACAACAGTATCGTAACTATATCCCTTCTTAATAAGTCTATTTAAAGGTTTTGTTAGCTTCTGAGGTGAATACTGACATTTTTGTGCTTTATAAAGAATATTACCATAAAAGATTGGATGTGAAATACCTGAACGATAAGAAGTCTGCATGTTGAGCTATATTTACTGAATGATGTCCTTGTACCGATGATAAAATTTAGTAAATGTTTTGACTAGTTTGTGATATCGAAAACCCTGGTATAATAATTTTTCAGTAATACATAAATTTCTTTCGTTAAAATCTGAAACGTTGTTACATACACGAGCTTAATCGTAAGTTGAGATATATAAACACCGTAAGATGGTGACAAGGAACGTCACCATCTAAAATGGATAATTAACGATAGGAAATGAAAAATCATCTCTTTTATCATAAATTTTTGTATTAAGCTTTCCGTTAATGATATAGATATCAAGATCGAGGAAAGGGCAGTGGTCATTGTTAGTATTAGCTTTATTTAAAGTAAGTTCAACAGGATAAATTTCTTTAGTATACATACTGAAGTCGTCATTATTGAGAGCCAATATATCATCCAAATATCTAAAAGTATTATTAAATTTTTGTATCAGATGTTGTTTCGATGGGTCTTTGCTGATTTTAGTCATAAATTGTAACTCATAGCAATACAAAACAGGTCCGCAATAAGTGGTGCACAGTTAGTCCTCATTGGAATTCGATAACCTGACGATATACGGAATCTCCAAAGCGAACAAAAATATTATCTAGTAAAATTCAAGGGCAGATATAGTATCAAAGCATGTCCAATTGACATAGTTCTTTTGTTTATTGCTACTAAAAATGACCTAAAAGAGTTAGAACATATGTATTCACATTCTGACTTTTTAATGCCCATTTGATTAGGTGTGTGAATTTTTCTTAATGAGAATGTGAGGCAATGTGGTATACAGGGTAGAAAAATCAAAACTTTGAACAGATTCAAAATCACCAATATAAGCATGCAATTTATCAAGTACTTCCAACGAGTTTTGACACTCCAAAAGTAATTAATTCCACTATTTTCAAAGGCCTTATTTGAACAATTTATTATCAGGTTTTGATTGTACCAAGTGAACTGGTAAGAAGAATAGACAATTTAGTAGTGGAACAATGGCTTGAAGACGAAATAAATCTATATTTTGAATTTACATTGTATCATAGGTCAAATTTATTTGTTCAGTGTATGTTCAGTGGTGTTAATATGTCCTTTGATTGAGTTAAGCTATTTCAGTTGATATTTTATAGTGTGTCTTTCTATGTTGTGATGTTACACTATTGTTTCAGAAAAGGGTGGAGGTTTGGTACCATTAAACGTTTAAACCCGCTGCATTTTTTGCACCTGTCCTAAGTGAGGAATCTGATGTTCAGTAGTTGTCGTTTGTTGATGTGATTCATAAGTGTTTCTCGTTCTCGTTTTATATAGATTAGACCATTGGTTTTCCCGTTGAATGGTTTTACACTAGTAATTTTAGGGCCATTTATAGCTTACTGTTCGGTGTGAGCCTAGGCTCCGTGTTGAGGACCGTATTTTGACCTATAATGGTTTACATTTATAAATTCTGACTTGGATGGAGAGTTGTCTCATTGGCACTCATACCACATCTTCTTATATCTATTGTAAGGTGTTTTATGTAGCTTCGAAGCCAGTACATAGTTGGGACTTTCATTGTATTTGGTTCTGCTTGTAAAGAGGTAGCTAAAAGTTTATGTTTGTTACAGATGTCGTTTTCTGAAAATGGAGTCAGTTGGAATGTTGGTGAATTGGTGATTTCTTTTTCAGAACCTCAATGTAAAATTTACGCAAACAATAATGATATTATTAGCAGCTTTATCGGCCGGACAAAAACAAATTCCTTGGCTAGTTCTTTAAGTTATGTTTGATACGAGAAATAGGTTTATTATGGTTGTTGTTAAGAGTAAAATTTTCTTTAAAATGTTGAATACGATATCAACTATGTTCATTACTGAATTAAAAAGAGTCCAAAGATTTTTGTCAGCTTTTTCCCATTTTATCCATTTTAAACAGTAAGTGCGGAGTGAGTCTGGATGATATTACGACACTCATTCCAATTAATGATTGACGGGGACGATATTTAGGTCCTTTACTGAGGAATGATTTTAACTCTCGGTCTTGAATGATGTTAAGATCTCCTGTTATAACATGGGAAATGGGTCCATAAATGTATTCGAATTACTGCAATTACATGAAGTAGGTGTATTTTCACTGATATTAACATCTTTACACAATTGGCTATAATTAAACACATATTTCCGGTAGATTTCTTGTAAATATAACAAATAAGAGGAGCTCAGTATTATCAAAATATCCAGGAATTTGTTCTTTAACAGAATGGTCGTTAAAAATACCGCAATATTAAAAAATCAAAACCTTTATTGACATACTTTATTTTAATAAAATGTTTTTATGATCTTCAGGGCGATCAATTTTGGGAAACAGTTTAGAATAACAATATGCCATTATAATTTGAACGATTTCATACTTAGGACTGCTATATGAAATTGTGTTGCAATCCTCTAAAATTTTATTTAACTTATTAACCGTAATGAACAGAGCTTTGTTAACAGATAATGTCTGCCGTTGTTTTTGAAACAGAAATTAGGTCCGAAATATTGGTATGATTGGTCCGAAATTTTCTTTGATTGCGATTTTTCTACGACCATGAGAACGGTTTTACGAACAGTTTTAGAAACTACATGTATATCCAAAATGTTAACAGAATCGGTTCTTGATATATTACCAATTCCATGATATTATCATTAAGACCGAGAGGGTAGACTGTCTGTAATTTTTAATCCAATTTAATTCAATAATTTTACGTGATCGTACAAACTTTGAATGAGATTCACCAGGCTGCTTATTTACTACTTCTAAAGGTTGAACTGTTAAATATTTAATAGGATGATTGTGCTTCTTAAGGTGTTGATAAATGATAAGTTTTTCATCTCTCCGATGCACATGTAAGAAATTTCATCTCATTTTGCCCAGCAATTGCATATCAGAGCATATCAATATTTGGTGCCGATCAACATATTAGTAACCTATAGAGGGTGACACTTTTTAAATCGTCCCTAATCTACAAACTTCCTCTTTGCCGCATACAAGTATGTTCTTTTCATTAATGAATATAATGTCTACTAATATTGCTGTTTGCTTATCATCTTTTGATGTATGCTTCCACATTGTTTGGTAAAAGTATTTTCTTTCAATCAAAAGCAAGAAGGAGAGTATAAATTTTGAGCAGAAGCTCACACTACATTTGTTAGTATATAGTTCTTTATAAGTCTTTACAGATGGCCTTTGAGTGTTTTTCTTGTTGACGGGTTTTGATCTAATGGAGGCCCTTTAATTTATAAAAATGTTTACCCTGTACTTTTAGCACTTTTTGCAGATATTGGGGTGATATTCCTTATGATAGCGTATAACGAATTGCTATTTTTGTTGTGGTTGAGGTAATTTGATGTTGTTATGGCCATTGGACTAAGAAAAGAAAAATTTAGATAAGAACCTATTTTAGTCCCTGAAATTGGAAGTGGATTTCTAGTTTAGTATCTTAGTTTATTACTGGGATGAAAGCACTCTAAGGCATAACCTTTGTACATATGATAATAGATAAAATTTGAAAACTTTACTGACAGTATTAAGAGAGTTGAAACACAGGTTTTTGTGTAACCTTTTATAAATTTCTACTTTCCATGAGTAGATTGTGACCTAGGAGTTCTAAAACATTGCTGAGCAGTTTTATTGGGTGAATTATAAGCATAGACCACATTGGAAATTGAAAAAAAAATGTTTAGATTTAACTTGACTTGATTGCACTACCGGTAGATGATTATATCATAAGGGATAGGAACTTATAGTACTTGACTCACATTGGAATCCTGAAAATAAATCATGAAAACTTTTCAATTTTGCAAAACATAAGTTAAAAGTAACATAACATTAAAACCTAAAAATAAATAACTAAATGGAAATTTTTTATAGAATTGTGATTAATGTTAATTATATAGATGGACCAAGAAAAGGAAATAAGACGAAAGTTTTGGATTTTGATTAATCTAAGCTATGAAAATGACATTGAGTAATGGGCAGAGGAAGAGAAAATATCAGCACCTGAAGATTGAAGGAATTAACCTTCCCAATCTGTTCATTAATCAACAAAGCTAATTTTATGTCTGTCAATAATAAACAAATAATTTGATGATAGTGTGGTCTGATTTTCACATTACTTATATATCTATTGTTATTTTCTTAAGGATAATTACATATCAAGATCGTGTTAGATAGAGTCATTAGGTTAAAGATTAGCTTCTGTTCATTTGTAGGACATGTACAGTTATTTGCTTTTCAAATTAACAAAATTAGTTTTTCAAAAATTATAAATTAAGATTACATGATAATTATATCTGAAATTACAAAACTTGTCCATGAAGACTTCCTATTATTTCCTCATATTTTGTCTGTTGTAACATTCTTGTAGGATAAATCTCTCATTGCAGTTGTAATATCCTTACGGAATGTCTTGAGTTGTAAAAAAACAAACAAAAATCACCCATAAACAGGAGAAGATACCAATAGTCAAAAACAATAAATTGATAATACTGAAGAAAAAAAGACAAACAGACAACAGTCCACAAAACATTGCAAGTCTTCTATGTAGTTCATCTCAGTATCACTAGCCCCTAGCACTAGTGAGTTTGAACCCACACATGCGGGTGCATTCAATCTTTATAATGAACTAAGATTGCCAGTTTTCCGTGAAGTCATATCCGGTTCTCTCTGAAACTCCTGCTTCCTCCACCAATAAAACTGACCGCCAAGATATAGCCTAGAGTGCTGAAAGTGGCATTTAACACCAACAATCAATCAATCCATCTTTCCATAATGTCAAAATTTTGTTTCAACAGTGTAACCACAATTCCAGCATGTTAACTTGTTAACAATGTTGCCAGTCTGTGACCATCTTAATGTATTGTCTACATGGCACCATTTTGCCAGATTACTAGTCTGATGAACAATGTTTCAACATTTTCAGCATGTTGCCATTTTACCAACTTACAAGTATTTTGCCATTTAACTGTATTATTGACATGGTGTCACTTTGCCAGATTATCAATCTAAACAACTGTTTCTATGTGTGGGGTCTACATCAATGAGACATCAACCCAACAACACAAAAAAACATGAAAGACATCTAGATATATCTCGAAATAATTTGTCAAACATCAAACTTCAATCAGATGTATATTGACATTCAACCTGACTATGATTAATAAGTTTGCCATCCAAATTCCTCTCATGAAAATGCTTAGAAGAACCTAGAGCAGAAACCATGAAAATATTTTTGCAGCCTAATAAAAGGTAATTTTGATCTGATGAAAGCTTAATTCATGGGTCGATTAAGGGAGGCCATTATGATATTAGTTAAATTATCCAAGATAAGATTAACATATTTCTGGATATGAAGTTAATTAAATTTTGTCTGTGTCAGAAAGGTAGACATATTTAACATTGTTAACACATCAGGGCCATGATATTTGGCAGGAGTTAGTAAATTTTAATTCAATTTGGTAATTACGGTGATGTTAAGATACACTTTCTCATTAAGAGATAAAAGAAATATCAGATTGATGATTTCAGAGGAATCTTGTCAAATACTTTATTGTTTGCAAGTATAGGCAATATCAAACATAATCATTGGTTTTATGTCAGAAGGCAGCACTAAGTGTTTATCCTTGCTGTCATGTACTTTATGAAAGAGTTTGCACATTCTCCACCTTGTTTGGTGAAGACTTTGAAGACAATGAAGATTACAGAACTTATTAAAAGATGCAATGCTAGATAATCAGTGTCCTTTTCTGAAAGTTTGAGTTGTCAATTTTCAAATATGTATTTGCAATGTAGAAAAGAACACAATAAATCTGTATATTGTGTAAATTGTATTAAGTAGGTTCTTGATGACAATATAATATGAGGTTAATAAATGTATTTATGCACTTGTTATATTGGTAAGTTCAATATTCCAAATATTTTCATATGATTTAAAAAATTGCACTAATTTCTAAATTTACAGAATGTAATTTCTAAATTACAGAATATTTTAATCACATGTATAAATAGTTGGTAAATGCATTTGAAATACTTTTATTATTTTCATTTTCATTGCTTATATTCACACTGGAGTTTAACTTTGAACTCTTTTGATTGACAGGATTATGTAAGATGTGGTGTGGCGAGTTTGGCAAGTAAAGATATTATTCTCACAGGTGAGTGACTAATTATTGTTGGTCAATTAAAACAACCATGAATTAGTAAATCCTGCCAATAAGGTAGTAACTGCAAAAATTAT
The DNA here is from genome assembly GCA_017311375.1 of Mytilus coruscus. Taxonomy (NCBI): domain Eukaryota; kingdom Metazoa; phylum Mollusca; class Bivalvia; order Mytilida; family Mytilidae; genus Mytilus; species Mytilus coruscus. Next base: position 48,481,027 of record CM029601.1, read on the forward strand.
GATTTCTAGCCTTCATATGAATTTTGGATCTGTTCATTCAGAAATAGTTTTCAGACATTGAAATGTCTGCTTACTGTCTTTCATAGATTATTAAAATCAGTTTTGGTATAAACATTAATTAGATATACAAGTTATGTCCAAATTCTTTACACTAGTAATTTTAGGGCCATTTATAGCTTACTGTTCGGTGTGAGCCTAGGCTCCGTGTTGAGGACCGTGCTTTGACCTATAATGGTTTACATTTATAAATTCTGACTTGGATGGAGAGTTGTCTCATTGGCACTCATACCACATCTTCTTATATCTATTGTAAGGTGTTTTATGTAGCTCGGAAGCCAGTACATAGTTGGGACTTTCATTGTATTTGGTTCTGCTTGTAAAGAGGTAGCTAAAAGTTTATGTTTGTTACAGATGTCGTTTTCTGAAAATGGAGTCAGTTGGAATGTTGGTGAATTGGTGATTTCTTTTTCAGAACCTCAATGTAAAATTTACGGCAAACAATAATGATATTATTAGCAGCTTTATCGGCCGGGACAAAAACAAATTCCTTGGCTAGTTCTTTAAGTTATGTTTGATACGAAATAGGTTTATTATGGTTGTTGTTAAGAGTAAAATTTTCTTTAAAATGTTGAATACGATATCAACTATGTTCATTACTGAATTAAAAAAGAGTCCAAAGATTTTTGTCAGCTTTTTCCCATTTTATCCATTTTAAACAGTAAGTGCGGAGTGAGTCGTGGATGATATTACGACACTCATTCCAATTAATGATTGACGGGGACGATATTTAGGTCCTTTACTGAGGAATGATTTTAACTCTCGGTCTTGAATGATGTTAAGATCTCCTGTTATAACATGGGAAATGGGTAGTTTTTCTACGACCATGAGAACGGTTTTACGAACAGTTTTAGAAACTACATGTATATCTTCTCCGATGCACATGTAAGAAATTTCATCTCATTTTGCCCAGCAATTGCATATCAGAGCATCTCAATATTTGGTGCCGATCAACATATTAGTAACCTATAGAGGGTGACACATTTTTAAATCGTCCCTTATCTACCAACTTCCTCTTTGCCGCATACAAGTATGTTCTTTTCATTGATGAATATGATGTCTACTAATATTACTGTTTGCTTATCATCTTTTTGATGTATGCTTCCACATTGTTTGGTAAAAGTATTTTCTTTCAATCAAAAGCAAGAAAGAGAGTATAAATTTTGAGCAGAAGCTCACTCTACATTTTGTTAGTATATAGTTCTTTTATAAGTCTTTACAGATGGCCTTTGAGTGTTTTTCTTGTTGACAGGTTTTTGATCTAATGGAGGCCCTTTAATTTATAAAAATGTTTACCCTGTACTTTTAGCACTTTTTGCAGATATTGGGGTGATATTCCTTATGATAGCGTATAACGAATTGCTATTTTTGTTGTGGTTGAGGTAATTTGATGTTGTTATGGCCATTGGACTAAGAAAAGAAAAATTTAGATAAGAACCTATTTTAGTCCCTGAAATTGGAAGTGGATTTCTAGTTTAGTATCTTAGTTTATTACTGGGATGAAAGCACTCTAAGGCATAACCTTTGTACATATGATAATAGATAAAATTTGAAAACTTTACTGACAGTATTAAGAGAGTTGAAACACAGGTTTTTGTGTAACCTTTTATAAATTTCTACTTTCCATGAGTAGATTGTGACCTAGGAGTTCTAAAACATTGCTGAGCAGTTTTGTTGGGTGAATAGCATAGACCACATTGGAAATAAAAAAAAAAATAATGTTTAGATTTAACTTGACTTGATTGCACTACTGGTAGATGATTATATCATAAGGGATAGGAACTTATAGTACTTGACTCACATTGGAATCCTGAAAATAAATCATGAAAACTTTTCAATTTTGCAAAACATAAGTTAAAAAGTAACATAACATTAAAACCTAAAAAAATAAATAACTAAATGGAAAATTTTTTTATAGAGTTGTGATTAATGTTAATTATATAGATGGACCAAGAAAAAGGAAATAAGACGAAAGTTTTTGGATTTTGATTAATCTAAGCTATGAAAATGACATTGAGTAATGGGCAGAGGAAGAGAAAATATCAGCACCTGAAGATTGAAGGAATTAACCTTCCCAATCTGTTCATTAATCAACAAAGCTAATTTTATGTCTGTCAATAATAAACAAATAATTTGATGATAGTGTGGTCTGATTTTCACATTACTTATATATCTATTGTTATTTTCTTAAGGATAATTACATATCAAGATCGTGTTAGATAGAGTCATTAGGTTAAAGATTAGCTTCTGTTCATTTGTAGGACAATGTACAGTTATTTGCTTTTTCAAATTAACAAAATTAGTTTTTCAAAAAATTATAAATTAAGATTACATGATAATTATATCTGAAATTACAAAACTTGTCCATGAAGACTTCCTATTATTTCCTCATATTTTGTCTATTGTAACATTCTTGTAGGATAAATCTCTCATTGCAGTTGTTATATCCTTACGGAATGTCTTGAGTTGTAAAAAAAAAACAAACAAAAATCACCCTAAAACAGGAGAAGATACCAATAGTCAAAAACAATAAATTGATAATACTGAAGAAAAAAAAGACAAACAGACAACAGTCCACAAAACATTGCAAGTCTTCTATGTAGTTCATCTACAGTATCACTAGCCCCTAGCACTAGTGAGTTTGAACCCCACACATGACGGGTGCATTCAATCTTTATAATGAACTAAGATTGCCAGTTTTTCCGTGAAGTCATTAAAGTCATGGTTCTCTCTTGACACTCCTGCTTCCTCCACCAATAAAAACTGACCGCCAAGATATAGCCTAGAGTGCTGAAAGTGGCATTTAACACCAACAATCAATCAATCCATCTTTCCATAATGTCAAAATTTTGTTTCAACAGTGTAACCACAATTCCAGCATGTTAACTTGTTAACAATGTTGCCAGTCTGTGACCATCTTAATGTATTGTCTACATGGCAACATTTTGCCTGATTTACAGTCTGAAGAACAATGTTTCCACATTTTCAGCATGTTGCCATTTTACCAACTAACAAGTCTTTTGCCATTTAACTGTATTATTGACATGGTGTCACTTTGCCAGATTATCAATCTAAACAACTGTTTCTATGTGTGGGGTCTACATCAATGAGACATCAACCCAACAACACAAAAACACATGAAAGACATCTAGATATATCTCGAAATAATTTGTCAAACATCAAACTTCAATCAGATGTATATTGACATTCAACCTGACTATGATTAATAAGTTTGCCATCCAAATTCCTCTCATGAAAATGCTTAGAAGAACCTAGAGCAGAAACCATGAAAATATTTTTGCAGCCTAATAAAAGGTAATTTTGATCTGATGAAAGCTTAATTCATGGGTCGATTAAGGGAGGCCATTATGATATTAGTTAAATTATCCAAGATAAGATTAACATATTTCTGGATATGAAGTTAATTAAATTTTTGTCTGTGTCAGAAAGGTAGACATATTTAACATTGTTAACACATCAGGGCCATGATATTTGGCAGGAGTTAGTAAATTTTTAATTCAATTTGGTAATTACGGCTGATGTTAAGATACACTTTCTCATTAAGAGATAAAAAGAAATATCAGATTGATGATTTCAGAGGGAATCTTGTCAAATACTTTATTGTTTGCAAGTATAGGCAATATCAAACATAATCATTGGTTTTATGTCAGTAAGGCAGCACTAAGTGTTTATCCTTGCTGTCATGTACTTTATGAAAGAGTTTGCACACATTCTCCACCTTGTTTGGTGAAGACTTTGAAGACAATGAAGATTACAGAACTTATTAAAAAGATGCAATGCTAGATAATCAGTGTCCTTTTCTGAAAGTTTGAGTTGTCAATTTTCAAATATGTATTTGCAATGTGCAGAAAAGAACACAATATAATCTGTATATTGTGTGAATTGTATTAAGTAGGTTCTTGATGACGAATGATAATATGAGGTTAATAAATGTAGTTTATGCACTTGTTATATTGGTAAGTTCAATATTCCAAATATTTTCATATGATTTAAAAAAAAATTGCACTAATTTCTAAATTTACAGAATATTTTAATCACATGTATAAATAGTTGGTAAATACATTTGAAATACTTTTATTATTTTCATTTTCATTGCTTATATTCACACTGGAGTTTAACTTTGAACTCTTTTGATTGACAGGATTATGTAAGATGTGGTGTGGCGAGTTTGGCAAGTAAAGATATTATTCTCACAGGTGAGTGACTAATTATTGTTGGTCAATTAAAACAACCATGAATTAGTAAATCCCTTGCCAATAAGGTAGTAACTGCAAAAAATTATGATTTCTAGCCTTCATATGAATTTTTGGATCTGTTCATTCAGAAATAGTTTTCAGACATTGAAATGTCTGCTTACTGTCTTTCATAGATTATTAAAAATCAGTTTTGGTATAAACATTAATTAGATATACAAGTTATGTCCAAATTCATTTCTTTAACCTACATAGTGGCTTCCAATAATATAACTTAATAAAAGATGGAAGGAAGTATACAGCCTCCAACAAAACTGTAGGTCACAATGACCTACATTTTACACTTCATTGATTAGTATTAAGTTCAACTTACATGTGGTTGTCTTAGATACCAAGTCATATAATTAGTGTGATGTATGTAGGGGAGTGTAGTAGCATCCCACAAAGGGAGATCACTCAGACATTTTTTATGTGTCATATCTGAGTTCAGATTTGTGATACTATATGACCTACAATTAAATATTGGTAGCATTGTGAAAAATGTGCCATGGGTAATATAAAAATTTTCCTCGAACAGCCCTACATTTTAAACTTCATTTCATGTTGTCTAATTCATTTTTTAGAATCCTTAAGTTACCTTTTCCAAAGCCTTTTAACAGCCTTCCACAAAACTAGGTCACTTTAACCTATAATTTACAATCCATTGATTGATTCAGGTCAAACAATTAAGTTCACTTCTAAGATAAATGGCCTTCACTCTTTCATTACATTTTTAGAGACAACACATTTGAAGTATAAAAATGTCATTTTAGGTTCATATGACCATACTGTAAAGATGTGGGATACGAGAACACAAGATTGTGCAATGTCTGTTAACCATGGTCATCCAGTAGAAAGTGTTTTGATGTTTCCCTCTGGTGGGATATTTATGTCAGCAGGTAAGAAATACATTGTCAAGAAAAATAAAGAATGTCATATTGAAGTTACATAATTTTGATTTTTCTCGTGTCAGATGGAATACAAACATCAATGAGACAGCAACCCAAGAACATAAAAAATAATTCTGAAAATAAAAATCCATGATTCTGCCAACGATGAGGGAACATAATTTTACCTAATTTATGGTAAATACATTTATTTTGGGAGCAATTTCACAGCTTGAGTTATACAGTGGAAAGTGTCCAAATGATGGTTCTTCATTAATTGTCTTCATTTTATTACTAATAAAATCAATGATGAGAGCTTTTGATTATAGATGACATTATTCCAATTAGAAAATAGCTGTAAATAACATATATTGTTATAAATATGTTTTAAAGACTGATAGCTGTAATAATTGTGCTATATTTATCATTTGGATTTACACTTCTTCTAAAAAAGAGGAGTCTCTGTAGCCGAGGTGGTCTAAGTAGTTCATCTACTGTTTAACTACCTTGTTGATACTGAGGTTGTGAGTTTAACCCTGCATGGTCAATACTGAGGTTGTGAGTTCAAACCCTGCATGGTCAATACTGAGGTTGTGAGTTCGAACCCTGCATGGTAAATACTGAGGTTGTGAGTTCGAACCCTGCATGGTCAATACTGAGGTTGTGAGTTCGAACCCTGCATGGTCACTACTGAGGTTGTGAGTTCAAACCCTGCATGGTCAATACTGATGTTGTGAGTTTGAACCCTTCATGGTCAATACTGAGGTTGTGAGTTCAAACCCTGCATGGTCAATACTGAGGTTGTGAGTTCGAACCCTGCATGGTCACTACTGAGGTTGTGAGTTTGAACCCTGCATGGTCACTACTGAGGTTGTGAGTTCCAACCCTGCATGGTCACTACTGAGGTTGTGAGTTCGAACCCTGCATGGTCACTACTGAGTTTGTGAGTTCGAACCCTGCATGGTCAATACTGAGGTTGTGAGTTCGAACCTTGCATGGTCAATACTGAGTTTGTGAGTTCGAACCCTGCATGGTCAATACTGAGGTTGTGAGTTCGAACCCTGCATGGTCAATACTGAGGTTGTGAGTTCGAACCCTGCATGGTCAATACTGAGGTTGTGAGTTCGAACCCTGCATGGTCACTACTGAGGTTGTGAGTTCAAACCCTGCATGGTCAATACGGAGGTTGTGAGTTTGAACCCTGCATGGTCACTACTGAGGTTGTGAGTTCAAACCCTGCATGGTCACTACTGAGTTTGTGAGTTCAAACCCTGCATGGTCAATACTGAGGTTGTGAGTTTGAACCCTGCATGGTCAATACTGAGGTTGTGAGTTCGAACCCTGCATGGTCACTACTGAGGTTGTGAGTTCGAACCCTGCATGGTCACTACTGAGGTTGTGAGTTCAAACCCTGCATGGTCACTACTGAGGTTGTGAGTTCAAACCCTGCATGGTCAATACTGAGTTTGAACCCTGCATGGTCACTACTGAGGTTGTGAGTTCCAACCCTGCATGGTCACTACTGAGGTTGTGAGTTCGAACCCTGCATGGTCACTACTGAGTTTGTGAGTTCAAACCCTGCATGGTCACTACTGAGGTTGTGAGTTCGAACCCTGCATGGTCAATACTGAGTTTGTGAGTTCGAACCCTGCATGGTCAATACTGAGGTTGTGAGTTCGAACCCTGCATGGTCAATACTGAGGTTGTGAGTTCGAACATGGTCAATACTGAGGTTGTGAGTTCGAACCCTGCATGGTCAATACTGAGGTTGTGAGTTCAAACCCTGCATGGTCAATACTGAGGTTGTGAGTTCGAACCCTGCATGGTCAATACTGAGGTTGTGAGTTCGAACCCTGCATGGTCAATACTGAGGTTGTGAGTTCGAACCCTGCATGGTCAATACTGAGTTTGTGAGTTCGAACCCTGCATGGTCAATACTGAGTTTGTGAGTTCGAACCCTGCATGGTCAATACTGAGTTTGTGAGTTCGAACCCTGCATGGTCAATACTGAGTTTGTGAGTTCGAACCCTGCATGGTCAATACTGAGTTTGTGAGTTCGAACCCTGCATGGTCAATACTGAGGTTGTGAGTTCAACCCTGCATGGTTAATACTGAGGTTGTGAGTTTGAACCCTGCATGGTCAATACTGAGGTTGTGAGTTTGAACCCTGCATGGTCAATACTGAGGTTGTGAGTTCAAACCCTGCATGGTCAATACTGATGTTGTGAGTTTGAACCCTGCATGGTCAATACTGATGTTGTGAGTTCGAACCCTGCATGGTCAATACTGAGTTTGTGAGTTCGAACCCTGCATGGTCAATACTGAGGTTGTGAGTTCAAACCCTGCATGGTCAATACTGATGTTGTGAGTTTGAACCCTGCATGGTCAATACTGAGGTTGTGAGTTCGAACCCTGCATGGTCAATACTGAGGTTGTGAGTTCGAACCCTGCATGGTCAATACTGAGGTTGTGAGTTCAAACCCTGCATGGTCAATACTGAGGTTGTGAGTTTGAACCCTGCATGGTCAATACTGAGGTTGTGAGTTCAAACCCTGCATGGTCAATACTGAGGTTGTGAGTTCGAACCCTGCATGGTTAATACTGAGGTTGTGAGTTCGAACCCTGCATGTGACAGTTCAACATCAATGATTGTTAGTTTTCCTGTTGAAGGTCGTTGTTCTCTCCAGGCACTTTGGCTTCCTCCACTAATAAAAACTGGATGCCCATAAATAGCCAATAGTGCTGAAATTACATGTATACTACAGTGGTGATATGAAGCTTCATGTAACATGATAGTAGTAACTTGCATTAGGCAAAAATATGTGGTCAACTCTGCTGTCTTTTCAAAACTTTCTGATCATCTGCAATCTTGCAAATGTTAGTCTTTTCAGGCATGTCAGCAAATTATATTTTAGTATGATTTAAGGAGATGTGAGGTTTACTTCAATGAAACAGGAGTACAATCACTTAAAATCAAAAGACATGTAAAGGTCAATGGACATTCTTCAGCATGTCAGTACAATATGTCAATGTGTCTGATCAGTTCAGGGTTCCTGTTGTCATGTCTGGGCCTTTTATAGTTGGGTTTTGCTTATTGTTGCATGTCTCATTGGCAATCATTCCACATCTCATTATTTTATATTCCTATAACCTTTTTGTTTTATAAGCTTTTAAATAGTAAGTGAAAATTTGATTTTTGCTATTTTTCCTTTGTTTTTCTACACTGCCTGCAAGCTAAAGCTATCAGCAAGAAAGAGTTTATGTAAAATATTAAAGAGAAGATGCATTATGCTTTAAATGCTATTGAACTGCAAGGAAAGACAGTAAATTTTCATTAAGCCTTGTTTTTATGGGAAACAACAAAAAAGAAACAATTTGGAAGGCCTTATATTATTTATCATGTAGAAAAAAACATGTCATTCATTCATTATAAAATGAAATTCGAGCCATACTTTGTTACATTTTGGCTGCCATTATTGTCTGAAATGTTAATTCTCATCAAATGATAAAATTCTTATGTTATTGAAGCATGAAATAAGGACTAGCCAATTTATTTGGCTGTCAGCAATCACAGTTTATATAGCGCTATAGTGATGGATTATAGAAGGGGATTATATATATTACTAATTATATTTCCTATTATTTCACTTAATTATTTCCATCTGGTCTTGGGGTAAGGTTTATGCTTTTATTTTGAGACAAAGGTAAAACTAAAAAAAGCTTAAGTTTGATTCGATACAAGTGATGCTGTGTTATTTTGAGTTTTACCGTCTTAATAGCTACGTTTAATAAAACTACTGCTCAGATTTTCAAACTTCTTCAGATTCCTGAGTCACGAGATATAAATATTTAAATGATATTATGCATCTTAAATGAAGTTTAATGGTAATTGATTATTTTTTTTTATATTTTGTGATTGAGTGAATGAAATATGTATGTGGCATTAAAAAAACTTTATAAAAGGGAATTTTAACAATAAGTTTATGATTGAAGATCATATGCTGAATTGTTAATCAACAACTTCTGGAAAACAAGTTGATAGAATTCAATCAAAGTTTCTTAGATTCTTGTACAGTACATGAAGTTGGGCTGCTATTTTATGTCTTCCTTTGGAAGACTCTCAATTTTTTTAAATAGCTTTTACCTGGACACTTCCAGTTCCTAGCACAAGAAATATTGACCATCAAGTTAAACAAAGATATATTTGTTTGCCCAACCATCTCTAGTCCAACATCCTAAGTAAGCAATTGGCCTCTAAAAACCCTTACACCACAGCCTTAAAGAAGGGATACTTAATGAAGCATAGCAATGTGAGATCACTTAAAACATATTCTAGTGACTTCCTCTGCAAATCATTAATTCAACAGCATTTAAACAGAACTTTCCATATAGAGAAATTGAGTGCCTCCTTGAGTCTTGGTGGCAATGTGATTTGTGAAGTTTATCAGTGTATATCTTCCTGTACATATGATGGAGTATTAGTGATAGAATGATACAGGTAGATTGCAAAAATCTACTTAAACAAATCATTTGGACCTCAGGGTATCTAGACAGATGGTCAACCTCTATCTGTAAACATCATTGGGGCCTTGAATGCTGAGTGATCTTTTAAGATTGTCAACATATACCTGTACAGATTGTTACAAATGTCAACATCTACCTGTACAGAAAACTTTGAACTCTTTGATAAAATAATGTAGATAGAAGATTGTCAAAAACTACCTGTACAAATCACTTGAGTGTTTGTCTTTACGGATCACTTGGAATATCAACATCTACCTTTACAGAATGAGATCACTTGTCAACATCTACCTGTACAGATCACTTGAATTTTCAAAAAAATACCTGTACAGCTCATTATACGACCGCAAAAAATTTTTGCGGTCGTATATTGGTATGACGTTGGCGTCGTCGTTGTCGTCCGAAGACACATTGGTTTTCGCACAATAACTTTAGTTTAAGTGAATGGATCTCTATGAAATTTTACCATAAGGTTCAATACCACAAAAGGAAGGTTGGGATTGATTTTGGGGGTTATTGTACCAACAGTTAAGGAATTAGGGGCCAAAAATAAGCATTTTTGTAACTTCCAGACAATAACTTGTGTGTTAGTGTATGGATCTCTCTGACATTGTACCACAAGGTTCCATATCACAAAGGGAATGCTGGGATTGATTTTGGGGGTATTTGCCTCCAAAATTAGGAATTAGGGACCAAAAAAGGGGCAAAAAACAAGCATTTTTCTAGTATCAAGACAATAACTTGTGTGTAAGTATATGGATCTTTCTGAAATTGTACTACAAGGTTCCATATCACAAAGGGAAAGCTGGAATTGAGTTTAGGGGTAATTGCCCAAAACGTTCAGGAATAAGGGGCCAAAAAGGGGCCAAAAATAAGCATTTTTAGCTCACCTGGCCTGAAGGGCCAAGTGAGCTTTTCTCATCACTTGGCGTCCGTCGTCCGTCGTCGTTTGCTTTTTACAAAAATCTTCTCCTCTGAAACCACTGGGCCAAATTGAACCAAACTTGACCACAATCATCATTAGGGTATCTAGTTTTAAAAATTTGTCCGATGACCCCGCTTACCAACCAAGATGGCGGCCATGGCTAAAAATAGAACATAGGGGTAAAATGTAAATTTTGGCTTATATCTCTGAAACCAAAGCATTTAGAGTAAATCTGACATAGGGTAAAACTGATTATCAGGTCAAGATCTATCTGCCCTGAAATTTTCAGACAAATCTGACAACCTGTTGTTGGGTTGCTGCCCCTGAATTGGTAATTTTAAGGAAATTTTGCAGTTTTTGGTTATTATCTTGAATATTATTATAGATAGAGATAAACTGTAAACAGCAATAATGTTCAGCAAAGTAAGATCTACAAATAAGTCGCATGACCAAAATTGTCAGTCGACCCCTTTAGGAGTTATTGCCCTTTATAGTCAATTTTTAACAATTTTTTCGTAAATTTTTGTAATCTTTTACAAAAATCTTCCTCTCTGAAACTACTGAGACAAATTTAACCATACTTGGCTATAATCATTATTAGGGCGTCAAGTTTAAAAAATTGGTCCGATGACCCCGCCTTCCAACCATCATGGCCGACTTGGTTAAAAATAGAACATAGGGGTAAAATGCAGTTTTTGGTTTATATCTTTGAAACTAAAGCATTTAGAGCAAATCTGACAGGTGGCAAAACTGTTCATCAGATTTAGATTTATCTGCCCTGAAATTTTCAGATGAATCCGACAACCCGTTGTTGGGTTGCTGCCCCTGAGTTAGTAATTTTACAGAAATTTTAGTTTTTTGTTATTATCTTAGATATCATTATAATATCTAATATCTAATACTATTAATTATGATTTTAACCTTATTTTACATGATTTCCAAAGCATCTGTAAATACAGGTGAGCGACACAGGCTCTTGAGAGCCTCTAGTTCTTGTTTCCAGACAGTAACTTGTGTTCAAGTGTATTGATCTCTCTGAAATTGTACTGCAAGGTACCATACCACAAAGGGAAGGCTGGGATTGACTTTTGGGGGTAATTGCCTCAAAATTTTAGGAATTAGGGGCCAAAAAGGGGCAAAAAACAAGCATTTTTCTAGTATCAAGACAATAACTTGTGTGTAAGTGTATAGATCTTTATGAAATTGTACTACAAGGTTCCATATCACAAAGGGAAAGCAGGGTTTGAGTTTGGGGGTAATTGCCTGAAACGTTTAGGAATTTGGGGCCAAAAGGGCCAAAAACAAGTATTTTCTAGTTTCAGACAATAACTTGTGTTCAAGTGAATGGATCTCTCTGAAATTGTACTGCAAGGTACCATACCACAAAGGAAGGCTGGGATTGAGTTTGGGGGTTCAAAAAATTTTGGTGGGGGGGATTTTTTTTTCCTTTTTTTTCTTTAAAATTTTCCATTTTAAGTTGGTTATTTCTGATTTATATATGAAAGCAAATGAAATCTTCAATTGCACAGTATTGCACATTAGATTTGTAAGATCTTTGACCACATTTATTTTGTGTCAGAAACCTATATTATGTCAAAAATTTGATCACAATCCAAATTCAGATAGTATCAAGCTTGAATAATGTGTCCAAATTTGCCCCAACTGTTCAGGGTTCGACCACTGCGGTCGTATCAGGCTGCGCTCAGCGAAGCATTTTATTTACATTGTTAACATCTACCTGTACAGATAACTGAGATTGTAAACATTTAAATGTACAGATAATTGAGATTGTCAACTTTACCTGTACAGATAACTGATATTGTCAACATTTACCTGTACATATAACTGAGATTGTCAACCCTACCTGTACAGATAACTCAGATTGTCAACATTTACCTGTACAGATAACTCAGATTGTCAACTCTACCTGTACAGACAACTCAGATTGTCATCTCCACCTGTACAGGTAACTGAGATTGTCAACTTTACCTGTACAGACAATTAAGATTGTCAACTCTACCTGTACAGATAACTTAGATTGTCAACATTTACCTGTACAGATAACTGAGATTGTCAACCCTACCTGTACAGATAACTCAGATTGTCAACTCTACCTGTATAGATAACTGAGATTGTCAACTCTACCTATTAGATAACTCAGATTGTCAACTCTACCTGTACAGGTAACTGAGATTGTCAACTTTACCTGTACAGACAATTAAGATTGTCAACTCTACCTGTACAGATAACTTAGATTGTCAACATTTACCTGTACAGATAACTCAGATTGTCAACATTTACCTGTACAGATAACTCAGATTGTCAACATTTACCTGTACAGATAACTCAGATTGTCAACATCTACCTGTAGAGATAACTCAGATTTTCAACTCTACCTATTAGATAACTCAGATTGTCAACTTTACCTGTACAGATAACTCAGATTGTCAACTCTACCTGTATAGATAACTCAGATTGTCAACTTTACCTGTACAGATAACTCAGATTGTCAACTCTACCTGTAGAGATAACTCAGATTGTCAACTCTACTAGTACAGATAACTCAGATTGTCAACTCTACCTGTACAGATAACTCAGATTGTGAACAAGACCTGCACAGATAACTCAGATTGTAAACATTTTCCTGTACAGATAACTGAGATTGTAAACATTTTCCTGTACAGATAACTGAGATTGTAAACATTTACCTGTACAGGGAACCAGGATTGTAAACATTTATCTGTACAGATAACTGGGATTGTAAACATTTACCTGAATATCATTTTCTACATTTCTAAGATGCTTTAGATCTCAATGTTATATGATTACTTTCTAACCTACTGGCGAAAGGTTGGTAGTTTACACTGGTCATCTTGTTTCCTTTACCAATAAAACTGTCATCAAGAGATTGTTAGCTTAGCGCTGCTCCACTAAAACAAACATGGCACCATGGGAAGGCACTGTGAAATAGAGTAACAGCCCATAGATGAAATTTTGGAGACCTGGATTCACTTGCACAACATATTATTTTACACTCGCCCATAGTGGCAAATTCAAGTTGCCAGACTTGGGCACATGTATTTATGGAACAGCCCTTATAAAGAAAATGATTTTGAACAATGTTTAACAAACAGGTAGTTCAGATTAAATAATTAAATTTAATGGTGAGTACTTGGTGCATTGTACTGTTTAAACTGTTTATCTGTTTACTGAATTTGAAATTTATTGATTATAAATAAGAAAATTATGACTAATCAATGAAAAGAACAGTTTCATTATTTTCTAATATATTTTAATTTTAATCAACATTTTATGCCAACATTAAAGTGTCAAATTTTAGTATAAGATAAAATTTCTGTATTCTAAGATAAAAGTAAAAATAAATTGTCTTCTGAATTTTGTAGTTATTTGTTGGTAACCCTGTTTAATTTTACAAGAAGATTTAAATGGAAATCATGATAACCAGCATTTTGAAACAGATTATAAATTTATTAAAATGATAAGATATAGATATGAAAGAGATTTTTTTAATTTATGTGTGGGAATTAAATGTGATTTGTACAGATATTTATCTAATATTGCAAAATATGAAGTTTACTATCAAATAAAATGAAATATTAGTTTCTAGGCAGAAATTTTATTACAATTTATACTATTTTATTGGCATTATCATAAGAATAAGGTGAATTCTGTGGCACTTCTTCCTTTAATTCATAATACTAGATAAGATTTCGGATTTCTTATAGAATGACGCCCTATGTATTACGTTAGTAAACCCTATAATTTGAAATAAATCTGTCAAATATTCAAGTAAAATACATGGAATTATAATTTAAAACAAAACTGAGGGCAAAATGCTAGATGATTTCTTATCAACTGTAAATTTTTCAATAATATGTGAAATAAATAAGTGTTGTGAAAGCATAATCATGGTTTTAGATCCCTAGTGAACAGCCAAGCCGGTGGCCTGTTATATGGTGAACATATAAAATGATATAAATTAGAATGAATAAAAGATAAAATACGAATCTTGGAATAATATTTTGATAGATTAATTTTTTAACAAGATGTTCTGAGAAGAAATTTGGTTGAGGTTGATATAGTTCATAGAAATTTCATTATTTCTCTTGTAATTGTGATGTTTTTTTGTTTTTTCCTATTCCCTTGAAATTATACATCTGAGTCAATTAATACCTTGATTTATATTTGAAATTCTTCGCTTTTGTAAAGTGCAAATTCTTATTTCCTATGCTAAATATATCAGGATGAAAGATAAGTGTTTGTCCAACTTTTTTCCTTACTGACTTGACAATATGTTTATAATAGTAAGTAAAATCTCAATATATTATATCATTACATATTATTTTACCTGTTTCAAGAACGAACAGCCCATATAATCTAATATAACTCTCATGAAAGAATCCTAATTTGATTTTTACTTGACCATTTTTGTTTAATTTGTTTAAGTTTAAAACAATTTTGGGAGTTATGTCCCTTTAAAAGATTGAAGACCACTATTCATTATATTGTATTATAATACCATATTAGCCTGGCTGCTTAAACGCTCCTATTCAGGAAAACAGTCTTTTAAATGTTTATGTTTAGACCATTTGTTATTGTAGAGTACCATTTGATAGTAGGACTCCATTCCATTATTTAAAATATAGCCATATTTTGAAATGTTGCATATAGAAATAAGAAGATGTGGTATGATTGCCAATGAGACAACTCTCCATCCAAGTCACAATGTGTAAAAAAGTAAAAAATTATAGGTCAAAGTACGGCCATCAACACAGAGCCTTGGCTCACACTGAACAGCAAGCTATAAAGGGCCCAAAATGACAAGTGTAAAACCACTCAAACGGGAAAACCAACGGTCTAATCTATATAAAAAACGAGAAATGAGAAACATATCTTTTTTTATCAAATTTCTTAAAACTTAACTGGAATATTTACCGTATTTTATTTGGTGAAAATAAGATAAAATCTTGAATTTTGCATGACACTTATTATTGGTATTGATGGGGAAGAGTCTATTATTTAGATCACAGCCCAGTTGTTGTGGTCTATTAAACTTGATAGAAGACTATTGCTAAGGAATAGCCTATTATTTAGATCACAGCCCAGTTGTTGTGGTCTATTAAACTTGATAGAAGACTATTGCTAAGGAATAGCCTATTATTTAGATCACAGCCCAGTTGTTGTGGTCTGTTAAACTTGATAGAAGACTATTGCTAAGGAAGAGTCTATTATTTAGATCACAGCCCAGTTGTTGTGGTCTATTAAACTTGATAGAAGACTATTGCTAAGGAATAGCCTATTATTTAGATCACAGCCCAGTTGTTGTGGTCTATTAAACTTGATAGAAGACTATTGCTAAGGAATAGCCTATTATTTAGATCACAGCCCAGTTGTTGTGGTCTGTTAAACTTGATAGAAGACTATTGCTAAGGAAGAGTCTATTATTTAGATCACAGCCCAGTTGTTGTGGTCTATTAAACTTGATAGAAGACTATTGCTAAAGAATAGCCTATTATTTAGATCACAGCCCAGTTGTTGTGGTCTATTAAACTTTATAGAAGACTATTGCTAAGGAATAGCCTATTATTTAGATCACAGCCCAGTTGTTGTGGTCTATTAAACTTGATAGAAGACTATTGCTAAGGAAGAGTCTATTATTTAGATCACAGCCCAGTTGTTGTGGTCTATTAAACTTGATAGAAGACTATTGCTAAGGAATAGCCTATTATTTAGATCACAGCCCAGTTGTTGTGGTCTATTAAACTTGATAGAAGACTATTGCTAAGGAAGAGTCTATTATTTAGATCACAGCCCAGTTGTTGTGGTCTATTAAACTTGATAGAAGACTATTGCTAAGGAATAGCCTATTATTTAGATCACAGCCCAGTTGTTGTGGTCTATTAAACTTGATAGAAGACTATTGCTAAGGAAGAGCCTATTATTTAGATCATGGCCCAGTTGTTGTGGTCTATTAAACTTGATAGAAGACTATTGCTGGGGAAGGGCCTATTATTTAGATCACAGCCCACTTGTTGTGGTCTATTAAACTTGATAGAAGACTATTGCTAAGGAATAGCCTATTATTTAGATCATGGCCCAGTTGTTGTGGTCTATTAAACTTAATAGAAGACTATTGCTGGGGAAGGGCCTATTATTTAGATCACGGCCCACTTGTTGTTGTCTATTAAACTTGAAAGAAGACTATTGCTAAGGAAGTGCCTATTATTTAAATCATGGCCCAGTTGTTGTGGTCTATTAAACTTGATAGAAGACTATTGCTGGGGAAGGGCCTATTATTTAGATCACAGCCTACTTGTTGTGGTCTATTAAACTTGATAGAAGACTATTGATTATTGAATAAACTCTCCTTCCAGAAGTAGTGTTAGCTTATTAGCCTACTCTCATCTGAAATGCCAGCGGATATAGACTGTATAAATGACATGAATGTACTTTTAATTTTATTTTTCAACAACAGCTAATTAAAGACTTGTGCTATCATAATGACCCAATTGACTTTGATAGAATTGGATGAGATACTAATACTAGGTAGGGTTGTTTGTTGAGTAAATGGAGTAGTTTGAAATCTGCTTATTATTATAACATCAGAAGTGTGAACATCATAGAAACTATAGACATTTATACATGTGGTAAGATCATCACATTGTATTACAAATCACAGGCAAAATAACACGAATTAAACAAAGCAATGACATTAATCAACATTGGAACAGTCTGAGATTGAAATTTGCCGTGACTATTGGATGAAATTAGAAATCTCGGCAGGATATATGTTAACATAAAAGCAAATTAGTCATAGATCAATGCCTCTCTCTGCCGTGATTCCCAATGGCAATGAGTTTTACAGGATTTTGTCTGGGGATAAAAGTGCCCTGGGGATGGGTAATTGCCACACGATGTTATATGAGGGCAAGGGTCAATTTAGGACCCATCAAAAAGTATGTTTGATGACTCTGTGGTTCACTTAACACTCATAAAATATAATGATTTGATACTTGCTAGTAAATTAGTCAAGGGTGGCTTAGATTTATAGTTCTATAAAGAAGTAATTAAGTCCATAAATAAACTATTAATTTTATATTTATTTACATGCTGGGATCAAAGCAGAGGAATTAAGTCTTTATGTCATCTCTGAAGCTTTGAAATGTTCCAATGAGATATTATTTTTGATAGAAAAAATAATCAAAAGATTTGTTTTAACTACTGCAATTTATATATAAGCATTATTAACTATCATATTATTAATATTTATGAAGTTCTGCTGAGGTCTTGTATGTTGCTACTGGTTATTGTTAATAAGTTTCTCTCACAACTGCTTTTCTCATCATTTGTTAAAATAAAATATAATAACACAAAATTAAATTACTTAAAATTTGAAAAAAATTAAAAACAATAAAGCCTTAGCATTTTGTGAAATATAATGACAACATGCTATTGAGATATAGAGAGAGGGTAATAAATCTATATTTTGAAATAGTAGCTTGAGTTCTTTGACTTATCTCAGTAGGACCAGGCAATGTCACACAACTTTCAACACTGATCAAGGCTGAATTTACTGCATTTGAGCAAACTGTAAACAATAAGTTAATAGAATTGATTGTAAATTAAAACTTATTTAACAATGTATATAGATAATGTTTATTTAATACATGTAGATTTTTAACTTGTATTGATATTGTAAATAAGTTTTACATAATTTTCAACATATTAATGATGCTGTCCCAAAATGCATTGTTCTTAATCTAGTGGCATTTAATCAGTCTGGCTCTACTGTTCAAACTAAGTACAATGTTGGTAAAGGGAGTCAACTCTGATATTTGACAAATGTAAATGTTCGCCAAAAAGTGTGATTGATACTGACCTGATTCTATACTATATTTCTAATGAATACCTGTAGTTATGAAGGATTCCGTACATTCTTATCGACTGTCACAATATGTAAGAGAGATTAACTCACGTTAATCACTATTTAATTACAAAACAGATATAATAACTTTATAACATTGCCAAGCAAGAAAAAAAATATGATTAATTGCTTTATAGTTGATACACATGCCAAACTATACAATTATTTGATGGCTTTCCTCTTTTTTCTATTATATCCTAAAGACCACCAATGGTTTATTGTTCGACTAAGAAACGAAGTACTTGACAGTATTTCTGTACCTTTGAGCTCTTTGTGTCATGTCCTATAGTTTGCTGATGAACATGATGTTGGATATATAAACGTATTTACACTTTTGGTATTTAGCTATAATATTTTGCCTCCGAATGACCCTAGATCTACTCTGAATCACCTTTTGACGTCAGGCAACAATCACTTTTTAATTGTGACGTCAAATGTTTTGAATTATGATGTCAAAGTTTACGGGAACCTATGTGATTTTACGTAATGGCGGACAAATTTGCATACAAGTGTAAATACGTCTATTTAGACTCTTTGATTTATTCTTTGAAATTATTTTTTCCTCTGCATTTTTTTGGCTCTCTTAAACAATATAACTATCCTCTTGCCCAAAGAAGGTAGGGAGGAGATATTGACTTTCGTCCATTCTATAGTTCATTCGTCTTAGTTATGTTTAGCCTTTAAGATCTGCAATAATAGAGAATGATCTTTTGTCAGTTTATACATCATGAAATAAGGTGATGTTGACCTTCATTTAATGCATGAATGGCTTTAATTTTGCGTAAAGGTCCAAATTGAAGCAACCACAAATCATTTGGGAATGAGCTCAGTTGATGCTACTTGTTAAGTGATGAAAGTCAACACTAAAATTAGATGACTTTGACTGTTTTCGTTTTTTCCATTCGTTTGATGTGTTTGAACTTTTGATTTTGCCATTTGATTGAGGACTTTCCTTTTTGAATTTTCCTCGGAGTTCAGTATTTTTGTGATTTTACTTTTTGACCCTTATGTTATGCACGAGAGAATTTGATGAAGTTTTGTGTTAAGCTTCAGATCTAAGCAAGCATAAATGGTATAGAAATAATCTTGTGTTAGTTGGTGTTTCTTTTATAATAATGAAGGTCCACACTAGAATAAGGTGACCCTTGACCTTTTTAATGGATTTAAATTAAAAAAAATTAAGAATGTTGGGCAAATGGATTGATAAGCTGTTATTTGCCATAGGTCCATTTTTTATTTTCATAAAAAGTACTTCTTAAATTGATGGGTTACATAAGATATCCTTTAAATTATTTTGATAGAGATTTAAGCAGATAACCAACTTTGAATGATCTTCTGACTTGTTATCTGCTGGGTAATTATTTCAGTTGAGAAAATAAAACTTTCATGTTAACAATATGTCATTGTAAAGCAGTCAAATGTTTACAGTTGCAGTTTGAAATATAAAAAAAAAAGTTTTAAATCAGTAAGACAATTTTGAAAACTAAAGCCATATGTCTTTGGAGAATGTGATAACATACAAGTTAAATTAATAATTTACTGTTATGGCAAAATATAATTAGATTGGGTAGACAAAAGATTAATTATGAAAAAATCTGCAGTAGCAATTTACATATTCCTAATAATATTTTTCATTCTATTCTGTCTGTCATCTGAGTATATTAAATACAGAATTTATTTGGTCCTAAATCAACATAGTTTGTACACATGTTAGAATAATTATCTTGGCTTGGAGATTTTTACTATCTGACATATATATATACTAGTGTTAATCAGTTATCCAGAACTTGTCAAACATCAGACCTTGTCATTATACCCCAACAAAATTATAATTAATTATCTTTCATGCCATTCTGAATCAACTGCCAATAGTTTTGGGAAAATTGGAAGAAATATGTCTATTGAAGTGATAATTAATTTTCCAGTAATTTTTTTCTGTGATTTTAAGTGTGTGTTGCAAGTTTGTCAAATTTATTCAAAATACATTTAAACGCTGGAAAATATTTACTTATTTCCAACAAAACAAATTCCCCTTTTCATTTTTAGCTCCCAATTTTTGTCTCGCCTTGACGAAGTCAAAAAGCGAGACTTAGGTATGCTGTTTCCGGCGTCGGCGGCGTCAACAATATATTAGTTTGTGATTAGGTCTAGTTCATAGTGAACCACTAGTGGTAGGTCAATGATATTTGGTATACAGTTGTATTAGCATTGGCACATCTCATTACCATGGAGATTATTTGGCCCCGCCCCCTCAGTCAAGGTCTATTGACTTTCAAACTTTTCATAGTTTACATGTATTAGTTTGTGATTAGGTCAATTTATGGGGAACCACTAGTGGTAGGTCAATGATATTTGGTATGCAGTTGTATAAGCATTGGCATATCTCATTTCCATGGAGATTATTTGGCTCCGCCCCCTTAGTCATGGTCTATAGACTTTGAAAATTTTGCTAAGTTAACATGTATTAGTTTGTGATTAGGTCAGTTCAAGGGGAACCATTAGTGGTAGGCCAATGTTAATTGGTGTTCAGTTGTATAAGCATTAGCACATCTCATTTCCATGGAGAATATTTGGTCCCGCCCCCTCAGTCATGGTCTATTGACTTTGAAACTTTTGCTTAGTTTACATGTATTAGTTTGTGATTAGATCAGTTTAAGATGAACTGCTAATGTTAAGTCAATGATATTTGGTATGCAAATGTATCGGCATTTGCAAGTATCGTTCCATGGAGATTATATAGCCCCACCCTGATCATGGTTCATTGACTTTGAAACTTTTACATAGTTTACAAGTTAATGTTTGTGTTTAGGTTTGTTTAAAGGAACGACTTATAATAAGTCAATGGTATTTGGTATGCAGTTGTATTAGCATTGGCACATCTCATTCCATGGAGATTGTTTAGCCATGTACCTTCAGTCATGGTTCATCGACTTTGAATATTTGTATAACTTACATGTTAAAGTATTGCTATTTTAATTTCAACATTTGCATTATCAAAATTACAAAAAGGCGAGACATATCTCTGTGATAACAGTTTATTGCTTTATTGCCTTATATCTTAAAAACTATAATAGATAGATAGAATATTTAAAAAGCAAAAATGATCATCAGCACTACAGGATCTACAAATAATTGAACATAACCGAAATCTTCAGTTGACTATTATTAGAGTTATTGCCCTTTAATGATGAGTTATACCATTTTTTTCCCTTTTGCCTAATATCTTAAAAATATGATAGATAGATAGAAACTTTTAAAACCAAAAATGATCAGCAAGATGAACTACAAATATGTTAACATAACGGAAATCACTAGACAACTCTTTATTGAAGTTATTGCCCTTTAAAAAATAACGATTTTCCCCATTTTTTCCCATTTTGAAATTGTCAGTTAACTCTTAATAGAGTTATTCCCCTTTACTGATGATTTTTACTAAAAATTGGCCATTGTTGAAGATGCAGGTGAGCGACACAGGCTCTTTAGAGCCTCTAGTTTCATGATTAATAAGAGTTATCTCCCATTTAAATTCATTTCAATAATTCTATTTTTAGCTCACTTGGCCCATAGGACCAAATTAACTATGGTAATCAGCTTGTAAAACATTTTAGTGTGTCAGAAAACCAAAACTGAAAAACACTAACCCCACCAAAAACTGGGGGTGATCATTGGTGCTAATGAATGTTAAGCAGATTCTGCTGCACATGTGGCACCACTTGTAAGTGGAAAAATATTGTTGTGAATGTTATAAAACAAATGAATATTTCAATTATCAACGAAGTTAAAGCTTGAGAAATCTTAAAAAGGGAAATGATTCTAAACCATGCTACTTAAATCTCTGCTTAAAATGAAATGCCATTTTAATGCTTTGATGAATTTCTGCTGAATTTATTACTTTCGCAAAACCAATAACTTACTTTTCATATTGGTGGTTAAGAGAAAAATTAAATTTATTTTGATGATCTTTTTGAGTTATTACAGTGACGTTTGATTTACTGTACTAATTGTCTGTTATTTTCTATGGTCAGCTATAAATCTCTTCTTATTCAGACAGAATAAATATGCTGTAATGATGGCAGAAAATTAAGCTGAAGATAAAAAATACTTTTTGTAGCTAATAATCCTAGCTTGAAGGTACAGTTTGAGTTTTTTTATACGCCCATTTACGGGATGTATTTTGGTATACCGTTGACCATCTGTCTGTCCGTCCGTCCGTCCGTTCGTCTGTCCGTCCATCTCCGTCAGTCCGTCTGTCCGTCCGTCCGTCCGTCGTCAACATGTCGGACATTAACTCAAAAAAGCTTTAACCAATATGCATGAAACTTCGGTGAATTGTTTATATCTATTGACGTGAGCTCCCTTTTGTTTTTTATAAATTTCAAATATACTGTTTCTGAGTTTTGGGGTTTTATTCATTAAAAAAGGGGGGATTTTCCAGTTTTCCAATTATAACTCAAGAATGCTTTCACCAACTTGCAAGAAATTTTGGTGAATTGTTTATATCTATTGACATGAGCTCCCTTTCGATTTTTATGAATTTTAGATTTTATTGTTTCCGAGTAACAGAGTTTTATTCATAAAAAAAGGATGATTTTCCAGTTTTCTGACAATAACTCAAAAATGCTTTCAGCAGTTTTCATGAAACTTTGGTGAATTGTTTATATCTGTTGATGTAAGCTCCCTTTAGAATTTTATAAATTCTAGATTTTACATTTCTGAGTTATGGGGTTTTATTCATTAAAAATGGGGGGATTTTCCAGTTTTTGGACAATAACTCAAAAATGCTTTCAGAAATTCTCATGAAACTTTGGTGAATTATTTATAGCTATTGATGAAATCTCCCTATTGATTTTCATAAATTTCAAAAATGACATTGAGAAGAAATTGAACTTTATTTGTTTATAGTCTGACAACAGATTTACTAAGTATTGCGCAACAGCACAGTGTATTGCACAACAGCAAGAAATCTTTAATTGAATATAAAATCAATTCATATAACCAATTTCAAGTTCTTTGACTACATTTATTCAGAAACCTATAATATGTCAATATTTAATTACAATCCAAATTCAGACCTGTATCAAGCTTGAATATTATGTCCATTTTTGCCCCAACTGTTCAGGGTTGGACCTCTGCGGGCGTATCCAGCTGCGCTCAGTGAAGCAGTTTATTTTTTCTATCAAATATGTCCGTTGTCTGTCCTTAAACTGATGAGAGGCAAAATGACCTTTTTTAGGTCCTTGTATTGGGCCTTTATTTTTGCTGGTATTCAAGATTTACACTTATCCAGACTCAGAATTTAATGATTAATTTTTTGCGATCCTGGAAAAAACACTTAATTAGTCCCATAACGATGAAGTTGAAGGGGACTTTAGGTTTGCACTCTATTTGTCTGTCTAACTATCCGTCAGTCCGCTATCAGAGTTTTTGCAGAGTTATGGTCCTTGGACTTAGAAAATTCACGCAAATAATCAGTTCTCCACACTTTTTTTCCTCATGCTTGAAGATCGTGTTTTGATATTTGGTATATAGTTTTATCATGATTATGACCAGTTACAGATTAAGTTTGAATTTTGTTCCGGTTCAATAATTTTTTGAGGAGTTATGGTCTTAGTTTTTAAATAAAGAAAATATTACAAATTACTGATTCAGTTAGCATTTTGTTCCAATACAATGAATTTTTAACCAGTAAGGGACTGTATTGCAATGCAATACTCTCAGAATATTTGTTTATTCAAGAATTGGGATGCAGTGTTTATTTTTCTCGGAATTTGATATGACACCCTTCCTACCCTGCTCAGTGATAACTTTTCACAGTTTATCTCTTCTAGAATCCCAATCCGATTTGTACCAAACATTGCCACAATCATCAAGAGTGTATGATTATATCCTATGCTAAGAGATATGTAGACCCATCAGTCCTTCCTCAGTCTATCAGGCATTTTGGTTTCTTGGTGATAATCAAGTTGATAGGTAGTTGCTTGCTAATGTCCTGTGGCAAATATGTTATATAGATAGAATGGATAAGCGTGGATTCTTGAAAAAGAAACCATGAGCCCGGAGGGCGAATGGTTCGTTTTTCATGAATCTACGCTTATCCATTGTATCTATAACTTAAACTATTGTGTTAATTTCTTTTCAAAATTAAAGCCTTTTCTTAATTAGAAGGTATTGTAAGTGAGTTTAAATAACCATGTTATCGTGTCCAACGATGCATTGATAAATCTCAGATCACAATTAATTGGTTAACAAAACACAAATATAACACTTCTACCTTTAAAGATCTTTATATTACCAGGCATATGAATATTATCTGTTTATACAAAATAAGACATATTCGAAATTATTTCTAATAAAATTGAAAATGGAAATGGGGAACGTGTCAAAGAGACAACACCCGACCAAAAGCATATATAAAGTATATATAATAAGTATGTTATCGAAATTTTTCTACCACTCTAGGCACATCACGATTTTCTCGCATAGGAATTTGCGAACAAACCTTTGTAAAATTATGTAGTAAAACAGATGAAATCATACTATATTTATAAAACAAAATTGACAAATAGAATGTAATCATTTTGTTTCAAACATGTGAAATAGCCAATAATAATTAAAAAAACCGGAAAACTCGCTATTATTACAAAAATATCCACTATAACATGCAAAATTAGAAAAAAAACCAGGATAACTTAAGAATTGGAACAACAGAGAGAATACAGGGATTCGAACCTAAACCGACAAATCCCTATCTTTGACTCATTGATTTTAACCATGCTAACCTCGCGGCTACCAACTCATACTATACGACTGCCTATTGTGTCTATATAAAGGTACAAACCCTGTGTGTCCGATGAACCGATGTATGTCAGATGTTTATTTAAATATATAAAATAGACATCTATAGTGTAACCCATTGGTAGCCGAGAGGTTTAGTCGATGTGTTGATGTCAGTCACACATAACAGATTTCAAGGAAGGGTTCGATTCCCAGTGAAGGCATACAAAATTTACAAAATTTAAGGTAAGTTTATAAATTAATTCCATTAGTGAACAGAAATCAGTAAATTAGCCAATTCAAACTTAATGAAATTAGGCACACAAAGTAAACAATTGAATATAATTTGGTGAGTCAATTTCAGCGGCAGATTTAGGAAGCGTTGATTCTAGAAAAAGAATCCACGGTAAATGAATAGGCTGACGTCACCACAATGGTTTAATTCAAGCACATTCGTGGTCAGAACAAATTAACAATTAGTATAATATAAGCAGGTTTTGAAAAGTTGGTCCACAGGGATAAAGGACAGGAAATTTGGATTGCCACTGAAAAACTCAAGGACAGAGCCAAATTTTCATTCCAGTTATATAAAAACTGAAAACTCTGACAGTTTATGTTCAGGCAAATTAAAGGCATCTCATATATATTTTGTGATAGGTTTTGTTTGCTGATTTTTTAATATAGTATCAAACATATTATATATTGATTTGAAAAATATTATTATGCAACAAGCATTTAGAACATTTTAGAGAAAAACAGTTCCCAATAGGTTTTCCAGACCATTAAAAATAAGTCTTAAGGCTGACACTTTTGGTATCGCTTAATTTGATCAAATTAACAACTGACGATTATATGTTTTCGACATTTCACACTTCATTATTCAATTAATGTTAATGATCTAATTTATCTGAGAAGTAAAAAGACTGTTTGATGTACAACATAAAAGAATATATACAAATATTTTGATGTATTACAGAAGAAAGAATATAAGTAAATATTTTGTATACTGGTTTTTATGTCAATGTAGAGGATGGTTCATGTGATTATTTTTGAATTAGTGTGATATAAACTGTTTTATTTCATAATTAAGAAAGATATCAAAGTTATTTAAGTGAAAATTATGTTTTCGTTGCTTTTTCATTTGTTTTGTACAGGATGTTTTTGCATTGTTACGGATTGTTTCCGCTCATCCAATAACTCGTTAAACTTGCATTAACACCATAATTAACCTTATTAATTAAAGAAAGAATTGTCAAACAAAAGAAATTATAGTGATTAGTTTCTTTCAAGTATTCGGTGGTCTTTCAGCACTAAAAGAATTTAAAAGTGAATTAGAAAACAAAGAAATAATTTCCCTTCAAACAGATTGAGCCCTTTAACATACCTTGTACTCTTTTTCTGAGACAAAAAAAGAAAACATAAAATCCATAAATTTATAATTTTTTTACAAAGATGTCTCGGTGATGAAAACTATCTTTAGAGTGGTTAAAAAATGAAAATTAGTTAAAAAAAGAGGAAGATACCAAAGGGATATTCAAACTCATAAGTCAAAGACAAACTGACAACGCTATTGTAAAAAAAAAAAAAAGCTGAAAGACAAACATAGAAAACTAAGGATTGAGCAACATATTCTCCACCAAAAACCAGGAGGGGGTGATCTCAGGTGCTCTAAAAGGGTAAGCAGATTCTGCTCCACATGTGACAAAGCATACTGTATCATAAAAAAATATTCTTACCAGCATTCAGGTACAGTAACTGTGGTACTAATTATGATTATGAAAAATCTTTTGTATGTGCAAAGTATATCCATTTATTAAAAAAAATCAACTTTCACAAATGAATTTTTAAATTTAAATCCCTAATAGCTTCCTACCAAAGTACAAAACTTTTACCAAATTGCTTTTGCTTTAGGTTTTTTTTACCAATAAACTTACAAATACAGGGGAACTATATTTGTAGACAATAAAAAAACAAGAGATGGGTTTTCAGGACTTAGATTCTCCATTTTAATACAGAAATTAAGAACAACAGGAAGATTTATTTCTAACAACAATTCTTTTATATCTGTGTATTATTTCTGATGAATAAACATTTGGCAGAAGAAAAAAGTGACTGTTCAGGTAAAACTGCAAACAATTTGAATTATTCTTAACAAAACTTGTAATTAAAGTGCAGCAAAAATACTGAAGCAGTCCACATAAAAGATAATTTATTATAAATTTACTACAATTTAAACAGACAGAAGAGACTTTTAGTCTAATTGAAGTCAGTTGCTGAAAGAAATCATTAGAACTTTAATTGAGAAAGTTATAAACAAGATTAATCAAGGAGTTTTTGTTACATGCAGTGGTGAAATAAAATCAACACATGTATAAAACTACAAAAATTAAATTTACATTCAGTGGTGAAATGAGATCACAACAAAAATTACATATACATTCAATGGTGAAATAAAATCACCATATGTTTCATACTACAATAAAATTTACATTCAGTTGTAAAATGAAATTGTCACATGTTTCATACCAGTGAAATAAAATTTATAATCATTGGTGGAATAAAATCACAACATGTCTCATACTACAGAAAATACATATACATTCAATGGTGGAATATAATCACCAAATGTCTTATACTACAGAACTATATTCACATTCAGTGGTGGAATAAAAACATCATGTGTTTTATACTACAGAAATACATTTACTTTCAGTGGTGAAATAAAAACATCATGTGTTTTTATACTACAGAAATACATTAACTTTCAGTGGTGAAATAAAAAACATCATGTATTTTATACTACAGAAATACATTAACTTTCAGTGTTGAAATAAAAAACATCATGTGTTTTATACTACAGAAATACATTAACTTGCAGTGGTGGAATAAAGTCCGCACATGTTTCATACTACAGAAATACATTTACTTTCAGTGATGAAATAAAAACATCATGTGTTTTATACTACAGAAATACATTTACTTTCAATGGTGGAATAATATCACCCTTGTTTCATACTATAAAAATTGCATTTTCATTCAATAGTGGTATAAAATCACAAGATGTCTCATACTACTAAATTACATATGCATTCACTGGTGGATTAGATCACCAAATGTTTCATACTACAAAATTACATTTACATTCAATAGTAGAATAAAATCACCACATTTTTTATACTACAAAAATTACATTTACATTCAGTGGTGAAATAAAGTCACCACATGTTTCATTCTACAAAATTACATTTACATTCAGGGGTGAAATGAAATCACCACATGTTTCAAACTGCAAAATTCAGTGGTGGAATAAAATCACCACATGTTTCATACTACAAAAATGACATTTACATTCAGTGGTGATATTTCTTATGCTACATAAAGTATGCTTCTAATGGCTTGCATTCTTTAATGGTTATATTTACCATTGTAGTGGACACATGTAATGTTACATTATTTTACAAGTGTCTTATAATGTTTTATAAGCAACCAGTACCAAAAAAGAGGGTGAAAATATTAAAAGGTCAGAATCAATAACTCATAAGAGAGATGTCCAAAATCATGACAAACAAAAAAAGAATGGAAAACGACAATCTACAAAACACTATATAGTAGCTATATATTTAGTTAGTTTTATTACACTCATATAGGTTAGTTTCTAACAATACAATCATATAGGATTCAATTGACAAATATGGTCAGGAAGGGTTGATTTCTTACCATAAGTAGTTTTATGCAGTAGATATGCCTATTCAATTTAAAAACAGGAATCAGGTCAATGATTTTGTTATGCCCCCGCCAAAGCATAGGGGACATTAAGTTTTACCCTTGTCCGTCCGTCAATACGTCCCAAAATTGGTTTCCGTTCTCTAACTGAAGTTTGCCTCAACAAAACACAGATCAAGTTTGAATTTTTGTGGTGTCACTTTAACCGTTCTAGAGTTATGCTCCTTTATAAATGGAAAAATTGCGAAATTTTTCATTTCTGTTCTCTAACTTAAGTTTGCCTCATCCAAATGTTATGAAACTTATACACAATGCTTATTACCACAATACACAGACCAAGTTTGAATTTTGGTGACGTCACTTTTACTGTTCTAGAGTTATGACCCTTTACAAATGGAAAAATTGCTAAATTTTTCAAATTTTTTCTAAAAATATCTATGTCATTATTCACGTAATTTTTATAATTGGAGTTATCTTCCTTTGTCCATGATTATAGTTGAATCAACTACAATCAGTGCTTTATACACAGCAATGTTTGCCTTCAACTGATAAAACACAGATCAAGTTGAATTTTGGTAGTATCACTTTAACCATTATAGAGTTATGCCCCTTTATAAATCGAAAAATTGCAAAATTTTTAGTTTCCATTCTGTAACTTAAGTTTGCCCCAACCAAACATTATAAAACCTATACACAATGCTCATTACCACAAAACTAAGATCAAGTACAAATTTTTTGTTTCCGTTCTCTAACTTTAGTTTGCCTCAACCAAATGTTATAAAACTTATACACAATGCTTATTACTACATAATACAGTTTAAGTATGAAATTCGGTGGCGTCACTTTTACATTCTTGAGTTATGCCCCTTTATAAACATAAAAATTGCTGAATTTTTCTTTTCTGTTCTCTAACTTTAGTTTGTCTCAACCAAATGTTATAAAACTTATACACAATGCTTATTACCACAAAACTCAGATCAAGATCAAATTTGGGTAGCGTCACTTTTACCGTTCTTTGGTTATGTCCCTTTATAACTATATGATATGCAAGCGGGGGGCATCATCTGTGTCCACATGTAGACACAATCCACATTTTTTAGATATATGTCCACACAGGAATTTGGTATTGATATAAAACCTTTAATTGGTAGTCACTTTTGAAGTCACTGGGAAATTAATTTTAATTGTTTTAACTTCTGATCATGGTATGGATACTTGTCCATTATTGAAAACTGATTTGACCTCGTCATTTTTTCTGTTTGTGTTATTGTGTTGCTGTTTCATTGAATTTTAATTTACCTCAACATCTTTATTTTCATGTTACAGAACATTGAGGCAAAATGTATTACATGATCAATTGATTGATTGGTGTTTAACACCACTTTCAGCACTATTGTGCTATTTCGTGGAGGTCAGTTTTTATTGGTGGAGGAAGCCAGAGTGCCCGGAGAGAACCAACTACCTTTGATAGGAAAACTTTTAATCCTAGTCAATTTAGATTGGAGTAGAGTGCACCTGCCATGAGTGGGATTCGAACTCACGACCTAAGTGTTGACTGGCTAGTGATACAGTAGATCGACTACTTAGACCACTCAGCGACCGAAAATGTATTACACTATTGTTTTATCTATTATTAAATGTTGTATGCTACTATCTATATTCTAATAAAAATATTACTGCATTGGAAGATACTGAAGAAACTGACAACAACCATTTACTTTTTACTATCAAGTTTTTAACAAGATTATTATAATAGTTTGGGATCTAGTCTTTCTTTGATCAGAAAGAGGGAACGACCTTTACAGATCTAATCTAACAGTGCAAATTAATTTGTTGCAGAGAAATAGTTGTTGAGTATATATCTTTCAACATCAAGCTTGATATGTTTCATTAATCTCAAATTCACATTCGCCAGTTGTTTGGCAATGAGGCAAGAAGAAGCGATTTCTGTCTTATAATTACCGTATATTGTTATATTTGGTGTAATTCATTCTGGATAATACATTATAGCCATCATCGATGGAGAAATTACGATTTATATACCACATGTCTACTGACACAAGGAAGAGAAAAAATGGTTATTATTATATATTGACGTGATATCTTGTTATGGCAGATTAGGAAACTCAGATCCCCTACATCTAATACATCTGTTTATTTCTTATTTCATTATGTTATTTTTTTACAGCATAACATTAATATAAGAAGCATCTGTATCAATTTGTAGATGCATTTGAGGGGTCTTAATGTGCATACTAAACATGTAGTTAATCATTAATTGAAAGGTTTTTGAAATGTCCAGGGGTCTAATAACTCTAATGTACATTTTGAATATGTACTGAATAATTAATTGAAAGGTTTTGGACAGTTAAAGGGTCTAAATCAACATAGTTTGGAAGTTCTAAGCCCATTTTTTACATTTATTGTTACTATTATATGCCATTGACCAGTGAATTAATAAATTTATGTGCTGCTATAGGTAGTGCAGAGCAGTTTAACCTGTTTACTTTCACTATCGGCAAATCATTTCAATCAAGATGAAAAAATTATTATGCATTTATAATCGCTTGGATATTCATAGAAGCAGCCTATTGTTATTGAATATAAAACAGATTATTTGTTATTTCATTTTATTTCCTGTAATTGTATAAAGATAAAGATTGATCTTAATTAATGTTGATGTTGACACTTTGAAAGATTGATAATGTAAAGAGAGACTACTCTTAGTTAAAGATTCACCTAGTTGATAACTGTCCTATAAAAGGGAGAAATGAGTCCTTTAGCCTCACAACACATTTGTGTTAATGCTAAGTTTGAAAACTAGTTTTCAAAATATATAGTATCATTTACGCCAAAAATAAAAGTTTATGATTATGCCTATTAAAAAAAATACTTTCCTTCTCTTTAGTTATATTTGATATAGGTAGTAGTGCCTTGAACAACACTTGTATGTATCATATTTGTAGATCAGATGAAATATCCTTGTTTAAATAACAACGTATAATTCCTGCTAGCATGTTGTTGGGTTACTGCCGTATTGCTGTTTATACACATCTTTCCTTTATGTCAGACATACATACTTTGACACATTCCTTGTTTCCATTCTCTATTCTGTTTGTTTAAAGGCATATTCTTATTTTCAATCCCACTTTATTTCCTTTTAATGTTGAACAATTCATTTATTCAAATTAACTTCTGTAACTTACCTGTGAGTACGTATGCCATAGATGCATATTTGTTTTTAATAGGCACTGAAATTTTTCAAAACTCTCATAAATTTTCATTAATTTAGATATTCATGAGAAAAGCAGAGTTCAACAACTTTTGAAAACCTTCATTTTATAAGTGGACCAGTGTGGTTTCTACTTGACCTACTTGCCTGTTGACCGCTGTAACTTTGGTGCCACATGCATGTACCTTTACAAATGTATAAGCAGTATATGTAGAGTTTAAAGACCCACAACTTCATATTAAGTAGACTTCTACAAATTTTGAAGACTTGTGTTCCTGTGTATCTTCTGAACATGAAAAGGAACAATCTGTTCCGTTGAAGGCATTCCTTTTGACAAATGGAATGGTTTTACCTTTTATAGTCGTATGTTTTGACCTTTGTAGCTTTCGAAGACCGGCATTTTGAACAGTGGACTTGTGTAACTTTTGAAGACCAATATCTTTACAAGTAAACCTAGAGTTGTCTCATTGGCACTCACACCACATCTTCCTATATCTATGTTACTCTTGAAGAACTACATCTTAGCTTTCTTTTAAAAGTTATTGCCAAGCTGAACAGATGTTTTGATGCTACTTTTAATAGCTCAGAAGCAGTAGTTTAATTGTCGGCTTTTTATAAAATTACTGCTAATAACTGATTTTAATAACAAAAATGCTGTGTTTTTGAAAATAGCATGCTCCCACATAGAGAGGTTGTGGAAGAAATGTATATTAGTAGGCAACTTGACAGCAAATGCTATTTATAAATTTTTTTTCCATGAAAGTCGTTTGGCTGCAAACATGAAAAAAAGATGAAAAGTGAATATTGGTCTTTGCTGTTTGATATCTTTGCCTCTAAGAGTCTGAGATAGTTCTTTACATGTTTGCATGTCATTCTGAAGAGGTATGCTATGATGAATTATTCTGATTAATTATATACACATTTATAAAATAGCAAGAAATATATAGTATCCCAGTGACTTACATAAATCATATCTATCAACCATATCATAATTCTCCTTGTTTATATGGAATTCACATTTATGAAAGTTATTGTGAATTACATCAAATTAATTAATCAAATTTTATTACATTTTTGCCATGTTTATCGGCACTTTTCCAGATGGATTGCAGAAATCTCTATCTTAGTTTGAAATTTATCTAGGAAAGGTCAACTTTTATATAATTTTATTCCGAGCTTCTTACAAAATTACTTGTTGAATTTTGGTTGTCACAAGGTCTCCTAAATTTATATAGGTAACTTGGTTAAATATTTGTTTTTTGGTAACATGTATCTACCTGTACAAATACATGCAAAAAGAACTTTTACATGGTCATTAGTAATTCAGGTAGCTGATTTGACTTTATATCTACTAATACAAGTAAAAAGAAATAGAACATGGTGCCCAAGTGATCCAGATAGCTGATATATATCTACCAATACAAGTAAATAGAAACAGAACATGGTTCCCAAGTGATTCAGATAGCTGATATATATCTACCAATACAAGAAAAAAGAAACATAACATGGTGCCCAAGTGATCCAGGTAGCTTATATATATCTACCAATATACAAGTAAATAGAAACATAACATGGTGCCCAAGTGATCCAGGTAGCTTATATATATCTACCAATACAAGTAAATAGAAACAGAACATGATGCCCAAGTGATCCAGTTAGCTAATACTACCAATACAAGTAAAAAGAAACAGAACATAGTGCCCAAGTGAGCCAGGTGGCTGATGATATATATCTACTACCTATACAAGAAATATAAGTAAAAAGAACCTGTACATGGTGTCCAAGTGATATAATATAGGTAGCTTATATATATATTCATCAATACAAGAAAAAGAACCTTTAAATGGTACCCAAGTGATCTAGGTAGCTGATATATATCTATCAAAACAAGAAAAAAGAACTACATGCTGTGCTGAAGAGATATAGGTAGCTTAAATATATCTACCAATACAAGAAAAAAGAACCTGTACAAGGTACCCAAGTGATCCAGGTAGGTCATATATATCTACCAATACAAGAAAAAAGAACCTGTACAAGGTACCCAAGTGATCCAGGTAGCTGGTATGTATTTATTTAAAGAAGTATATAGAACCTGTACATGCAGTGCTGAAGTAATATAGGTAGCTGAAATGTAGCTACTTATATAAGTAAATAGAACCTGTGCATGGAACCCTAGTGATCCAAGTAGCTGATATGTATTTATTTAAATGAATTTATAAAACCTGTGTATTGTGCTCAAGGGATTTAGGTAGCTGATATATGTCTTCTTATACAAGTAAATAGAACCAGAGCAGTAATGGGCCAGACTTTTGAAGGGTAGATCCTGATGGCTTGAAGACTTGCTTTACTGATAAATGGTACATGTTGTTGACCAGAACATATAAATAGATTAGATTTGATGATTAAGTAGTCGAAGAATCACCAAAGCTACTTACATAGTTAAAAGGACCGGATCCCAAAACTGGATCAACCTTGATGTTTTCAGTTAGGAGTGATTTAGGTCACCTATATGAAAAAATGAACCAGACAATGATTAAGGCTACCTATATGAAAAAATGAACCAGACAGTGATTTAGGTCACCTATATGAAAAAATGAACCACACAGTGATCTAGGACACCTATATGAAAAATTTCGTAAGGGTTCCATGGAACCCAGTGTCTCGCCTACTTTTGCTGTTAGTCGCAGGCTCAACAAAAATGGGGAAAAAATTATTAAAAATTTTCCTCTAGATACTATCTTTTGATTGTAAGCAGCTTCTATCCAAGTTTGGTAAATATCCAGGATGGTTTATGAATCTAATAAATGTTTTAAAAACTTTAACTGCAGACTGTATGTAATGTTAACTGGAAGAAAAACTAA
Organism: Mytilus coruscus; assembly: GCA_017311375.1. NCBI lineage: Eukaryota > Metazoa > Mollusca > Bivalvia > Mytilida > Mytilidae > Mytilus > Mytilus coruscus. The sequence continues at coordinate 48,516,205 of CM029601.1, forward strand.
GTCCATTTATAAGTAATATATGGAAAAACAGGAAATAAATTTTTACAAAATTTCCTTCTAGATACTAGTTTTTGATCATAAACAAGCTTCTGTCCAAGTTTGGTACAAATCCAGGATAGTTTAAGAAAGTTATTAAAGTTTTAAAAACATTAACCACAGAGTGAATGTAATGTTAACTGGCAGAAAAACTAAGTCCATTTATAAGTAAAATACAGAAACACAGGATTTTTTTTTTTTTTTTACAAAATTTATTTCTGGATACTATCTTATGATGATAAACAAGCTTCTGTCCAAGGTTGGTAGAAATCCAGGATAGTTTAAGAAAGTTATTAAAATTTCAAAAACTTTAACCACAGAGTGAATATTTGTGGATGCCGCCACCGCCAAAGGAATGTAGGATCGCTATGTCTTGCTTTTGCGACAAAAGTCGCAGGCTCGACAAAAATGAACCAGACAGTGATCTAGGCCACCTATATGAAAAAATGAACCAGACAGTGATCTAGGCTACCTATATGAAAAAATGAACCAGACAGTGATTTAGGCCACCTGTATGAAAAAATGAACCAGACAGTGATCTAGGCCACCTATATGAAAAAATAAACCAGAGAGATAACTCTGAATCCCAGATACTAGCATTAAATTTTAGTATATATACATTGAGTATGATCAGTATGATATTACAAGTAACACAGTAAAGTATTGCACCAAAATCCCATATATATTTATAGGAAAGTTTATTTTTCAAGTAGTTGAACAATTTGTCCAAATCCATTTTAAGAAAAACAAACACCTATATCATCTAAATAATGTTACAATTTAGTTTAAATTTGGTTATTTCATTGGTAGCAACATAATACTGTGATTTCACAGGAAATAAAAAAACTGATGATTTCACATGTTAAATGAATCTGATAATTTCACTCATCTGACGTCATACAACAATGGGTGTTGTCGAGACATTCTCGATGAGTTGCGTTGAAACGAATTGAGAATGCATAAAAAGATCTAGTTTCTTGCAATTACTACTTTAAATCAATTAAAATGCTCTTGGTAAATGTAATAAAAGTATATGTAATCGAAGATTTCAAATGTAAAAAAATATTCAACTTGTGACCAACCAATCCTTATTATTAGCTCATGCATATCCACATTTGTGAACTCATGTGTTGTTCTGTTGTTCAGTCACTCGTTTAATATTATTATATATTTGAATATAGGATTAGTTATTCTATAATTATAGTCCATATCTCCTACATTAAATCGAGCTGAAGCTAGGAGTTCATTAATTTTTAATTATACATTGTACTACTATTAATAAAAAAAAATAAAAATTCTCATTAGCATTAAATGAAGAACTTATAATCCATTCTTCCAAGACATTTTGTTTGATGTGTAATTTCTGGTAGACAAGTTTTAATGTAAAGGTTCTATTTTGAAGATCTTTTTTGTAATATTACGTATAAAATCTTACTTTTGCACAGTCATAGGAAGCAATCCTTAAACTATTACATGTTAATTCATTAAAACAGAAGTCATAATCATAAAATCTTTTCAAAGAACTTTTCATCCCATATGACATAGGAATTATTGCAAATATAAAATCATAATTCATGTATTGCATCTTTGATGAGGGTATCATATTTTACCTGCGGACACTCAAAAGAAGTGTTCACACAGCATTTGTTGTGCTATGAATGTTACCTCATCTTAAACGATCAAAGTAAAACAATCAAAAATATGTTTCAATATTTGCGGAAAAAGTGAACATAATCGTCAAATAAATAGCAAAATTTCTTCATATAAAAACGATAATAGCGCAACATTAAATGTTTCATCGTAAAAATGCAATAAGGACAATGGTATTTACGTGTAGTTTAATAGCTCAGCAGAAGATCACATTTGAAAACACTCGAATGTAGAGAGTGGAATCCTCTCGTGCATACTTAGGTTAACGATCATGATGTAAAAGTATATGACAGCAACATATGATTTTGGCATTATACAGTTTAATGAAAAATGATGTTTTTGATTAAAACGATCATTTGCATTGGAATTTGGTTGGAAATTATGTATTTCTGATCTTGCCTCTAGAGATATTGTAATTATGCCAGATTTCATCATGAGAGTTGTCCCAGAAATGTATTGTTACAGACTGAAATGTTTTGATTTAAATAAATTCAAAATATATGTAAGGTTTTTTCTCATTTTCAGAAAAACAAAATCAGTTATGTAATGTGTCTATAAACAGCAGACATTTTCAAATGCTCTTCCTACTTTATCAATGTTACTGTCTTAACAATTTTGTTTGTATTATATGCTCTCCTATAGTTTAGGATAATAGTCTATGGTTTGATGTGAACTATTTTGTCATTGCAATGGACCAAGTTAATAACTCAACTTTTTAGCATTCCTCCTTAAAAATGTTGTGCAGTCTCTGCATCCGACCTAAATGATGTCTTAACCAATTAGAATGTCCAAAACATTGACCTTTCTATATGTCAGCGCCATTTCTGGACTAATCCATTGTCTTTGCTTGATAATTAATGAAAAGCTTGCATATATTTGTTGTACTTGTATTATTTTTCTCTGCTGGTTGTGGTCTGATTTGTTATATAAAGAGACTGCTACATGTTCATCAGTAAATTTGTATCAGAAAGTCATTCAGTGTAGAAATTTATTACCCAGAATGTAGTTTTAGTTCAGGTAATATTTATAGGCATGTCAAAGTTAAAACCTAATTATCATTTAAGAGAATTACCCATTTGAATAAGTGGATTTTTTTAAGAATTCTAATTTTTTTCATTTTAGGTGGAAATGTTATAAAAGTATGGGATGCTCTAGCAGGAGGGAGGTTATTGACCACACTTTGTCACCACCATAAAACTATCACAACATTGACATTCTGTAAAAACTATCAACGGCTGATCTCTGGATCCATAGATAGGTATGGTATAAAATATGAAACTGTTTATAATAATACCTTTTCTTTAATAGAAGGGGACATTATGTTTTCTGGTGTATGTGTTTAGATCCATAGACAGGTATTACCGTATAGCGGGTTTTTTTCGCGGGTGTAAAATTTCGCGATTTAGGGGCAACAAAGTATACGAAAAATTTTGGCGATTTTTATTTTGGTGGATTCTTAAATACCAATTAAATATTTTGGCGGATACTGAAATGGTTGTAGCTAAAAAGTTGTAAAAAATGACAAACAAGCGTCTATTGTTATTGTTAAATGATTGTTTTGCCGGCATGGCGCCTTATTTATTGATTATATATTGATACAGTTAATCAATAGAATACGGGTGTACACATTTCTTGTAAATATTACGGTTGATTAGTTACGAAATTGATCGGACCTTTGATGTACTAATTAGTTTTAAAATAACCAAGAGTGACTTGCAACTCTTAAATATAATTTGACATTAATTGATAAGGGTAAATGTCTGACAGAGTACCTTACACTTATATTATTTGACACTAATATACTAATTAACACCTATTAACCATTTTATAAAATATATGTAATACTACGGTTAATATCCTTTGGCATTTATGTTGTTAAAACTAACATAAACCGTTATTGACCCGCCGAACGGAAAATACATCGTTTACAAAACGCACCAGTTATTAGAAAGTATTGTACCTATGCATAAATTTTAGCGGAATTTATTTTCGCGATTTTCCTTTATCCGCCAAAATAAGCGAAAATAAACACCCCGCGAAAATAACCCGCTATACGGTATTAGTTACATAGTGTGCTAGTGACCTAATACAATATATATGGGGTCAGTAAATGAACACACATATATCGTATTAGGTCACTAGCACACTATGTAAAATTTATCTTATGGACTATCTTAACATGTGGTAGTTAGACTAGTGGCCTATCAAAGTGATCAAGTCTTCAATATCGTTAGTATTAAGATAGATATAAGAAGATGTGGTATGAGTGCCAATGAGACAACTCTCCATCCAAGTCAAAATTTATAAATGTAAACCATTATAGGTCAAAGTACGGTCTTCAACACGGAGCCTAGGCTCACACCGAACAGTAAGCTATAAAGGGCCCCAAAAATTACTAGTGTAAAACCATTCAAACTGGAAAACCAACGGTCTAATCTATATAAAAACGAGAAACGAGAAACACTTATGAACCACATCAACAAACGACAACTACTGAACATCAGATTCCTGACTTAGGACAGGTGCAAACAAATGCAGCGGGTTTAAACGTTTTAATGGTACCAAACCTTCACCCTTTTTCTGAAACAATAGTGTAACATCACAACATAGAAAGACACACTATAAAATATCAATTGAAATAGCTTAACTCAATCAAAGGACATATTAACACCATTGAACATACACTGAACAAATAAATTTGACCTATGATATAATGCAAACTACTTCCATTGGTCTATACAAAAACAAATGCCAACAATAACAATTTGTTAGCTTTAAATGTGTTTTATGAATACATTTCAATCGTTCATCATCAATTTCTTCGTCTGTTGAAACCTTTAAGATATTTCCTCAACAATGTGTTGTTTTTATAAAGGAACGTAACATCACTACTAACCGTGTATTGAAATAAGCCCCGCCTACTAACCCAATATGGAATATACACGGTCTCCACACAGTTTCTTTTAACCAATCATATTCCTAGAAATGTATAGGAGGTAAGATAAGGTATAATATGTGAAACTGTTCTATATCTTGCCTACAATAGAAGAGGACATTATGTTTTCTGGTCTATGGGTCTGTTGTTCAGTTTTAAGTTTTTGGTTAAGATAGTCTGCCATGAAGTTACAGTAACATAAGCTTGAAAACAGTTCTCATGTTCATAATGAGGTGCAAGCTTTTTTGAATAAAATTTATTTGCTAAATTAGGGGTTTGAACTCGATGTCAATGTTTACCTGAACATAGAAGGATAGTGTGAGGTGGGCATGGTGTAATATGAAGAGAAGAGAGAGTACAAACTTGGCAGATAGCTATCATAGGATAGTGTTAGACAAGTTAAATGTATGTCACTTTGGAATCAATAAGATTACAAGGTTGGCTGGAACTACCAATACCTTTTCTGGTTGAATGAAATACTTTGAAACCAAATGTGCAAGAACAGTTCCTTGCATTATACTGATTGATCATTTTTGTCTCCCACATAATGCATTTCAGGGGACATGGAAATACCGGGCATTAGTGTGTCCGTCTGTCCGTCCGTCCGGTCTTGTTAGCGCTCTCACAGGTACAATTCTTGCCAGATTTTTATAAAACTTATACTATAGGTTAATATCAGCAATATCTCGGACAAATTCTGTAATGGTGGCCAATCGACTTTTTAAAGAGAGTTAGGGCCTTGGAAATATTAAATTTATGGAAAATGGCCTCGTTAGCACTCTCACGGGTACAATTCTTGCCAGATTTTTATAAAACTTATACTATAGGTTAATATCAGCAATTTCTCGGACAAGTTCTATAATGGTGGCCGATTGACTTTTTTTAGAGTTATGCCCCTTGGAAATATTATATTTATGGGAAATGGCCTCCTAGCGCTATCACATGTACAATTGCCAGATTTTTATAAAACTTATACTATAGGTTGATATCAGCAATATCTCGGACAAGTTCTATAATGGTGGATGATCAACTTTTTTTTAAAAGAGTTATGCCCCTTGGAAATATAAAATATGTGCAACACAGGGGACATTGGAACTCTGTTCTTTTATTATTGAGGCTTGATTGTCTATCCCATATGGCTGTCAGAGGAACAAACTTAAGCTAGATTTTTTTTTAGAACTTCTTTACCATTTGGTTCTTAGCAGTTTTTTAAGGTCCCTGGAAAGTACTGTTTCTTTAAACAGCACAGTCAAATTATATTACATCCAAGGGGTGACTTTTGTAAAGGGTTCGTGGATATAAAGAGATTCCTCAAAACAAAAACAAAAATGACTGCCAGGTTACTGTTGTATGCTCATATCAACCACAATTTTTAGAAATATTAAACCTACCCAAAATTAGGGTTTTTAGATGAGCAAATATAATTTTGCAAAATTTTATTTAATATGCATTTTGGTCTATTTAGCTGCATCAGCATTGTAAGGCTCCGTTAAACGTTTTTACAATCATACATTATGATTTAGGCAGTTAAAAACTTTTAACGATATTCCACAATATGAATATGATTTGGTTTTACCTAGATAAAGTTACCATTAAGTTAACTCTATAAATTTTGAAATATTGTTATGAACAAAAACTTGTATAATTAGTATTTATATATAGGAAATCTTTTTTTATAATTAATAAGCAGATTTATGCCAGTCATAATTATTTTTTTATAATGAAGAGGAATTTATTGAACAAGTAAATTCAATTTAAACACTTGTGTAATGTGATGGAGGAACTCGTTAAGCTTATGATTGCCTTGATGGAAAACATTTTGAGCATGTCATAACTTTATTTATTTTTATGGACAATTGTTTAATACTTCATCCCCTCGTAGAATCAGGTAGCTTCCATCGACATTAATTCTGCATGGAAGGTGGTCTCAGCATTTTATCATGATGTTTTTGTTTGCATGTAAAAATCTTATTCTGTTTCTAATTATTTAATGAAATCAACATTAGAAATGTTTTGTATCTAATAAATGTCATAATGCTGCTGTATTAAAGAAGTTCTTAAGAAGGATCTTATGTAGTGCAGGTTACGTCACACACAGAGTCAACCAGCGTGCACATGTCAGCCAGGGAATGCTCATGCTTTATGTAATTCATAATAAAAACGAATGAAAACTGATGTTTGGAAAAAAAATATTAGCCAATTAGAGGCAGGACATGGAATATAAAATTTTTACGGAATGAGAAGAATCGTTATGTTAGACATGGTGGAAAGTGAGATGGATTATTTGTCATTTTATATTACATTCTTGCGATGCATATAGTTGTAGATTATTAATATATACGTAATAATATAATAAGGGCGTGGATCTTATATAATACAGTTATTAATCATTCAATTAACAAGTAACCGATTAAACAGAGGGCAGGTAGTACTCAGCTGTAAAGTGAGTACTTGTTCCTGCAGTAATTTTCTCAAATGAAATACAATAAAATGTTGATATATTTCTGCAAAATGTCTCATATTTTTTTCAAGCTGGTTATTAATGTACATTCTACTTTAAAAGAATCTGACTTTTGGTGTGTCATGAAAACACATGTTAATCTGAGAAAAGTCCCCAAAATGTTCATTTTAACAATTTTTAGAACAGATCTTGATAAGTTTAAATCAAATGGACCAGTTTAGTTTAAAACATATGTAGTTGTTCAAAACGAAGTGGATCAGCCATAAGTTTTGCAACTTAATAACATCCTCTCACCAGATTAGAATGGATTAGGTCTCAGAATAAGATACACACATTTCCTCAATAATACAACAGAAGCTCCATCTATTACTCAGATTTTAATAGCCTACATCCAAAATGTTCAATAATTTCAAACCAAGTTTTCATAGACTTCAATAAACATTTAGGACTTGGTCATATTGCAGCACTATATGTACTAATTATCAGGACCTGAGGTATTTTCTGGTCCTTGCTGTATGGTCAGTAACCAATGATTTTCCCTTTTTTGTTTTTTTCAGACACATAAAGGTTTATGATGTCAGTACATACCAAGTGGTACATACTTTAGATGTACCAGGGTCTGTTCTCAGCGTTGGAGTACCTGTAAGTACAATGGACATTTATCTTCTTGGATTAGACAGAAAGTAATTCTATTTTGAACGAGTTCTACCTCTGTTTTTCTAGGGGTAATATGAAAGTATAAATATGTCAATAAATCGTGGGAAAATTAAGTGTTTATGTTGCATATTAGATATTACTGCATGGAAGCAAAGGTGATAGATTAATTGGAATGTTGTTACTCAGAATGATATCATTAAACAATTGTTGTAGTTTTTTCAAACATTGAAGTTTATTTTCTTTGACTTTACAAGAATCAGAGGGCTAAATATGCGTGGGAAAAATTAATTGCGTTTCATTCATAGGCATTAACATGGAACATCTCTCTGATGGTACTTCATGTAGGATGTTTGATACAAATAAGGAACACGAGTTAAGTTGAAAGTTTACCAAAAATACTTTGTAAAAATGAAAAGCAATCCATTAATATTAGGGAGAAGTGGTGGGAGAGACACCTGTCAGTATCATTAGTAGTAAATATTCCTATTAAACTATGATAGTCAGTATCTTATTATTAGTTTATATGTTCTATTGTACTCCATATTTCAAATATTTCGTTTGACGATAAAAGAAACTCGAAAGTGGCACTTGTACATCAGTTGAGTAGAATTCAAATGATCAATAATTTCTATGCTGTATAAACTTTGATGTTCGAATCTCAGACTTATTGAAGGTTCAAATTGTTCATAATATTTGGAAACGAGAACGTAAAGAGTTATATCTTTTTTTAATTGCTTTCATAAGATACTTTTTAAACATATGTTGCTCACTAATAAAAATTATTGAAAATTCTCACTATTGTGGGAACAGAAATGTTATATTTGTTGATGTATTTACAGGCAGACTACAGTCTCATGATATTAACATTATATTTGTTGTTATATTTACAGGCAGAAGACAATCTCATGATATTAACGTTATATTTGTTGTTATATTTACAGGCAGAAGACAATCTCATGATATTAATGTTATATATTTGTTGATATATTTACAGGCAGAAGACAATCTCATGATATTAACGTTATATTTGTTGTTATATTTACAAGCAGAAGACAATCTCATGATATTAATGTTATATTTGTTGTTATATTTACAGGCAGAAGACAATCTCATGATATTAACATTATATGTGTTTTATATTTACAGGCAGACAACAATCTCATGATATTAATGATATTTTTGTTGTTGTATTTACAAGCAGACGACATTCTCTTGGTATTAATATGTTATATATTTGTTGATATATTTACAGGCAGATGACAATCTCTTGGTAGTTGGTACAGCAGAGGGTTTGCTTTCAATGCAAAGGAGAAAGTCAGATGAAGACAAAAATGTTAGAAAGAAAAAGAGACCTGCATCTTACAAGTTTTTTCTGAAAGGACAGAACTATACTCCTTCATCGGTATACTTTGAATGTTAACATGTAACAGCTTTTTACCAAAACCATTAATGTTTAGGATAATTTTGTTGAAAGAGATGAAAGTAAGACGGTATCAGTGAAAATAACAGAAGTTGGGTTTTGTAATAGAAATGCTGTTATTACTAGTAGTCATTTTTAAAAGTTTCCAGAATGTTTTCATATAAGTTACTCCTCTAAATTCAGAATTTGCTGTGAGTAATTTTACTGCAGTTTGGATAGCCAACAAAATTCAAGTTAGAGAAGAATAATAATACAAGGAAAAATGCATGATTGCATGAAATATTTGTCACTGGACAATAAAAAAAAAAAACCATTTAAATAATCAAAAAGGCAAAAATTAAGTGGCAAATTTTAATTATAGCAATCCTGTTGTATTTTTATACGACAGCAAAAAATTTGCGGTCGTATATTGGTATGATGTTGTTATACGACCACCAAAAAATTTTGCGGTCGAATATTGGTATGACGTTGGCGTCGTCATCGTCGTGGTCTGAAGACACATTGGTTTTCGCACTCTAACTTTAGTTTAAGTGAATGGATCTCTATGAAATTTTACCATAAGGTTCAATACTTCAAAAGGAAGGTTGGGATTGATTTTGGAGGTTATGGTACTAACAGTTAAGGAATTAGGGGCCAAAAAGGGGCCAAAAATAAGCATTTTTGTAACTTCCAGACATAACTTGTGTGTTAGTGTATGGATCTCTCTGACATTGTACCACAAGGTTCCATATCACAAAGGGAATGCTGGGATTGATTTTGGGGGGTAATTGCCTCCAAATTTTAGGAATTAGGGGCCAAAAAAGGGGCAAAAAACAAGCATTTTTCTAGTTTCATGACAATAACTTGTGTTTAAGTGTATGGATCTTTCTGAAATTGTACTACAAGGTTCCATATCACAAAGGGAAAGCTGGAATTGAGTTTGGGGTAATTGCCCAAAATGATTAGGAATAAGGGGTCAAAAAGGGGCCAAAAATAAGCATTTTTCTAGTTTCCAGACAATAACTTGTGTTCAAGTGTATGGATCTCTCTGAAATTGTACTATAAGGTACCATTCCACAAAGGGAAGGCTGGGATTGAGTTTGAGGGTAATGCCTCAAAATTTTGGAATAAGGGGCCAAAAAGGGGCCAAAAAACAAGCATTTTTCTAGTTTCCAGACAATAACTTGTGTTCAAGTATACGGATCTCTCTGAAATTGTACTGCAAAGTACCATACCACAAAGGAAAGGCTGGGATTGAGTTTTGGGGTGATGAATCATAAGGGGGTTCGAAAAATTTGAGGGGGGATTTTTTTTTTATGCCCCAGCCGTAGCGGAGGGGGCATTAAGTTTTACCCTTGTCTGTCTGTACGTACGTCCGTCCGTACATCCCAAAATTGGTTTTTGTTCTCTAACTTGAGTTTGCCTCAACCAAATGTTATGAAACCTACACACAATGCTTATTACTACGAAACACAGATCAAGTTTGAATTTTGGTGGCGTCACTTTAACCATTCTAGAGTTATGCCCCTTTATAAATGGAAAAAATTGCAAAATTTTTAGTTTCCGTTCTCTAACTTAAGTTTGCCTCAACCAAATATTATGAAACTTACACACAATGCTTATTACCACTAAATACAGACCAAGTTTGAATTTTGGTAGGGTCACTCAAACCATTCTAGAGTTGTGCCCCTTTATAAATAGAAAAATTGCAAAATTTTTAGTTTCCGTTCTCTAATTTAAGTTTGCCTCAACCAAATGTTATGAAACTTATACACAATGCTTATTACCACAAAACACAGATCAAGTTTGAATTTTGGTGGCGTCACTTAAACGGTTCTAGAGTTATGCCCCTTTATAATGGAAAAATTGCTAAATTTTTAGTTTCCGTTCTCTAACTTAAGTTTGCCTCAACCAAATGTTATGAATCTTATATACAATGCTTATTATCACAAAATACAGATCAAGGGTGAATTTTGGTGGCGTCACTCAAACTGTTCTAAAGTAATGCCCCTTTATAAATGGAAAAATTGCAAAACTTTTAGTTTCCGTTCTCTAACTTAAGTTTGCCTCAACCAAATGTTATGAAACTTATACACAATGCTTATTACCACTAAAAACAGATCAAGTTTGAATTTTGGTGGCGTCACTCAAACTGTTCTAGAGTAATGCCCCTTTATAAATGGAAAAATTGCAAAATTTTTAGTATCTGTTCTCTAACTTAAATTTGCCTCAACCAAATGTTATGAGACTTACACACAATGCTTATTACCACAAAACTCAGATCAAGTTCAAATTTGGGTAGCATCACTTTTACCGTTCTTCAGTTATGTCCCTTTATAACTATATGATATGCAAGCAGGGGCATCATCTGTGTCCACATGTGGACACAATCCACATTTATTTCATTTTTTTTCTTTAAAATTTTCCATTTTAAATTGTTTATTTCTGATTTATATATAAAAGCAAATAATAATGATATGGTTTGAATAGGTAAATTAAAAATTTTCAAGTTCTTAGACCACATTCATTCTGTGTCAGAAACCTATGCTGTGTTAAATATTTAATCACAATCCAAATTCAGTGCTGTATCAAGCTTGAATGTTGTGTCCATACTTGCCCCAACTGTTCAGGGTTTGACCTCTGCGGTCGTATCAAGCTGCGCCCATCGGAGCATTTTATTTACATTAATAAAGGCATCACAGTAATTTCTGAATTTACAGAAATAAGTTTTTGTGCTTTGGTTTACTCTTGATAATCTTTTTGTCATGATATTATCTGTACATTAATTTATGGATTTTCAATAATATATGAATAGTACTTCTGACATTAAGCATCAATCCAATGGAATAAAAGAAAGTGCCTGTTGATTTTGGTATTTGTTATTTTATTCTTAATTTTTTTTTTTGGTCAATGGTCAATGATTCTCATCTGGTCTGATTGTTGAACTCTTAACTCTGAGGCATATGTCCAGTAATCGCAAAGTTATATATTCATACAAAAAACCTAGTAAAATTATTTTATGGATCATTTGTAGCATTTTTAATGCATTTTTTTTATATACCAAGTAATATAAAGTTCAAGATTTCAACCTGGATTTATCTAGTTAATTTTAGAATAGCATGGTATAAGGTTGCGAGAACCCCTTGTAAGAAAATTTTAAAACTGTGAAAAAAAAATTTTGAAATATCCATGTATTTTTTGTTTATATACTTGCAGGAAGATCAAATTTATGAACACAAAAAAAAAGAAAAGTTACAGAAATATGATAAATTCTTTAGAAAATTTGAATACAGCAAAGCTTTGGATGCTGCAGTAAGTTGATTATATCCATAGTCTGTATTACAATGACATTGTTCGAATGCATAAGAGAAAAGTTTATATGATCTAATGTTTTTTTAGTTTGAGTTAACTGGTAAACGTATTTTAATATCAATGAATAAGAAATAAGAAATTGGTAATCTGAAAAATCATAAAAATTATATAAATAGAAAATGATTGTAGTCTTACTTGATAATTTACTGTGATAATCTTGGTAAATGCACAGTTTTATTTCTGGTCTCATTGTGTTGTGATGTATAGTATCAAAATATTGTGAAGATCACACAAAATTTTTTTTCCAACTTTAATGAAAATCAGAAAAAATATGCCTGGATAAACTGTACTGATACTTCCATAGCATCTTATCAATATTAGGAAGATACTGTTGCATGTGAACATAAAGCTTCTTTTATAGGACAATAAATATTGTCAGTCATTTTAGGGAATATATATTCTGAATTCTGTATTTGTTTAAAAATGAAAAATATATTTCTTACTGTGTCCATTTCTATTTATAGATACATGTGAGATCTAAAGAACCAGAAGTGACTGTCAGTGTTGTACAGGAATTAATAAGGCGTGAAGGTCTAAAACCTGCCCTTGCTGCCAGAGACGACAAATCATTAGGCTTTATAATAAGATTTATACAAAGGTAAGAAATTCTCAGCTGTCAGAGAACGCAGATTTTAGGTCTTATAATCATGTTTATATAAGGTATTAGCATGCACTTGTGAAGTGTCAATATTTTAAATCCTTAGTTGCCATGCATGACAAATCATTATTTTTAAATTAAGTTTATATGAAGTCACGTTGAAAACCTGATTTATCGGCAAGAGCAAAATCTGTTGAGTTTTTATAATGAAATTCAGACAGTTTGAAATAAAAAACAGAATGCAGACCAAAAGATTTGAAATTCTGATATATTTAGAGACATTTTTGATTGAGGAGAAATGTTCAATGTTTATCATTTTGCATTTGATGTAATTTCTTGAAAGAATTTTATCTTTTGATAAAAAAAGCTATTGGGAAACTCTTTTTGCTCACCTTGAAAGGCCAATGTAAACTCTTTTCCTGACTTTGGTTCTGTTGTCAATAGTCTCCATCCATCCGTAATGGCCGGCCACAGACCACAATTAAATTCTCTATTAGTTCTTTATAACGTTTTGTTTCATTAAAAAATGCACCGATTCTTTTGACAAATATTTTGTGTGTGTAAAGTACAGTACTAGTCCAAACATATATCAAACATTCAGAAATATCGCTCCCCAGCATCTTACAAATTTAGCCAATACACATCCATACCCCTATGGACAAGTCAAGAGATGTTCGAAAACTGTAAATATCACCTTTTGCACCTGGCCTAATCACTCTTTCCATATCAAAATCAGTTAAAATACAACATCCAAAAGTTTATTTCACCTCTCTTCTTTCATTTCCATCCAAAAAATCTAAGAAATGAGTGAGGAAGGAAAGAAAAAATTAAGAAAAATACACTCTAATTAAAAGGAACTATATTCGTGGACAACAAAAGCGGGATCATTAATTGTGGTCTTTGGCCTATTAGGGTCTAAAACTTGACCAATTCTAATAAAACTTGGCATGATTTAAGCTTAGTGTATTATAAAACAGTTTACAAAGTTTCAAAGCCATATGATACCAATTATAAAAATTGTGGCATTTTTATATCTGAACTTTTGGTGCTGAATTGTGGCGTTGAATTAGAATAATTTCAACTATCAAATTTGGGCTTCTAAAACCAAAATATACCAAAACTTACACTTTTAATGTCTCTATGTATAAGTTATCACCTATTAAAAGCAACAGATAGCATACTTCATGTTTCAGACTTATAAAAATGGCCAGAAGTAAATTTCATATCAGCCTGTGCCAAAAATAGAGGTTTTCAAATGAAGTGACGCCTTATATGAAATGTAATATTTTCACTTACCACAATTTTCTGAAGTTGTTAAGTTATAAAAACCTTTACATGTTATAAATGTACTTTTAATGGAAATATAAGTTTCAAATAGCATAACACATGTGAATAAAATGGTCTTCAGCAATGTCAAGCTTAAAAAACAGGTTGTCAATTTAGGTCGTTCCCACATTTGCATATTAAAAGCATATAAATGATATGGGAGATGGAGATATGCTTCTTTTGCTCAAATCTTTGCTCAGAAATGATAAAACATGGAGCCTGGATGTAACAAGACTGTCACTTTCAACTATATATGTAGACAGTATGATCTGATGCAAAGTTATTTACTTTACTTTTTAAAACCGGCATGAAATTTCAGCCTCAAAAGGCCAATATTTTAACCACTAGCTATCAAACAAAAGAAAATAAAGGTAGTCTGTGAAACAGATAAGGTCAAACAACCAGTAATAAGTGCTTTTGATATAGATTTAGTGAAATCTGCTAAAAGGAATTCAACTTGTATGTGCATAGAACCTCATTTTTCACTTGCTTCATACTGACCGTTAGACTAAGACCATTAAAGCAGCACATTTTGCACTCTTATTCTGAGTTTATCTACTTTTTTTGTATGTTAAGTGTTCAAAAATGAGTTAAACATCTACATTAGATACCACAAACACAAATAGAAAATCAGAAAAACCTGTCAGAGAGAAAGTAAGCATGCTACTTTTGTAAAATATTGAAACAACTGAAAAGTTCAATTTTGGGCATGTAGGCTGAAATGTCACTTTTTACAAAATTTCTATCAAATAAAAGTGGAAATCATTTATTCTCATGTAGTTTGACAAATTAATACCAATAGATCATTCAGGAAGTTGTCAAAGTACAAATTCAATATTTCCTGAATTCACCTCTTAGGCCACAGACCACAATTAAATTCTCTATTAGTTCTTTATAACGTTTTGTTTCATTAAAAAATGCACCGATTCTTTTGACAAATATTTTGTGTGTGTAAAGTACAGTACTAGTCCAAACATATATCAAACATTCAGAAATATCGCTCCCCAGCATCTTACAAATTTAGCCAATACACATCCATACCCCTATGGACAAGTCAAGAGATGTTCGAAAACTGTAAATATCACCTTTTGCACCTGGCCTAATCACTCTTTCCATATCAAAATCAGTTAAAATACAACATCCAAAAGTTTATTTCACCTCTCTTCTTTCATTTCCATCCAAAAAATCTAAGAAATGAGTGAGGAAGGAAAGAAAAAATTAAGAAAAATACACTCTAATCAAAAGGAACTATATTCGTGGACAACAAAAGCGGGATCATTAATTGTGGTCTTTGGCCGTCTTCAAGTACGAATTTTGTTCCAGTCTGATGATTTTGTGCAGAGTTATGGTCCTTGGACATGGAAAATTCACTCAAATAATCAGTTTCCACACCTTTTTCATCATGCTTGAAGATATTGACTTGATATTTGTTATATAGTTTACACTATGACAAGTTATAGCATTTTGTTCCAGTATAATGAAATTTTAAGCAGTAGGGGACTATGTATTGCAATGCAATACTTTCAGAATGCTTGTTCTAGTTGGTCTCTATTTAATTTTTTGTCCATTGAATTTTCAAGGCAATGTCAAACTTTGTTAAGTTACAAATTTTGAGTCATTGGTTAGCATATATTGTACCAATTCAACTATTCAACTAAGGTTCATATGGGAAATTACACTCTCATCTTGATCTATAAAATAGCTTGATCAATATGAACCAAACATGGCCGAAACAATGTTGATATTGTATGAAAATCATTATTTTGTTTTGGTTTGATAAAAACATGGGGATCAGAAGCTTTTTCAAAAATGAGTTAAACATCTACATTAGATACCACAAACACAAATAGAAAATCAGAAAAACCTGTCAGAGAGAAAGTAAGCATGCTACTTTTGTAAAAATATTGAAACAACTGAAAAAGTTCAATTTTGGGCATGTAGGCTGAAATGTCACTTTTTTACAAAATTTCTATCAAATAAAAGTGGAAATCATTTATTCTCATGTAGTTTGACAAATTAATACCAATAGATCATTCAGGGAAGTTGTCAAAGTACAAATTCAATATTTCCTGAATTCACCTCTTAGGCCACAGACCACAATTAAATTCTCTATTAGTTCTTTATAACGTTTTGTTTCATTAAAAAATGCACTGATTCTTTTGACAAATATTTTGTGTGTGTAAAGTACAGTACTAGTCCAAACATATATCAAACATTCAGAAATATCGCTCCCAGCATCTTACAAATTTAGCCAATACACATCCATACCCCTATGGACAAGTCAAGAGATGTTCGAAAACTGTAAATATCACCTTTTGCACCTGGCCTAATCACTCTTTCCATATCAAAATCAGTTAAAATACAACATCCAAAAGTTTATTTCGCCTCTCTTCTTTCATTTCCATCCAAAAATCTAAGAAATGAGTGAGGAAGGAAAGAAAAAAATTAAGAAAAAATACACTCTAATTAAAAGGAACTATATTCGTGGACAACGAAAAGCGGGATCATTAATTGTGGTCTTTGGCCATATCTCATTTCCATGGAGATTATTTGGCCCCGCCCCCTCATTCATGGTCTATTGACTTTGAAACTTTTGCTTAGTTTTCATGTATTAGTTTGTGATTAGGTCAGTTTAAGATGAACCACTAATGTAAACTCAATGATATTGGGTATGCAAATGTATTGGCATTTGCAAGTTTCATTTCCATGGAGATTATATAACCCCACCCCCTAATTATGGTTCATTGACTTTGAAACTTTTACATAGTTTACAAGTTAATGTTTGTGTTTACGTTTGTTTAAAGGGAACGACTTATGAAAAGTCAGTGGTATTTGGTTTGCAGTTGTATTAGCATTGGCACATCTCATTTCCATGGAGATTGTTTAGCCCTGTACCTTCAGTCATGGTTCATTGACTTTGAATATTTGCATAACTTACATGTTAAAGTATTGCTATTTTAATTTCAACATTTGCATTATCAAAATAACAAATAGGCGAGACATATCTCTGTGTTAACAGTTTATATATTTTAATATTTTATGATGTATTTAAATGAGTAGTTATGGTTGCAAACTCCATTAGAAATTTGAATTGACATTATTTTTGGAATAAGGAAAGGGGAGTTGAAAAAATTTGGGGGCTACAATTTTTCTCATTTCAGATTTCAGAAATTAAAAGAAAATTTCTTCAAATATTTTTTTTTTTTGGGTAATATCAACAGCATAGTGTATTGCACAAAAGCAAAAAAAGCGGGTAAATTTTTTTGTGGGGGGCAATCGCAACAGCATAGTGTATTGCACAAAAGCAAAAAACTGAATATAAATTCAAATCATATAACCAATTTTAAGTTCTTTGACTACACTTATTCTGTGTCAGAAACCTATTATGTGTCAAATATTTAATAACAATCCAAATTCAGACCTGTATCAAGCGCGAATAATGTGTCCATTTTGGCCGCAACTTTTCAGGGTTGGACATCTGAGGTCGTATCCAGCTGCGCTCAGCAAAGCAATTTATTTGGTTCATGCTTGAAAATATTGATTTGAGAATTAGTATGTAGTTTTATAATGACAAGTTACAGATCAAGTACGAATTTTGTTCCAGTCTGATGATTTTGTGCAGAGTTATGGTCCTTGGACATGGAAAATTCACTCAAATAATCAGTTTCCACACCTTTTTTCATCATGCTTGAAGATATTGACTTGATATTTGTTATATAGTTTACACTATGACAAGTTATAGCATTTTGTTCCAGTATAATGAAATTTTAAGCAGTAGGGGACTATGTATTGCAATGCAATACTTTCAGAATGCTTGTTCTAGTTGGTCTCTATTTAATTTTTGTCCATTGAATTTTCAAGGCAATGTCAAACTTTGTTAAGTTACAAATTTTGAGTCATTGGTTAGCATATATTGTACCAATTCAACTATTCAACTAAGGTTCATATGGGAAATTACACTCTCATCTTGATCTATAAAATAGCTTGATCAATCTGAACCAAACATGGCCGAAACAATGTTGATATTGTATGAAAATCATTATTTTGTTTTGGTTTGATAAAAACATGGGGATCAGAAGCTTTTTTTTTAGTGTGGTTTAAAACTTTAAAAAAATATCAGCAAACTCATGTAAAAGGCCAATGACATCTGAAATTAAGGAGGTTGAATAGATTTTATGGGATTGTAGGTTTGCCATTTGGCAGACATTTATAGAGGGTCTTTTGAGCCTCTAGTTAGGGTCTTTTGTGCCTCTAGTTTAATGATAAATTGATGAATGGGCTTATTTGGTACTGAAAGTGTATGCATTGTATAAAATTTGCTGCTATTCATATCTATAATTTAAACAAAAATTTGAATCACAATTTTTTCTATTTTTGTAGAAATATAAGTAACCCAAGATTTACTTCAACATTGACAGATGTAGCTGGTGTTCTTCTAGGTAAGGCAACATTTTAAGTAGTTTCTTTTTCTGAAAAGTTTTTATATGAAAAGAAAAGTGAAAAAGAAATAGTTTTTGCATATCATGAACTTGGGAAGTGATTATATTTTCACACAAAGATTGAACTATTGATGGTCAGCAGTTTACTCTTGATATTCAACTTTCTTCTACACCCTTCAAACTGATCTGCATGAAATTGCACAAATTTATAGGTAATGGTTTTGCCACATCAAAAATTGAAAAGCTGTATAAGTAATTAATGTAAAACATTTTGATGTTTTGACAGTCTTAAAAATAAAGAGTACAACTAGTGTTTAAGTACTGACATGAACTAATTGATATATTCTTTTAGTAAACTTTTGGTTTATAGTTTTTATGCCCCCGCAACTAGAAGTTGGGGGACATATTGTTTTACCCCCGTCCGTCCGTCCTTCCGTCCGTCCCATTATGGGTATATAGTTATTCCACATAACTCCTCGTACAGTTTGAATGCTAGGAAGTTTTCACTTTGCTGTCTGCTTGTACATATATTGAAGGTGTGCATGTGGTCAGGGTTTTGATTTTTATTAATATTTGCTCTTTTGGAAGATAGTTGAACTTTGTCATTTTTGGAGTATATACTTGCATAAGAGGTGCATAGCATTTCCGTAATTCCTCCTACAGTTTGAATGCTAGGAAGTTTTCACTTTGCAGGTTGTTTATACATATATTGAAGGTGTGCATGTGGTCAGGGTTTTGATTTTTATTAATATTTGCTCTTTTGGGAGATAGTTGAACTTTGTCATTTTTGGAGTATTTATTTGTATAAGAGGTAGTCCTACAGTGAACCATTAACCTATGTGCTCCCATGCTCTACTTTGTGTATTTTAAAATAAAACTTTGCATCTGGGGGGCATCATTTGTGTCTCCCAGACACAATAATATCTCAAAGAAAGTCTCACATTTACTTTATTATAATACAGTTACTTCAGAGTGGAGGGGGGCATCACTTTGTCTAGTTATATTTGTGCTTAGATTGTGTCAGTCAAGGTTAACCTTAGAATATTTGTTGTGTGTTTTTTTTTAGACCCATTTGTGTTTTAATGTTCTAAAATATTCCATATATTTGACTTTTCAACCTTATGGTCTGGAGCAGTAGAGCATACCTGTTTAAGTTTTTGAAAAATCTGTGCGATTGACACTCAAATCTTTATCATACCTCTATTTTCAAGCATGTGGATTTTCAAAACAAGATAATTGATATAAATGAGATTTTTTAAACTGCTTACTCTTCAAAAGCATGTTAGTTTCTGTTGCTCAGTCTCTAAGAACTGTTCCAATAAAACATACTTGGTACCAAGGAAAAGCATTTTGAAAATTGGCTAACTATCTACAGTGGCAATATATGAATATCAAATAACATTTTCACAATACAAAATAGTCTTAAACACCCAACCATAGCTGATTTTATGAAAATATTTTAACACAATATTATAAAACACAAAATACAAGGCACGTTCAAAATTGATTTTGATTTTGCCACTTCTCTTTCAAGAGTTTTTCTGCAGGCAGGGGTATTTGTGATCATTGTTTTGCCTAATTCTAGTTTACTTACAAGATTGCTCAAATTATTGAACACTACAAAAGACCATAGTCTGGTAACATTTATTACATTAAAAGTTGTTAATGACGGCTGAAAATTACCCCACAATGAAACAATGTGTTATAACTTTCTTTTTTCTTTTATTGTAGATATGTATAACTCTCATATAGGACAGTGTGCTGAAGTTGATGCTTTGTTACAAAGGTTACGAACTACTGTCAAACAGGAAGTAGAATATATGAAACAGTTAATGGAAACCATGGGAACAATGGACATGTTATTTGCTGCTGTATCAACCAATCAGAACAAACAATCACATTCAAATTCTTTAGATGTTTTGACTCCGTCAGCAGAAGCACAGACTTCCTGATAAAAATAAAAATGATAAAAAAATTGTATTAAATATCTGCTTTAGCTTGCATGGCTCATTTTAAACATCTATCATCCATTGTCCATCTTTTGTAAACTTAAACCATTTACATAAAAAAAAATCAGTTATAAAAGTTGATTGAATCAATCCTACTGTGTTATTTGATGGTACATTTGCTGCCAAAATGGTTGCTGTTACAAGAAATGAAAAAGCAAAAGCAAAAACCTATCCTGATCTTTTTCATGCTGATATGTAGTTAATTGGGAACCATGATTGCATGTTTTCCATTTATTTTCTTAAAGGCCATCTCATATTTTATTACAAAATTCTATCATATAGTTTTTATACGACCGCAAAAAAAATTTGCGGTCGTATATTGGTATGACGTTGGTGTCGTCGTCGTCGTCCGAAGACACATTGGTTTTCGCACTCTAACTTTAGTTTAAGTGAATGGATCTCTATGAAATTTTACCATAAGGTTCAATATCACAAAAGGAAGGTTGGGATTGATTTTGGGGTTATGGTACCAACAGTTAAGGAATTAGGGGCCAAAAGGGGCCAAAATAAGCATTTTGTAACTTCCAGACATAACTTGTGTGTTAGTGTATGGATCTCTCTGACATTGTAACACAAGGTTCCATATCACAAAGGGAATGCTGGGATTGATTTTGGGGTAATTGCCTCAAAATTTTAGGAATTGGGGGCATAAAAGGGGCAAAAACAAGCATTTTCTAGTTTCATGACAATAACTTGTGTGTAAGTGTATGGATCTTTCTGAAATTGTACTACAAGGTTCCATATCACAAAGGAAAGCTGGAATTGAGTTTGGGGTAATTGCCTGAAACGTTTAGGAATTAGGGGCCAAAAGGGCCAAAATAAGCATTTTCTAGTTTCCAGACAATAACTTGTGTTCAAGTGTATGGATCTCTGAAATTGTACTGCAAGGTACCATACCTCAAAGGAAGGCTGGGATTGAGTTTGGGGTGATGAATCATAAGGGGTTCAAAAATTGGGGGGATTTTTTTTTTCCTTTTTCCTTTTTTTCTTTAAAATTTTCCATTTTAAGTTGGTTATTTCTGATTTATATTTAAAAGCAAATAATAATGATATGGCAGGAGATACACACCAAACAGGATGTGTAAATTATTATATAATAAGTATTGTGCAATAGCAAGAAATTTTCAATTGCACAGTATTGCATAATAGCAAGAAATCTTTAATTGCACAGTATTGCACAATAGCAAGAAATATCCAATAGCACAATATTGCGCAATAGCAAGAAATTGTCAATTGTACAGTATTGCGCAATAGCAAGAAATATTCAATTGCACAGTATTGCGCAATTGCAAGAAATATTCAATTGCACAGTATTGTGCAAAGAAGATACTTTGTATAAATTGCTTATTTCTTGACCAATTTCAATGGGGTTTTATTCTTGAACTCTTGGGGTTCTTTAATATGCTGAATCTAACCGTGTATTAAGTTTTTGGATTTTGGGCCCCATTTTAAATTGGTCCACATTGAGGTCCAAAGGGTCCAAAATTAAACTTTGTTTGATTTCATCAAAAATTGAATTATTGGGGTTCTTTGATATGCCGAATCTAACCGTGTATTTAGATTCTTAATTTTTGGTCCCGTTTTCAAATTGGTCTACATTAAGGTCCAAAGGGTCCAAAATTAAACTTAGTTTGATTTTAACAAAAATTGAATTCTTAGGGTTCTTTGATATGCTGAATCTAAACATGTATTTAGATTTTGATTATGGGCCCAGTTTTCAAGTTGGTCCAAATCGGGGTCCAAAATTAAACTTTGTTTGATTTCAACAAAAATTGAATATATGGGGTTCTTTGATATGCTGAATCTAACCATGTATTTAGATTTTTGATTTTTGGGCCCTGTTATCAATTTTGTCCACATTGAGGTCAAAAGGGTCCAAAATTAAACTTTGTTTGATTTCATCAAAAATTGAACTCTTGGGGTTCTTTGATATGCTGAATCTAACCATGTATTTAGAATTTGGATATTGGACCATAATAGGTGAATGTCCAATTTAAAATTTTTAAGTTCTTAGACCACATTCATTCTGTGTCAGAAACCTATGCTGTGTCAAATATTTAATCACAATCCAAATTCAGAGCTGTATCAAGCTTGAATGTTGTGTCCATACTTGCCCCAACTGTTCAGGGTTCGACCTCTGCGGTCGTATCAAGCTGCGCCCTGCGGAGCATTTTATTCTGATTATATAATTATTGTCAATCATCTTTAAAAAAAAAAATCCCATAAAAAGCATGCTAGCATATGCTTTTTGTCTCCCTGTGGCAAACGTTGCAGAATGTAAAAACATAGGGATTAGAATCAGACTGTGGCAGCTGCATTGTAAACTGTTTGTTTAAAGCTTTGTATTTCAGTGGATAAAAGACATGAATGCTTCATACCTTGTATGCAGATACCTTATGTCACGAAGTTTCAATCTGTCCTTGACCTCATTTTCATGGTTCAGCAATGGCTTGAAAAAAGTTTTAAGATTTTTTGTCATGTGAATTTCTCACTTATTAAGAGTAGAAGAATATTATATTTGGTATATTGATTCCTTGGAAGGTCTACATGTCTGTCAAGACAGGGTTCACCTGATCTTGACTTCATTTCATCGATAAGTAATCAAGGTTAAGTTTTCGTGGTCAAGTCCGTATCTCCGATATTATAAGAAATAGGTCAACTGTATTTGGTATGTGGAATGATTTTAAGGTGTACATGACCGCCTGGCTGGTTTCATCTGACCTTGACCTTGAAGGTTTTTATAAGACCACAAAAATTTTTGCGGTCGTATATTGGTATGACGTTGGCATCGTCGTCCGTCGTCGTCATCCGAAGACACATTGGTTTTCGCACAATAACTTTAGTTTAAGTGAATGGATCTCTATGAAATTTTACCATAAGGTTTAATACCACAAAAGGAAGGTTGGGATTGATTTTGGGGGTTATGGTACCAACAGTTAAGGAATTAGGGGCCAAAAAAGGGCCCAAATAAGCATTTTTCTAGTTTCCAGACAATAACTTGTGGAACGGTGTATGAATCTCTCTGAAATTATACCACAAGTTTCCATACCACAAAGGGATGGTTAGGATTGACTTTGGGGGGTTATGGCTCAAACCATTTAGGAATTAGGGACAATCCAAATTCAGACCTGTATCAAGCGCGAATATTGTGTCCATTTTTGCCCCAACTGTTCAGGGTTGGACCTCTGCGGTTGTATCCAGCTGTGCTCAGCGAAGCATTTTATTGTAGTTTGGTCTATTTCTTAGATACTATAAGCAATAGAGGCAGTATATTTGGTGTATTGAATGATTCTAAGGTGGACATGTCTGTCTGGCAGGTTACATCTGACATTGACCTCATTTCATGGTTTATTGGTTAATGTTAAGTTTTCATGGTTTTGTCAGTTTATCAGATACTATGAGCAATAGGTCAAATATATTTGGTGTATGTAATGATTGAAAGGTGTACATGTCTCTCTGGCATGGTTCATCTGACCTTGACCTTATTTTCATGGATAATTGATACTGTTAATGTATTTGATACTTGTAGTAATACCTCAATATTACAGACTTCCAACATAAATTCAATCATGATAAGTAAAGCAGGCGAGACGTTGTTATAGTTATGGAAATAAGAATCAATGAACATGTGGAAAAAATACTTTTCATTGATTTAGTTAATATTATTGAATTATGCATAACATTATGTCAACAGTTTATGTCTGGTCAAAATGCATTATATACCCTTAATAATGTGCATTTGTCCAAGCTCATGATGATGGTGAGCTGTAGCCCACTTTGTATGAATTGTCAATCATCTTTTTAAAAAAAATTCTCATGATACATGTATGGCAAAAATGAGATGTGGGTGTTGTACAGCCAGCTGACGATGCAAAAAAACAAAAATAAACAATATAAATATGGCCTTCAACAATAGACAAGAGTCTATACAATATGTTGGTCAGTCTAGTTTTCCTCTTTTTGTCATGGCTTTGTCAGTTTTTCTTCTACTCACCTAAAAGGCCAGGTGAGCTTTCACTATCACTTGGCGTCTGTCATCTTCCTCGTCTTTGTAAACTTTTTAAAATCTTCTTTGATGAATCTATTGGACCAAATGTTACCAAACTTAATCTTAATGTTCCTTGGGGTGTATAGTTTTAAAATTATATCAGGGGATTTGACCCATTAACAAACATAGCTGCTGTTGCTAAAAATAGAACATAGGGATGACTAGGATGAGATTCAGTTTTTAGCCTATATCTCAAAAACTAAAGCAGTTATAGTGAAACTGATATAAATAAAAATGAAAAACCTGTTTTGGAGTGATTTCTTTTGGATATCAGTTTTAAAAAAATCAGTTTTTGGCTTATATTTCAAAAATTTAAAGAGTAAGGGTAAATTTATCAGCGAGTCAAGTTCTATCTTCTATGTAATTTTCAGAAAAGTAGTTTTGGTTATTATCTTGCAAAATATAATAGATGGAGAGAAATTTTGAACAGTAAAAATGAAAGAAATCATTAATTGACACCTTATAGGAGTTATTGCCCTTGAGAGACAATTTTTACCTTTTGCAAATTTTGAAGGTATAATAGATAGAACCACAAATATGCCAACATCATCAATTGAACCCTTATAGGAGTTATAGCCCTTTGAAGATTTTTACCCATTTTTGCAGAAAACATTATAAATAGAGACAAACTGTAAATAGCACACAGGGTCTACAAATAAGTTAACAAGGCCAAAATCATAAATTGACCCCTTATAGGAGTTATTGCCCTTGAAAGATGGATTTTAACCATTTTATGCATTTTTTGCAGAAACCATATAGATTGAGAGGAACAATCTATAGCCAAAACTTTTTCATGAATATAGGATCTACAAAAAAGTAAACATCGCCGAAATTGTGTAAATTGACCCCTTTATATAGGACTAAATATTTCAAGTGCAATAACTGTCAGTGCACTTGAAATATGTTTATTTTTACTTTATGCTTTTTGGCAGAAACCATTATAGATATAGAGCAACAATGTATAGCCAAACTTTTTCTAGCAAAATAAGATCTGCAAGTAAATCAGCATGGCCTAATAAATAATAAGAAGACTTTTGCCCATTTTTTTTTTTTTTTTTTTTTTTGCAGAAACCATAATAGTCAGAGAGAAACTGTCAAAAGGAAATTTCTTCAGCAAAATGGGATTTTCAAATAAGTCACACATGGCTGAAATCGTAAATTAACCCCTTATAGGATTTATTATCCTTGAAAGCTGGTTTTTACTTGTGCATTTTTGTTGTTGCAGAAACCATTATAGATAGAGAGCAACAATGTATTGCAAAAATATTCAACAAAATATTAGATCTACAAATAAGTCATCATGTTGAAAAAAGTCTACTATCTGTTCTTGAAAGATGAATTTTACACCAATTCTAGTTAAATCGTAAATCAATTAGACAAAGAATACCAAAGATTACAAGTTCACCCGGTAAACATATTGTCAAATTTCGTAAACTGCATTTTTTTAATTATTGGTATGAACGTGATAAAAGACAAATTTTCTATTACTAGTGTTAAAACAAGAAATGATTGTTCTGTACACAGATCTTGCCAAACTAGTGATATTGCTTGCTGATAACTGATAACAGCTGCACCAGCATAATAATTTTAGCTAAGCTTTATGTGAGAAATATTTCACTGATGGGGCACACTTTGCCAGTTGACAGAGAGATACCAGCCAAAAGATCCTTTTATAGGATAGTTAACTTATAATTCTGGATTAAACTTAATCTGTTGGTTAAAAATTTGGAAACCTAAAAGAAGAAAGCTAAATAATCACTGTAGGCTAGTTTGGGACATCTATGACTGGGTGGACTGACACTTTTTGTAAAATATCTAAAAAAAGTTATTTGCAAACGTTCTGATATATTTGGATTAAAACAGCACTACGTTTTAGATTGATACAATTGGGAATAGAAACAGGGATTATGTCAAATAGACAACAACCCGACCAAAGAGCAGAAAACAGCTTATCACTGTCCTATTTGCCTTATTTGCACATCCCAAAGGTCGACTGGGGCGGTCTGTTGGGGATGTGTAACTACACAGTTACGTTTATTCTGAATAAGGACGTGATTTACAATCCTCGTGTAGAGAGTGACACGCTTTCTGTACATTAAACAACCCTTACTAAACACGTCAACGGGGACCGTATGAGGCCTGTTCCAAGGTACAAATGTCTGCCCTTATCCGACATGCGCTCTTGTTCTTATAAAAATATGGAGATATGTATGATTGCCAATGAGACAACTTTTCGCCAGAGTTCAAATGACGTGCATATCAGCAATTATATGTCACCGTACGTTATAGTCGGCAACAAAAGGCCCCGACATGAAAAATATGGAACAATTCAAACTAGAAAACTAAAGGCGTAATTTATAACCATACAATTTTCGGAAAAAAATATGAGACATGAACCAACGACAACCAGTGAATTATAGGCGCATGACTTGGGACAGGCACAAACAGAATATCAGGTCGTAGTCGGCTAGTCAAAATGTTCCCACCCTTCATCCCGTTTGACAGAACTTACTTTTGGATTTATTGTTGAATTGCTTTCATGAATGAAATATTTGCCACTGGAAGTGAAGCAAACAACAATCAATCAATTAATTTTATTGACAATGTGATGCAGCCTAATACTTTACACTGCATCAAAGTTGTTAAAGGATATTGTTAGATGTTTTAAGCACTTACAATCTGGTTTGATTACGACTTGAAAAATATAGATCTAACCCACTCTAGTACCCTCATATACAGCTTTATGGGAAAATGGACGGGGCTCTTTGATTGTTTTGAATATATAAACTTATGAGTTAAAACACCAAGTTAATAAAATTTGGAAAACCAACATTTAGAGATGATAACATGAGATAACATAAACTGTTTATTGCTTATAATTTTACTGGTGTATATAGTTAATATGGTACCAAGAAATAAGTATTACAAATAAAGGATTTAGATTTCCAGTGTAACGGATAACATAAATAGCACAGGCATTTATCTCTGAAAACAATTTCATATGTGCATTAATATAAATAAATAAGGTATATATGATTTTTTTCAGAGACAAGTGCCTGTGATAAATATGTAGAAATGTATAGCATATTGATATAATGTTGGATTCAGACTTTGTCAGTTGTTGTTCCAATAGTACCAGTCGATCAGATTGCAAAACGAGACAAGGCAACGATTGGACTGCTAATAATACCATGACATGTTCTTTCAAAAGTTCCTGTAAGATATCGATGTTGTTTCCATGCAATGCAACCAATGGTCAATATCATCCCAAGTTTTATTCTAAGTTGAGCTCATGCAAAAAAATACCCCAAAAAACAAACAATATTTTCTGAACAAATTCATATTGACATTAAATATAATCTTGGAATATTTAATAATTTGGACTGTCGTCACATTCAATCATTTATGATTAGATATTAAACTCGACATGCATTTCTATACCTGTACTTTACTTGTTTATTTGTTTTGGAGAACTGATTACAGGTGTTTATATTACCAGTTTCTTTGACATATGATATTCCCATATTTTCTACATTTCATTTTATCAGGTTTTAAAATCTATCAATGATTACACCTTGCGAGTTTTTGGTGATTTTGCTGATATCATCTTAAGGAGTAATGAAGTCCCCCACGCTAGACTGTACTTGTATACCCTGTCAGGAGTCACTGCACTGGTTGAAAGAGTACATAATATTAACACTTTGGATTTTCTTATCTGTTTTAATGCCTCATCAAACACACATTTAATACTTTAATTGGTCATATATATGGATTTATAAAACATTATATTTATAGAGTGCATCTAAAGGAGGGAGGTATATTTGTATGTATTTTGGGATTAAAATTTGTAAAATTTGCGCTCTTTTATACTTTTGATATATAGACCAAAATTACCAATTGTCCAGTTTAAATTAAACTACTTGATTAATTTTGTCAGTATCTGCAGCATGGTACCTTAGATGTTATTGGTAATTTGTTCCAATACAATATCAGATGGTTTCAGAAGAATATTTGTACTCTTTCCTTAATGCCATATGTTGTCTATTAGACTGAAACTAATTGATATTTTATAAGTCCTTTTAGCAATTTGTTATTTTGTGAGCATGAAGACTAGTTTACAGTTACTTTATTTTATTTCACCATCAATTCATAACTGCTTCATGAAAGACATGGCTATAGGGTAGAATTAATCATTGTTGGTCATATGGGTAATTCATAGTTAGCTGGGCCATTCGTTTTATATTTAAGAACATCGGCTTTTTCTTAAGGTGAAGACAACGACTTGAAATAGCAACCGGACGTTAAGCGATCAACAATCAATGGACTTGAAATTGTAAGCATCGTGAACTTTGGGAAATAGTTAATGTTTCGTTACTGTAAATACAAGTGAAGCAAATGGACAAAGATGTACTGTATTATCAGGTCCATGTCATTGATTGAGCATATATAGCTGTAAAATTTAGTTAATAATCATTGGTTGTCACATCTGATGTATTTATCCGTCCACTAAAGGGTGTAATTTGATTGGGTTATCTGGCGACATCAAGTTGCCGATATACTCATCAATAATTTGGGGTTAAGATTAAGCTGAATGTATTAAATGATCAAATTATAAACTTGTTAACAACAATACCGATAATTCTTTAATCACAAAGGCACGATAGGATGAAAGGGATTATACGGGACTGGGTGACATAAATCATCTCGATCTTGTATTTCACGTTTTCATACCAAACTTTGATCAAATGATAACAAACAATATAATTGATGATATTAAATCATTCAAGAGCGTGTGTGGCAAAGTTGTTGTATTTAATATCATAATTGTTAGAAAATTTGAAATTAATGCAATGGAATTTTGTCTTATTTGTTAATATGCTGTTTTAGAATGGAAACTATGCATTATTGCTAACATAATTAATCTCCATGAACTTGATCCTTACATAAGTTGATAAGAAAATTATTTAATAGAAAATTATTAGTGCTGCTTCAGTTTAAATCTAGAAATATAATTCCATTAAGTATTTTTAGCTGATTCCAACAAAAGCAATTCGTCGAGTTTTACAACCTTATTTATAATACATAATTAAACAATTTTAGAATAGGCTGTTAGGCAACTAGAAAAATTATCAGAAAAAAATGTAAAGCGGAAAATCATCCAGATAAGCCCTTCGAATGGAAACATTTCATAAAGTGTTATTTTCATTTGATGTTAACATGCATATATTTATATAATTCTGTAATCTTTTCTTTTCACTTGCAAAAATAAAGAGGAAAAACAAGGCGCAATGTGTGTCAAGTAACCTTATTTTTTAACTCCTAACCTTCAGTTTATATAAAGTACATTGACATTAAAATGAATGTCACATTATAATTTCCATTGGTTAATATGATTATTATATTAATCATTTTCACTAATACTATTAAGTTGTTATTTGCTTGACAAATTTTTAACAATCAAAGATATAGATTTAAGGACATCAAAAGAATGATAGTGATCTGATAGAATTCAAATATCAAGTAATATTTAAATTTATAAACGGTAAAGAATTTAAATGGGATTGACTTTCGAGCCAGATAGGTCTCAATGGTGGTGTTTAACAAGCAATAGAAGTTGTTGCAAGACTTATATGTCACATAAGTCTTGTGGTTGCTTTATGATTGTTAAAAGCATGGCCAACCAAAATTCGCGAACAGAATAGCTTATTTATAGATTATGCTTTTGTTCCATTCATCTGCTTACAGAACAGTGACCACAAAAAGCTAAGCAAAATCTATTACCAAAGCTCGTGATGCAAAAAAGATACAAATAAGAAAATTATTCATACTAAGTAACTGTACTAAAAGTTCTTAATAAAAGTTAAAACATTATTACTCAAGACCTTTACAGCTCATCAATGTTCAAATTTAGAATCAAAATATTTAAAAATTTAGGAATAATCTTGTATAATTGAATTTGTTTATTTACAATTCTTTGGTTTACATAAATATTATAAACAAATTTTGTTATCCTACCCTAAATATGACAAAATGCAGTTGATAATATATTTAATTTTCTAGAGACTAGTCCGTTATAGTTCTTCGAAATACAGTCTGTGTCTGTTTATATTGCTTTTACATGTATCATAATCGACAACTCAATAGCAACTGTCTAATGTCCGGGAATTGAAACGATTTATTTCGGAATGAGGAAAAAAGTTTTAGGAAAAAGAACACTTTTCAACTCTTCATAAATATAAGGAGATTTGGTATGAATGCTAATGAAACAACTATTTCCTGGCAACAAAGACCAAAGGACCCGAGAGTGTAAATAACTAGTTCCAATTCGACCCTACTGCATTTACTGTGACACATAGAGGTTTTAATATGTACAAATACCATGATTTAACACACTAGTTATGTAAAATTTGTATAGTGTTTTTGAAAAAGTGGGATAAGGAGCATATTGTTATGGTTAACAAAGTCTTATGTTGCGGGTTAAAACAGTTGTTATCAGGGACGGATCCAGGATTTTTGAAAAAAAAGGGGGAGCGTAATTGCTGAAAATGGAATTTATGATTCCGAGAGTTTTTATGACGATTTTATTCTAAAAATGATATATTTTCCAATCAAAAGGGCCTAACAGAATCCACCACTGGTTATTGTGACAAAGTTTATCAACAAAAAGTAATGAAACAAAATCATTTAAAAAATGATCCCAATGACATTATTCAACCCTAAAATCAATTTTCAACATTAAAATATTGAAGCGATTTGACTAAAATATCCTGTTTATCTTATGTAAAAGCATAGTACACGCATCACGGTTGTATTTTTTTTATTTAAAGAGTTATTAACGAAAATTACAGGATTAAATCTTAATTGATGCATTTAAATTTCTGTATAAAATTGTCGTTGAAAACAGCATTAATTGCCTCAACCTTATATTAAAAAGGACAATTAAATGACTTGTTGTCGAAGAATTTAGATGGGATTTTATCTGGCAAGGTCGCGTTGAAATTCTGTGAAATTTTACACCAATTTTATAAATTTCTATTTAAAAAATTTCGTTAGATGCATAATTAACGGCAATTGAAACATAAGATAAAATCAAGTAAATATGTTCGATATAAAATTGATCAATCTCTGAGTAATACATATGGAATGTTTCGGATCTTGATCGTGAAATAAGGAAATATAAATAATTTAACTTTTGTATGGACTTGGACGTGCGTGTAACGCGAAGACGTAAAGTGCAACCAACAACTTTCAAGTCTTATGAATAACCCTAGTCGTCATAAATTCCCGATTTTCTGTAGAAAAAAATGAAATAAAATTTATCGCTTCTTACTGACATATTTCTATTAACAAAGCATGCAATGTTTGCATAACGGAAGATAAATTATCGTGGACATCTTAATGTGAAAATGTTTTATGCATGTTTTATAATCACAAGAGTAATCAGGCCCTAATGTCGCGATCCTTTCTCGGCAATTAAACATGTCCCATAGAATGCAAGATTATAACTGTCCTTATTTGGGCGTGTTACTTTTGATTAAACTTTGTATCGTTTTGTCAGAATTGGAATAAACTTTCTAAATCACAGTTGCTCCCCATAGATTTTACCGATTTAGTATGCCTATTCTCCAAATGAAAATATCGAGGATAATCGAGCGAATAACTGCAGCAATTTTGCTATCTGATTTGCAATAACTATTTTCTTCCAAATAATTTCCCCGGACGGAATTCAAAAGATGGTTCTAACATGAAAGTCATTAAGATTTGATTGCCGCAATTGTATGATTAAAATGAGCTGTGAAATAAACAATTAAGTGAAAATAATCTTTTTGCGTGTTTACATATGAATTTAATGTACCAAGGGATAATGGAACAAGATCCATATAACATTATTATAAATCACTAAATGAATGTATTTTATTTTCATTTGGATACGTTGTAAGGGGAATAATTCAATCCAGTCACGGTATGGAATCACTCACATCAAGTTAACTAAATTATTCAAAAACAGTATCTTTGAAATATCATTCTTGACTTTTTGTTATGTAAGCAATAGTAAATTTATGCAATTTCCGTGGTCAAGATGCAAAATGTGGGTTTATGTCCAATTTGGGAATAATTTAAAAAAAATGTATATGAATAAGTATTTGAGCACAAGATATTCGCGACAAGTTAAAATGACTGATATTACCGGCAGACTGCATTACCTGACTCTACATAGATAAAACTAAAACATTGATCCGGAAAAGTGCAAGGCAAAAACCTTAGACATCAAAGGGTAATTATAACCAATCTCTAACGATGCTTGTCCGAGTCAGAAATGATGGGAAAGCTAATTCAAAGGTCTTTACGATTTCCAAGTCTTCTCATTTTTCCCCAAGTTAAACGACCTTGCAGTTGACTACCCATAAGGGTCTCGGACGGTCGGAAGAAAGTGCTACTATCCATCAACTTCTTATACACAACGTGTCAGAACGTAATTTCTCAACGAGACCTTCGATATATAGTCTTGTTTTAGTTTGGTCTTGTTTCGACATTTCTAAATTTTGACCAGTTCTATGGAAGATTAGACTTCCTTGCTCTTTTTTTTTTCATATTATTTTCGAATATTAATTTTGAATTAACGAAGATCCTTTGGGAACTTGCCTGTTGTATACCATATCTTAAAATATTTTTAAGCATGCTACAACAAAAAGCCAAAAGATTGCATATCTTATCACAAAATTTATTACATTCAAAATAAAATAACTGTTCTTGCAATAGTATAGATACATTAATAACAAATGAAAGCAAATTTATAATAAAAAAAACAATACTGAAATTAAATACCGAGTGATTGGTTTTAAGTAACTTTAAAGTTAACGTTGTTATAGGAAATAACAATGTAATCAAAGTAAATTATGCAAGTTGTCCCTTCGATTTTGAAAGTTGCAAGAATGCAGTTTAGTAGCGGTAATATCATTAGATTTGAAAATTGTTGAATTTTTGTGCCAAATCAATTGCCAATTTTGCAGGAAAAATCCAAACAGATATAAGTTGGGATGTTGTTGTTTATATTACATTATTTCAACTTCACTTAATATATATGCCTTTTATTAGGTTGCTTCGGTTTTACGAATAAAAATATAAATGTTTTCTAATACAACAAAAGCCATACATTTTGTTGATGTTTTGTTTATTTATTTCATTTATCTTCTTTTCTTTATAATCATGGAAGTTGGTGTTGATGGACCATTTTTAGATAATTTGTGTTATATTTATAATAGTTTGTGTTAGATTTATAGACACTTTTACTATACTAAAAGAGATTTAGTGGTTTTCTATTTCATTGGGTTGCTTGCTCATCGGTATATACGTCCAATATCTTTTTTAAATTCCATTACATAATATTATAAACAGTAATATGATCGTTTATAAAACACAATTAAACAAAATAGTATCAATATGCATTTAAATGCTGATGAAAAGAGTAAGCAATTGTTCGATACTTGAATGATGAGATGGAGTCTCTAGCAAATCTGTTGGGCGGCTCAGTTTTATTACTTCATCCAATCAGGCAATTATATTGTTGTGGAGCACAATATATTATCATAGTATATCACTTCGTTAACCATTGTTAACCACCACAACTACTCTGAAAGAAAAAAAGTAGTAAAGGGTGTTTTCAAACATTCCTGTTAACGATTTCCCCAGAGGAAATGATGTTTCTGAATGAGTAGTACGACAACAGTTTTTGTTAATATGACCAAAAAACAAAAGCTAACGTAAAATAGTGATTGCACAACTGAACACCAACCATCTTTTGGCTATCATTACAAAATTTGGACTAAAATGTGATTTCAAATTTCGAAATTGTATTAAATTCTTCTGTCGACAAACAAATATTATTTAAAAAGGAAACGCAAGTTTTGAAATTTGTGAACACTCATATATTGGAGATCTGTGTCTATTGTTAGTGTTTCTTTGTGCTTTGTACTGATCTATTAAGTTCAGCCATTTGTAACTAATTTTACAGTTTGTTCTTACGTTGACTGTGATTTTACATGTACACCACTTTCCCAGACGAGGAGGGGTGGTTGGGGGAAAGGGGAGGTATGCGCTCTCAAGCATGTTGAACCCGCCACATTCTTTATGTGCCTGTCCGAAGTCTGAATACGGTATGATTTTTCTCATTGATGAAGGCAGTACGGTTACCTTTAATTGCTTACAAGCACATCATTTGAACTCTGGCGGATAGTTGTTTTATTGGCAATCAAACCACATCTCCTTATTTTTATATTAGGATTGTTACAAAACAAACATGAAACAGTAACAAGTGTTTTTTTTTTTTTTTGCGCGACAATAATGATGCCTCCTCCCACAGTAGCCGAGTTATAATTATAGTTAAACCAGGGATAAAGAATGGAATATTGCCTACTACTTTTATATTGATACTCTAAACTTACCAAACACAATCTATGATATTAATATACAGTCATGTAAAACCATACACGATAATTCACAAATCATGCACAAAAACACAGTTGTTTCTCTCATTATGCACCTCTTTTTACCAATTACAATAATTTTCAATATCTCACAAACTTCACAAGAAATGAGACTTCAAATTTGTTTTCATTAGTAATTGTCATCATTGTGTTGAAACAGTGAACAACCATTGTATTGAACATTGGACGTTCAGTTTGGGTTATCTCCGTTAACTATAATCACATTTATACAAACTTGTTGTTTGTATTCTGTTGTCTCATATTGTATTTTTCTTTGGTCTCATATTATATTTTTTCTCTAGTCTCATGATGTATATTTATTGAGTGTCATAAAGTGAAATACTATTTTTGTACTTTTAGTAGGAGGTTTTCTTATTCTTATGTAGTTGCTAGAGTGGTCTGCAAAATACTCCTTGTTTATGTCTCAGTGAGCAAAACATTCCAGGTCACCAATGGCAGGCTTACTAAATTTCTTGAGACATATTTTAATGTACCTTTACCAAAGATCAAGGTTTCAATATGCAATCCTTCCTTGAAATGTTTAATAATCACATCGACCTATATTTCAACAGATGTAACTTTTAGGTAAATTATGTTCTATTTGCATTGATGAGCAAGTCCTGACGTCCCATACTTATTTCAAGTAAAACTCCCCTGATAGAGCAAATCTCAATTAAAGTCCAGATCTCACCCACATAATTGAGCAAATGCCAGATCCGAAACACTATACCAAATGTAACATAAGGGGTATCTGTGTGTAAACCAAAAACATAGTCTTAGCAAAATCATACTGGCTTAAAGCAGAAAGATATGTTAGAATGAATAATAATTTTATTATAAAAAAAAACACTAAAATCAATCTAGTTTTGGCCCTAGGGAAACACTCAGCATACAAGACAATTTTGAGTTCCTGCCTTAGCAAGTCAGCTTGCAACCTCCAGTGTGAAGAAGAACCTGCCTGCCCGACAATACGCCAGCTGGGGAATGTGGAGCGAGGGTTCTCCACAAGATGATGAGACAAGGCGTCTCATCTGCAGCCGGGGTGTGCAAGGTCTGCATGGGGAAAGCCCATGTGCTAGTAGAGTAGCAGGGTCTATCAAACTGGCGCTGGAATATATTTGATAAAATTTGTCCCCGAAATGCTTGGGATGAATGAAATTTTAGAAATGACCAGTGATAAAATTCCATCAAGGTCCAAAAACTCAGATGGAAACAGCTGAGTGCCCCAAGGATTTAGGATTAGGATTTATTCACCTTCAATAAAGTCATGAGAAAATAAAAAAATAAAAATAAAATATACATATGTATATATGTGTAGATCTACATACTAATTTACAATCATGTAACTAATGGCAGTCAGTATTAAAACATTATAATGCTATATTTTAATATTTTCCTAACAAATCTTAATTGAAGTAGATGACACTCTTATATACCTACAGTAACTATCAGAGGACCAGCGTCCTAGTATTTTGACCAAATGGTCTTCAATATGTGCTTTCCTGCGGTTGTGGCAGCCCCAATGCGTAGGCTGTGACCATTGTATTGATCAGGATTGAAGCCACATATACTTAGTACTTGTTTTATACAGTTAATGAAATAATGTCTTTCTAAGGCTAAAGAATTTTGTGAGATCTTTAAAAAACTTGTGTATACTTGTTCAGTTTTCAAACAAGAGAATGCTATAAAATGGTACTCAGTATTCAAAACATGAGATGCTATAAAATGATATTCAGTATTCCAATTTTGAAAATGCTATAAAATGATATTCAGCATTCCAATTTTGAAAATGCTATAAAAAATAAAAATAAAAATTCAGTACTCAAACATGAGAATGTTTTAAAATGATATTCAATATCCAAAATGAGAATGCTATATAAAAACAAATAATTATATTCAATATTCAAAGTTTCAAACATGAGAATACTATAAAATGATATCCAATATTCAAAGTTCAAACATGAGAATGCTATAAAAAGAATATTCAGTATTTCAATGATGAGAATGCTATAAAATGATATTCAGTATTCAATGATGAGAATGCTATAAAATGATATTAGGTATTCAATGATGAGAATGCTATAAAATGATATTCAATATTCAATGATGAGAATGCTATAAAAATGATTATCAGTGTTCAATGGTGAGAATCCTATAAAATGATATTCAATATCGAAGTTTCTGAAATGATAAAGCTACACCAGATTGTTTAATAATAGATTTTGAACGTCATAGGAGATGCATTCAGTATTGTAATTCAGAGTGAGGAAGAAACGACCTGTACGACAATATGCCAGTTAGGGAATGTGGAGCGAGGATTCTCCACGAGGGTGAGACTTGGCGTCTCATCTGTAGCTGTTGGCGCGCAAGGTCTGCATGGGGATAGCCCATGTGCTATTAGATAAGCAAGGGTATATCAAAGCTGGCACTGGAATACAGACATGAGAATGCTATAAAACTATATTCAGTATTCAAACATGATAAATTTTCCTAAACAAATTTGTGAAGAAAATGCCAATCTGTTCAGTTTATGCAGTTAATAAAATAATTCTTTTTAATGCTCGAAGCTCTCATCATTGAATACATGTTATATGCAGTTATATATTTAATAATTCTTTCAACATGTTTGTCAAAAGTTCAAAGTTCACAGCTATAAAGTACTGTTAGATTGTGGGGGCGGTATTGGTTGCTTATGTATACTGCCGTCTGTAATGTAAACATTGTGTGAGTAAATAAAAGTTTGAAATGTATGTAAACTCTACAGTAAACATCACTGTATTCCAAAATATTAATATCTTTAACACTTTCAGTTTTGATCAGTAAATTTTCCACAGCTTATAGAGCAATAAAACCTGTTTCTACCTTTAAATAAGATATTGTGAAAAGGGGTTAAAAAACACATGTCTAAGACATAATACAATCTCTATAATATCTTAAAGTAATAGACAAACTGTATGGTTCCTTGGTTTTGACATATTTAAAAGTGTATGTTGGTCAGATTCTAAGGATTCAAGTATACTGGAAATAGCAACGTCCAGAGTAGGTTTACAATTTTGGTTCGTAATCGCATACTTCCGGACTCTTTGGGCACTGATGACACTGTAGTGCTGCCTTGTAGTCAATAAGCTAAAATTGTATATCCTACATGACCTGTTTGAATGGTTGGAGAAATAATGTCCACACAGATAAAGAATCTGAACATACTCTAGGGTCCATGTTGAAATACGAGGCTCTAGTAACAAAATATTGTACTGTTGAAGTATCTGTCATATCTGTTGTAATCCTGTTTGAACATGGTAACATTCTGAACTTGATAAATGTGAGAACTAGTTGCTGATTGTGCTTTACACCACAGATGAAAGATGAGATATTGTTTAAGATATATTAAACTGGTGATACTATAATAAGAATACTGGCAATTTTCATGTGTATATGTCATGTATGTAGATATGACTGAGCTTCAGTTGAATAAAAGTTTACTAATCAGGAAATTGTTCGTTCCATTTATTTTGATTCCAGCTGTAGCCACATCTAAGGTAAAATGAAGAACTTGATAGTGTGTAATGTCTTTGATTGTAATCTGATGAACCCAATGTGCATACAGGAGAGGCAATTGTCTCCATTTTCTCAGTTTTAATTATGCCAAAAAAGAAATGAAGAAAGGTGTCAGTAATAGGCAATATCAAATGCTGTACTTATGTTAATTCTATATATATACATATATATAAGTCTAAATTAAAACAACGTTCAAATCTATGATTGCGTTGGATAAAACCGCAATTTTATACGTGTGCATGCAAAACAAATCAAATTTATTCCAGCTCCAGATTTATAGACCCTGCTACTAACTACTTGTAATAGCACCACATGGGCTATCCCCATGCAGACTTTGCACACCGGCTGCAGATGAGACGCCTAGTCTCATCTCCTTGGTGGAGAATCCTCGCTTCACATTCCTGGCTGGCGTATTGTCGGGCAGGTCACAGTTATCTTTATTTAAAAATATAAGAGCATTGACACGTTTATATAAATCTTTAACATTTTTCTTATAAATTAATTACAGACATATAATGAATGATTCACTGCAACTTATGCTGCTTTAATTTTCTTGTGTCAGTGTTTTATAAATTTACCTTCTTATGACAGTAAATTGGCCTGGAACTGCAACTCATACACTCTGGATCAAAGATAACTAAACTGAGAGTTCTGCTGAAATGAATTCCATCATAGGATAAGGATATATCGAAACCTTTTCCATTTGTGTCATTTTCATTTAAAACTACAGTTTTAGACACCCCAAAATAACAAGTGGCCATATTTTTCTTCTTCTGTAAAATGCTTTTGATACTGTGTTTGACATTTAATATTCTTCTCGGTTACTTTTAATCTGAAAATGCATCGAAATCCATGATATTTCACAAAGTTCCTCATTTTAAAACTGATCCTGTTTAACCGAATACTTTTTCTTGTAAGAGTTATCTCCCCAAACACTGTTTTTCTTGTGTCCACTACTCCTTCGCAACCGTAAAAGATTACGACAAATTTATTTTACCAAATTGCTTGTT
Source organism: Mytilus coruscus (assembly GCA_017311375.1). NCBI lineage: Eukaryota > Metazoa > Mollusca > Bivalvia > Mytilida > Mytilidae > Mytilus > Mytilus coruscus. The sequence goes on from CM029601.1 coordinate 48,556,184, forward strand.
ATATCTTCAGGATTAGGATGATCATTTGGACCGAAGCTATCCGGAGACTCCATACGAGAGTTATTTCCCTTATGCATTTGATATAAGTGATATGCATTAGAAACTGGTAAACCATAAGTGATAGAGACCTAGGGTCTTTTGATTTGAGGTCCTTGGTCCAAAAAAAAAAAAAAAGGAAAATTAGGTCAAGGTCAAAGGTCAAGATCATGTTCTAAATTTAGATTTTGGCTTTTTCACTTCTTTTCAAAAGCCGTATACGATATCGACAACATATTTTCACTAAATTTTTAGTTGCGACATGTCATAACACATACATTTTGGTTAAAAGGGTACGTTGACATTAAATGGAAGTTTTCTCCCCTCTTATATTTAAAATTACGCGTATGGTGATATAACTCATTAACCATATATAATAAAGACCTAGGGTCTTTTGATTTGAGGTCCTTGGTTTATGACCTTGAAATTGATGTCAAGGTCATAGGTAGTTTTGACGTTCTAGATTTTGACCTTTGATTAACTTCACATGTATACATGATAAAGCCATGGGACTTTTGCATTAGGTTGCAAGCCATATTAACTTGAAAAAGCCAACTGGAAATGACCTTGTGTAAACCGAAAGTAGCTATTTGTTGTACTAATTTAATGTAAAAGTATATTGAACCATATATTTTTGGAATCAGTGTCAAGTGAAATTTTTCAAACCGGAAGTAACAAATTATCTCCTTTATTTCAAACAACAGTGTATATAAACCATATATATTTTGGAATCAGCATACAATAAGCTATCATATGACACTGGAAATGACATTTTAACCAGATTTTAATATTTTCATATCAAAATATATTGTTTCGGGTGGAAAGACCTTTAATTATTTTTCCTTTACTTTCAAAAGGTAAGTTTACCTGTTATTTAATTAGACATTAATGACTAAAACAACATATTTTGCAAAAACAACATCTATTGTTCTTTCCCGGTAGTATAAAATACATTTTTAATGAAGCAAGCTGAGAGTAGATAATCTGCAGATATAGACATCCACCCTGCCTTTGAATACTTACAAATGGGCATGTAGATTTGAACAGGGCTGGAAATAAGTCTGATTATTGTACTTCTTTTTTCTTCTTATGTATAAGCTTCTTATCTTAGGAACACCCTTATTGGGTAAAAGAAAATATTTACACGAATACGTATTAAAAGGGTAAAATTCTTAATTTTTAAAAGAAGTTTAAGACATAAATTCAAAATAAAAACATCGTGATCCAGTAAACGTGCTCTGTACAATGTGTGCAAATACAAAGGATAACACATTTGGGAATGCATATATGTTCAAAGGGCTTAGATAATGTATAGGTGTGAAAACTTAAAATCTAAAACCATCTTATTTATCATATGTATTCTAAGATATGTGGAGAGCGATTAAGTACATAAAATACTAGAAATTCATTGTCTATGACATCCTCTCCTAGAATTCACACAATTCATTTTAGTTTCACTTGATTTCTAAATTTTTTAGAAGTTGTATTCGACAGATGTGTATTTTATAACAGAAGTCTCTCGTCAGTGACTCAATATTCATCTTTTGAGGTTTGCTGAGGTTTTGCAGATCGCAGAACACTGAAAAATCAAGCAATAGTGCCGTAATGTCTTGGTTGTTGTTGAAGAGTTCTTCCCATTTCTTGCATCCTATGATACTCGTAACAAGATCTTTGAGTGGAAGGAAATACTGCATACGAATTTCCCTTAATGTTGGACAGAAGGTTAAAACGTGCGTTAGATCTTCATCCTCCCTGTGGCACAGCGGACATGTTGCATTTATTTTGTATTGACTAAATTTGTGCTTGTCAGCCTGTACTAAGTATGTTCCGGTGAGCATACGTGCTTTAATCATGCTTTTCCTGACATCTAATAAATTTTGTGATGCGTATTCCCAGACTGGATGAACATTTCCTATTTCTAAGATGGTTATGTTTAGGAATTTTAGTGATGACTTTGTATCTGCCGTTTCTTGTAATTCAGAAATCCAATATTTGTAGATTGCTGATCTCAGGTTTTTTCTGACCAATTTTGAAGGTGGTCTTCTATTTGGGTCAAGAATGTTTGGCAAATTGTATTGTTCTAGAAATAAGATTGATTGATGAAAGAAGCTTTTGGATTATTGCTATTTACTGATATATGTCTCTTAAAATTTCCTTTAGTTTAGAGTTGTCGCATGACACAATTGCGTGCAAGAGAGTCAGGTTCTTTCTGGGATTTCTCCTTCAATGGGTAGAACACCAAGTAGTAGAAAATTGGCAGTAATAGCTGTTCTTTTAGAGAATGATTGTATGTATCTGAAAGTTTCTTTGTGAAATTTTTCCAGCAGTTCAATTTGAGCTTTAGTTAGAATGAGGACTTCAAACCGTTTAAGAGTTTAGGTAATACGCAACTTTTGTATATAGTAACAGAGATTTTGGATTTAACCCGTTAGTTTCATGCAGACCTGAGTTCATTAGAGAATACTTGGTTCTTCTTGCAGTTTGAATACGATCTTTTATGATAATGTCACATTCTTTTCTAGGAGTTCGTTTTATGCCCAGATGTACAGTTTCTTCTGACGCAGAGATAACATTTCCCGACATGTTCCAGGAATATGGTTGAGAGTTTTGAAGATTTGTAGTGGATAATTTTAGATTTAGATGGGTGGATATCATACTGATGTTGGTTTGCATATCTTTGTAGGATGTTAAGCATCACCTGTAGTTCGTCTGGGTTTGAGCTCTGTAATGCCAAACCATCAGCGCAAGTTGGTGCTCTACAGTATATTGTGCCTGGTATAAAGCCTAAGGAATTTTCTTCGAGTTCCTTGGGGAGATCCTCTACAAATATTTTGTATATGT